>JAYKAV010002965.1:93941-133581 GCA_035582835.1 Phoebastria nigripes | reverse complement strand
GTTGGGCCCCTGATGAAGCTGCCTTACTCGCTGGAGTTCCTTTGTGCTGCTCTTCAGGTGCTCTCCTGCTGACCTGTGATCCTTCTCCAGGCTCTGGGCACCTATTGGTGGCCCTGGCATCAAACTGGTAGGAGTGGGATGGATTGAGGTTCCCCTCCCCTAGCAACTTTAGTTTAAAGCCCTCTTCACCAGCTTGGCAAGCCTATGACCGAAGATGCTCTTCCCCTTCTCCGACAGATGGACCCCATTAACCCCCAGTAGACCAGGTTTCTCAAAGCAAGTCCCATGGTCTAAGTAGCTAAACCCCTGGCTGTGGCACCAGTCTTGTAACCATTTGTTGATTTGCCAGATGTGACTGACCCTTTCAAACCCCTTCCTTTTGACCAGGAGGATTGATGAAAAAACCACCTGCRCTCCAGAGTCCCTTACCACCGCTCCTAGGGCTCTGTAATTTTTCTTCATACTCCTCAGACTGCCCCTGGCTGTATCACTGGTGCCCACGTGAAACAACAGCAGCGGATAATAGTCAGTGGATTGTACGAGGCTTGGTAATCTCTCGGTGGCGTCCCTGATATGAGCCCCTGGTAAGCAGCACACCTCTCTAGAGAGTGCGTCAGGTCGGCAAATGGGTGTCTCCGTACCTCTCAGAAGAGAGTCGCCTACTACTATGACCCATCGCCTTTTCTTAGTTGCGCTGGTTGTTATACGGGGGACAGGTCGGGCTGCCTTGCTCAGCTCCAGTGTCTCTCCTGATGTGGTGGGTCTTTCCTCTTCAGCCTGCAGAGCAGTGAAGCGGTTCTGCAAGGGCACCTCAGGCTTTGGGGGAAGTCTCTTCCTCCTGCTGGTTCTTGCCATTGCAAGCTTCCATAATTCTGCGTTAYTGGCCCCCCTCCCTTCCGCATGTGCAGGTGGGGGAGTTTTTGGCTGTTTAGCTGTGGGTCCACTGCAGACTGTGCTTAGAACCACCTATCTAACTCCTCCTCCGCCTCCCTGATGTTTTCTTGACTTTCGTCTCGTGCAAACATCAGTGATTTATACAGTGCTGTTCTTCATTCACATTCTCTTTCTCACTACTCAAGGAACAATTCTATTTAGACACACTGTTTAACTCAAGTTTTAAAATGGATGTTGATTCCTAGATGACACTGCTAATGGTTTAAAAAGAAAATTGTAAATGGGAAATAGCTGGTTATTGTAGCAACAAATACACATACGCCATAACTTACAGTTGTGTAAGAAGATTTTCTCAGCATACATTTGTTAGCTTGCAAGAGTGAACTACACCATTAGCAAAAGGTCTGTACAACTGGCTGTAGTGCCAGTGCACTTCTCCTCCCTCTATACAGTTCTTCCAGCTGAAGCCACAGTAGTCTGCAGTAGGTAAGTCACTGTTATCTCTTGTGTCATCCTCTGAGTGGAGAGTTGTGTCGTCAACAGATGAACATTTTTGCGGTATATTGTGAAGGGCCATCCCAAATCATAGGCAGCTATGTGATGGTCAAAATACTGTGGAAAATATCCACACCTCTCTTTTCTTAATTACATTTTTTTCTTCAGGGTAAAAATGTCCTGTCATCTAGAAATCTCATATTTCTTCTGGTTTTCTATCTTATCATCAACATTAATCAGAACAGGTCAGTGGAACACTCATGTGTTTACTGGGCAACTGAATGATTCTGCTATATTTGCATAACTTACATATCACAACAAGGACTATTTGGCGATATGATAAAGATTATTTAGACGGACAATTATGCATTTTTCTGCATAAAAGTTGTCAGCTGCTACAGACCCTTACTAGACAGCTGCATATGACTGATAAATAGGCATCATGGGGCAACATGATTAAGTAGACAATACAGTGGCTGCAGAAATACCAGAGGAAGAAGGCTACCTTTCTGGAGTTATATGTTGATCTAGATTCAGCCCAACATTGCAGAATCAAAGAGCTACTTTGACCAGAAAAAAAAAACCTGCAATCATCTTTTTAGTACTAGGTTGCTTTCGGCTAAGGACAATCAATTGGGGTTTGTCAAACAGGGATACAAGGAGTGTAAGTATATATTACTCCATCAGGCTGTGCATCTCAGCAGTAGTTGAGAAAATCCAATTGCTTCTAATTCTTTTCATTTTGATGGGTTGATAGTACAGATATTCCACTCCTGTCTTGCTCTTCTTGCAAAAAGACACTAACTTCTTGTCTCAGAATTTATTTCTATGGTTATGCAAACACTGGTGGATACATAGAGATGTTAAATTGATATTAATTATGATTGATCAGGGATGGAATTCAGTATACACATTTTCACACAGGACTTTCCCATAGAGGCACATAGGACTATTATTCTATAACTGCCATATTCACACTAGTGATGTTAAAATGCCAGTAGTAATTCTGGAGACTGATTTAACTTACGAAGCTATGACCCGGTTAGATGAACGCCAATGAAGAAAGATCCAATACTGTATAAGCTGACCTTCTGAGTGGCTGCTGAATGTGCATTTTCCAAAGAGATTATTGGCAATGCTGCAAAGCTAAGCTTGATTTCAAGAGTAATATTTTTATTAATTTTAAAATACATATTTTTATTTTATAAAATATATAYGTTACACAGTATTAACTAAGCAAATGAAAACCAGGTGAAGCCAGATTGTCTGCTGATTTTTCAATTCTAGACAAAATGGAAGGTTGTAAAAGCTATACAAGAAAATGTTGGACTGAGGAAGACTTAAGYAATCATCTCACAGAAATGCACTGTATTTTCTGCAGTTTTCCATGAGGTTTGAACACTCTAAGTTTATACAAAATTACTTTAAATTGGTCAYGTTTTGCATGCTATTTTCCAATAAAAAGTGTAAATTAAAAACACAGGAATAAAGCTGAACTGTGCAGTGAAAACAAAGAGAGAATAGTATTTTACAATTAACTTTTTTTAAAAAGCAACAACAAAATATAATTACAATATTAAGGAAGATGCAAGCTGATGTAGAGCTTGCATTGCTCAAAGGTTTATAGATGTGTGATTCTGATTCTAGTTTTTCCTCATCTTTGGGATTGAGCAAATAAAACTTCTGGCTATAATTTAGGGAAATAAAGCTCTATAAAAGTGGAACTGTTTAGTGATTGCAAAAATTGTGCAGTGATTTTAGCCTAAGTTCATCCCACCAATTTGAATGGAATCTTCTCTGAAGGTATCCTGGATATCCCATTTAAATATGTAAGATAACATGGGGTAAATCTTTGTTTCTTCTCTGAGTGGACTAAGCAGCTGATTGATGTGCTGATACATCTACCTAACCTTCTTACTCCTCCATATCCTGAAGCACACATGTTTTCTTAGCATACAATCCCTCCAGTCCCTATTCTTTTAGCCAACAGCCTCCGAAGAGCAGAAAAACCCTGCAGATATTTCTTTCTTTTGTGTTGTTTCATTTCCTAAAATAGGTCAGTCTTTCAGCAGATATGGACTGAAGGTTTAACATAGGTTATCTTGCAATTAATTGTATTCTAAAGCCGTAGCTGGAGTGTTAGTGGTACTTAAGTAAAATAGCTGTGTGTTGAAAAGACTTCATTTCTATAAGCATTTTGAAGGTGAGAAATTAATCAGAAGAACTTAATTCAAAACTTTTTACCTACATGCTACATCCTTAATGAATATAAAGCAGGAAAACACACTACACTACAAAGACTCTCTCTTCCCTTTCATATACACTCAATTTACACATTTGAGAGTTCACATTTAAGAAATCCTAGTAAGAAAATCTGGTCACATTCAACGCTGCAGAAATATGTAAGTAAAAAGTAAGGATGAACACTTATCTATTCCTTCTCTTCTAGGAGAAGGAATTCTCATAGATTCAAAGTGTACTATAGATTTCTCCGGCTTTCTGAATAAAAACCAATTGTTTCTGCACATAATTAAACAATACTCCTCCAGATAATAAAAAATTGTCTGTAACTGTTCCAAAGAGTAGAAAGTTTTGGAGAAAACTCACTTTGTCAGACAAATTACTGGCACTGCAATTCTTCTGCAAAAGGCAAAAATACATACAGTAGTATTTTCTTAGCCCATAGAGTATTTTTTCCGCACTTTTACCCTGTTCTTTTTTTCTTTTTCATAAATTCCTAGATTCCAGTAAAAATCAGTCACTATCTAACCAATAGTAACATTTTCAGAAATGATATGAAAATTATTCAGAAACTAATCAGAAATTATATTTCTATTTTCAAATAAATTTTCTGTTTTAAATAGTAATATTAGTCTTCTGTATCACAATCCAGCTTTTTCGTACAAGTTAATAAAAAGGAGGGGTTCTTAATTATCTAAATAGAGTAAAATACAGTCAAACTTGGGTAGTCTTACTAAGCTATTGGAGCAGGCAAAGGAAGGAAGAGATTTTCTGTCTTGTCTTTTTTTTTTTTTTTTTAATCAATGTATTCTCACTGCTTAGAATTGTGTAATAGTCATGTCAATACAGTTAATTCCAGCTCCTGAGAAAAGGTATGTCTGGCCTTCTTTTAAACCTCAGAGAACAGGAATGGTCCCAGTGGTTTAAAATAGGATTATTTGCCTAGGACCTGAGCCTCCACAGACTTTCACCTGCAACTTGTTAACCATATTCTCTGTTTTTCAATTGCTCTTCTTTTACCTGTCCTACTAACCGTACTCAAGAAAATGTGAACTTTGTGTGAATAACGGCACAGGACTGGACTCTAAGAAGAACTTTTCTCTAATGTATCAGATCCTACTCATACACATTTGCCAGTAAGAAATGTCAATTTGGTTCATGCAAGTGATATACTTCAAATCAGCATCTTTCTAAGCTTACAATATTAAATTATATTACTGTATACTGAGTAGTGCAGTACATTTATACTCTTTTCTTACTAGTCTCCGCAAGAGAAATGCAATACATACCTTTATTTACATATGGTTTTGGTTCTCAATTTATGATTATAGCTAAGTCTATGAACATGGACTCAGACAGACATAAAAGCATTCTCTGACAAAAAAAAAMCAAAACAAAACAAAACAAACAAACAAACAAACAAAAACACCAAAAAAAMMCACCAAACCATAAAAAGCCCCATAGACAGACCCAAGCCATTATTTGAAGAGATCAAAGCAACAACTGGCAATAATATCGGCTGCCTATTGGAGAAAAAGAAATACAGTGCCTAACATATCTCAATATCCCATTGTTTTCCATTTTTTTTTCATACTCTTTTTCTGTCTTCAGGCTTTGTTATAACATATAAATGAAATTCAACAAGATAACATTGCATTCTGGACAAAACATTAAATAACTGAGAAAAATACATAAAAATATATATGTTTTCTATATTTTTGGGTACAACATGTGTACATATAAACTAGGTTTCTACTGCAGATATCATTATATATTCCATTTTCTTTATTTTTAACACTRTATATTCACTGTGTCTGCACTTTCTCCCTATTCTTAAAACAAGTGATACTCCAGTGCTATAAAGATTTATGAAGATATTTATGGCATCAGCAGAAGACAGTTTTTGTCAACATAGTCCCAGAACACCATATATTCAGACACAATCTTATTTCCCAGAGTTTAAAAAGAGGCAAATTTCTATCCAGCTAAAGAATCCATTATTAGTTCATTTCTTGGAAAAAAATAAGAAATGAACAGTGAAAACTGAAGACTCACTGCAGGGAGATAACATGCTGCTGTTCACAGATCAAATGCAAATTCAAAACACAGGTGCTCATCTTATTTTTATGCCACCAAATATGAAATAATCACAAGACATTTATATAACATAGTAATATAATAATCCAATATTAGGGGTAGAATGCTAAAATCCACCTTTTAATGGTATTGTACCTTTTCTGCAATATTTATTTTAATTCTAAAAAGACATGTTGCTATTGCCACACATGCTACTTTACAGAACTAGAAAACCACATGAAATACTGTGGACTTTTTTCTGTTTGAATACCTGTTATTCATTGATTTCCATAAAATTCATACATTGAAAGATCTTGTAGCAAGTTATTTTCTGTTTTGATCTACAAATAACATCAGTGGTTCAAAAATCAAAGCTATTGATTAAACACAAGCACGCAAAAAAGGCCAAGTCAATTTCATATGTTGGATAATTAATTAGCTATATACATTTACGCAGTATGAATCCACAGCATTTCCAGCTAACTTTCAAAGTGCCGCTCAGGGTTGAGGAAAAATTAACAAAGAGAAATTAATTCTTTCACTGTCCGTGCTAGCTAGGCCACATCTAGGAATAATAAAGAAATTCAGTCTCCACATCTGTTACTATGGTAACAGTAAATTCCCTTCAAATATATAGAAACAGAGGACTGGAGGGGACCTCTGAAACCTTTTTCATCAAACACAAGAAACTTGTCACAGAAATATTATCTATTTTTGACTCTGCCTTAAATAYAATTTCGTGTTTTACTCCACTGTTCCTATGGAAGGTGAATCAAGAAACCCTGAGACAGACTCCTGACATTCTGAGATCAATTCTGCTCATTAGCATTAGCATTCTCCTTTAAGTTAGGTAACTTAACCTCCCAGAAACTTAATTTTGTGAGTTTTTTAGAGATCATAGTCTTACCTTTCCTCAGGAACATTTTGCATTGCTAAAACTATCCTACTTCCCTCTTTTAAGGTCGGTTTTCATTCACTGACCATTCCGCTTCCTTTTCRTTGCACTGCTTTTTCAGTTTCTGTCCATCTTTATTGAATATGGGTGACCACAACAGCCTATCTCTTTCCAAGTACGTTCCTTATACTCTGGTATTCCCTTCCTACATCTCATTATTTGTTTTTCACATATGTTCATGCCCTGGTGCATCTTAAGGTATGCACAAACTGCATCTTTTAAATTTCATCCCATTTCTACTATCCTGTCGTCAGCATAGTCCTTTTTGCTGTCTGCAGATTTCACCCTCACAGTTATCTTTTTCTTGGTTATATTAGTAATTAAAAAGTGTAAAAGTCGGTGTCAAAGTGTAACTTGAGAAACATCACCTCTAACTTTACCTTTGCCCATCAGCATAGTCCATGTCACCTCCTCTTCAATCAGTTTCTTCACATCATCCCATGATAATGGTCACCATTTCTAGTCTAACTATGACATTTCCCATGTGGCATCTTGTCAAATAACCTACTGGAATTTAGAAAGATTAGGTATACTTTACCTACTTTCTCTAATAAAAATAATTTCTCTAATAGATTCAGCAAATAAAATCTACAGTTCATAAAACATCTTTTAATAATTCTCATTTTCTTTTTAAATCTATTTCTTGAGCTTTTATTTCCTTCAAAATATCGTCAAAAACTTAGCAGTTTAGCATGGACTATCAGAGATTGTACATTTGGTAATGCCTTATCATTTGCTAATATCCACATATATTAAAATCTTGTCCTTTTTTCAGTACATAGGAAGAGAGATTACCTAAATCCTTACTATGAAATTATTAAAGTGTTTCAATTTTGTTTTCAATTTGTGGTAATTTTCATTTTCAAATTTTCAGTACAAGTTATTATTGGTTTTGCCTCATGTTCTACCCTGTACTATGACCATCATTAACTTACTGAACACTGAAGAAAGCATTTAGGTTATCCCAGACTATATACTGTTTAGCTCATCTTCACTAGAAAACAGCTCACATCACATTTTTTTATTTGGTTAGGTATTTTTAACTTTATATTTTATCATTATTATTTATTTAAAAAGCTAAGAAAACTTTTCATATTAATTTTCTTTGCAAGGTCTGATTCATCTTGACTTTGGACAACTTTCATTTTATCCTTATGCTTCCTCATTCCAGGAAGGTTCTCATTCCAGCTGACTATCCCAAGCCAGTTCTCTTACTTTATTAAAGATTGCCCTTTAAAATTGAGAACATTAGTTCTCTTGTTTAATCTTCAGCTTAAAGTCAGTCCTCTGTGAAGTTCCTGCCACTTCCAAAAGAAAGTTTAGAGTAAAATCCTGTCCTGCTAGTTCAATGACTGGTAAAGAAACCTGCCAGCCTCTGTTTTTTTCATTATTGGTAATATATTTCTACTAATTATTACTAATTATTTTCTATGATAAAATAATAATTTTTATAATTAGCATTCCTGGCAATTTCTTTCTCTGTTTTATACCACAAGTCTCTTACGTCCATATGTAATAGGGAGAATCTCAACCAAAATCATGATACCACTGCAATATCCTGCATAATCCATCTTCCAAACTGATATCTTCAAACCAAATATCTCAACCAATGATGTCATTCATGCACATTATATGGTGTTAAACTTCTAAAATGAAGGAGCTCTTCTTTTTGTTAAGGCTGCTGTTTTAAACTATGCTGGTGCCGTATAAATGTGCATATTAATCCATAGCAGAATGCCCATTTTAATCTAGTCAAAGTTTGTGCAAAGGATTTACTTCAGGAGGTATCAAGCAAAAAACTGATACTTTTCACAAATCTATCCAAACATCCAAGGTAAGCTGAACTCAGGTAAAAAAGTATTCTGCTACAATGTCCCCACAGTTTGGTGAAACTTATTTTAATCCTGGGAATGTTAATTAATGTTAATGTTATATGAACAGCCTAATATTTTTTCTAGCCCTTGCAATTGCCCATCAGCTTGTCCTGAGTAYTATGAAACAGGAAGCAGGAATCAATTATTAATATATTTATAAAATCTTATAAGTTACTTGCATTTGAAAATAAATGTTTTCTTTTTCAAAAATAAGTGTAGATATGCAATTTCTACCACATCAGTGTACRTTAAAACATGTATCTGCTAGTCTATACCTTCTGTTTAAGGAAACACTGAAACGATTTTAAATAACTTGCCTCATATTTTTCCATATCCTTATGAAATTATTTAACATAAATATCACAATATTGCCCAGGGTTTTTACCAAAGAGAAATTCAAACAATGACCCTTGGCAATATTTCTTTTATTCAACTGTGCAGTTACAATAGAGAAGAGAATGTTTTCCTCAAAATCGTGCCACATTTTCAACTGTTGATCTCTATTTCAGCCAGGTTTTAGAAAAAGAAAGGAAGAATGAGACAAAAATTAATTGGAACTTCTGCCAATTGGGATAGGAACAAAGATATGGGAGAAGGCAAAGAACTCATTCAGTTACACAAAGTACAAGCTCCTAGAGGGAGTTTCATAATTGTAGAAATTCAACTAAAATAAGTGGAGCAGACTCTGAAACATCTGCTAATAAAATTACTTTCTCTGCTGTACTTTGATGGATATTGTACAGTCCTCACTAACATTTTTGCAAAATATTGGAGGACAAAGGCATCTATTATGTKGCTGTTTAAGACAGCAGGACATCTATATATCTATTTTCACATGTGTTAGGTCTGTTCTTGCAGTCCCCATATGAAAATTAAGAAAAACTAGTGTATATTTCAGGGACATAAGTCTGTTTTGTCTCTCTGTAACAGAGTTATGGCAAGGAAGGAAAGCTATGCTAGTTTGCCAGTGACATCATTGTAGCACTTCCATTTTTAGGTTCAGATATGTAATAACGTAAAGGAGCTTACGAAGTTCAACACCTCATCCTTTTTTTGTACRTGGATTTCCTTATGGCTTAACACTTATAATCACATCACCTCTAAAAATATAGAGTGGACATATGTATAAGCGAACACATACAAATGCATCCTTAGTCTGACACAAAATACCCCAATGAATCAAAGAAAAAACCCTCAGAAAAGTCAAAACAAAAGAGTCACATCTAAAACAGACTACTCTCATTTTCTTTAAATAGAGAATCTGAGAATATAGATTTATTTTTTATCACAAACCAGGTGCTAGAAACAAGATTTTCATTTGTTTATAATTAACTGCATTTTTATTTGTATTGAAAATTTTAAATCCCTATGTGTCAATTTGGTAATAGCGCTGGGCTTCAATGTAGCCTTTCTGGTCATTCAGTTTCTGTGGTACCTCTGGCCGCCAGAGCATCTCCCTAGCAGGTACACACACTATCCAGACCCAAGAGACTAGATGTTCCAAGACTAGATGTTTTCAATCTAGCYTGACCCAAGAAGATAACTCAATTGAAATGAATAATGAATCCACAATATTTCCGAAGRTCTGTTAGGTTTGGCAACATATGTACTCAGCAGCATTTCTCATAAGCTTATGGTCTACAAAGCAGAGGAGTATAACTCTGGTTCTCTCTTATGGTATTCAGAACAAAACACAGACATTTGAAAATGAGCGTTAGTAAAATAATACAGTGATAGCAAGCTACAAGAGTCACTATTCCAGTGAAAATAATTTGAGTTCTTGTTTGATATGCAGTCCAAGTGGAACTAACATTTTTAAGGAGGCTAGAAAATTTTTTTGACTATTCGGCAATGCCAGGGGATTTGTTACTTAAAATCAAGCAAAAGTTTGCAACACTATTCCCTTCCTGCAGCTACTTCTCTCAAAGTTAATATACACATTCAATGACACTTTTTTGTCTGTTCGTTTGTTTTAGCAACAGCTGCCTTATAATGCATAAAATATTTCAGCATTGAACTTTTCTCATAATCTAAGAATGTGTGATTAAATTTTTTAAAAATTACCTGTATTTCATCTCCGTGTAAGAAAAAAACATAACAAGCCAGCAACAAAAAACGTCCTAATCATTAGAGCGTGTCTTCTCATTAGAGCAAAGTTTATGCTTAAATTTTTCATCGTAACAGTTTATATTCTGTAAAAGTAAATACCATTTTCTATGTCCTTCATAAACATCAAATGCCATTTTGTTGTTATATCTATGATTTTTAAGGGAAAATCTCAACAGAGGATTGATTTGCCTCACACAGGAAGTTAATTTGGCTGACAGCAAATTTATTCCTGACTTATGAATGTAAGTAAAGAAATTTGTATTCCGTTATTTGTTGAGTGTTGTATAGACACAGCATGCTATAAACTATTTTTGCTGTTACTGTGCTAGTCACCTCAATGAAATCACTCAGTCTCACATATATCTATTATTTAACTAGTTCTGAGATCCTTTCCCAGAAGAGATAACCCTGGGGGTTTGTTTGTTTTTCCAGAGAAAGGAATTTTTTAACTTACTGTCAGTATTATTTTGTATTCATATTTTACTACATACCTGGAATGAAATACACGCTTTCCCAAAACAATCTTCAGAATATCAGATACATAGGCAATATGATAACTTGGGTTCTGTCTAGACATACAATATAGAATTTCAGAGAAGCTGCTGTGTATTGCACTYATCCCTATAATCTCAATTCAAACATCTGTTCAGGCTGTGTGAAACTGACCTATTATTTTGACAATCTTCAGTGCAACAAATCCCTTAAATAATAATATAGGATCTTTTACGTTACACAGAAATTTTTTTAGACCTTAACATAAGAAAAAATATTTATGCCTTGATTGCTTTATGCTTTTATGAGTGATTTCTTTATCAAAGGTCACCTCTACTTGTCACATCTAACTTAGGTTTGGGGGCTTTTTCCCTTCTGATTTTTTAGTAGCTAATTCTTATATGGTTTATTTCCATAATACTTCTTTGTAAATCAAGTTCATCCCAGCAGCTGAAAACCTGCTAGCAAGTAACCAGAACTCCCAGTCACKCAAAAGAATAGTCAGAGACATTGACTGAAAGCCATGGGGTTTTGAGACAGAAGGAGAAAGAGAATGAAAGAAATATGGCAAATACAATAAAAATAAGTCTTTTCAGTGTTTTCCATGGAAAAAAGAACTGTATCAATTGCAAAATAGCCAATAATCTCAGAGTTTGTCTTTGCTTTGGATGTCGAAAGCTGTTTGATATTCTGAATCTGCCTAAAGTCTACTCCACATGCACTCTCAAATTATCAGTCTGTTCTAGAGTAGTAAATTTATTTATTAAGAACAATTTCAATTTAAACAATATGATTTTGACATATATATGTAAGTTCTATATCTATAACGTTTTTTCCTATCTAGTTGCAAATGATTTATATGCATCTTACAACCGGTCTTCCTTTTGTAAGTACCTTTCACCCATGCTTTGCTATTGATAAACTTCTGCATGGAAGAGAGGGTGTACAGTTAGCTATTCCAGTATGGGAAGAGCGTGCAGCCTCCAGTGCTTCTGACTAATCTTGGCGAGATTTACCTTGTCTGCACACATGTGCACCTTGTCTTCCTATCGTAATTGCATCTGTAGGTATTTGCATAAAATGAAGAGACTTGATACTGACAACAAAGTAGGTAAGAATGACTCTGACAACAAAACTTAACATATTGGGATTTGTCAGGTCTTTTTATGCTGTATATTACATATACATCAGCCACATTGGTTTGGTAGACAATATTTCCAAGTATTGCAATATATATTTGTGGGTATAGTTGTTAATATTAACATATTAAACACCTTGCGGGAACATTGCATATGTAAGGCTTCRTGGTTCTCATGGACTCTGCTGACAGCAGCGTCGATGTATATATCAATTTCATAAAGTAGCTTGAAAAAACTGCCAAACCATTGTTATTAAAACAACGAAATTATAAAGTATCTTACTGTAAAACACCTGACATTAAATTAACATGACTTTTATGTTGCTTTCTTTAGTTCAATAAAAACAACGCCCTCACTTTTATTTTTCCTTCTAATATACAGATCTAGTAATTATCATACCCCAAGTCCAAATGCCTAAATTCTAGTCTTCACCCCACTCAGTTGCCATCTAATTCTATCATCTAATTCTTTAATGCCTAAAGCCTGTAATGCCTGTTTCTTATTTTAACCTTTCCAACCTGCCAAAGGTTCTGCTTTTGTGCATGCCTGGAAGCACTTCAGGCTCAACAGCAGCAAGAGAGCTCAGTACTCAAGTCAGGCTTAGACCTACTGGGATCTAATAAATAGACGAGCAATTCCTTTGGCTGTTTTGCCTGCAGTGCTTAATCTGATAGGTGGTGTTAGAGCATGCCTATTGGATTTGGCTTCACACAAATACCACAACAGCCAGAGGAAGAGATGGCTTCCCTAACTTTTTCCGACGCTTAATACACTCACCTGCCTCAACCTTACAAGAATTTAAATCTATGCTTTAAACCTGAGGCTGATTGTCTTAACCATCAAATTATTGAAAATTCAAAGGTAATAGAATTGGGGAATGTCTTTAATCCCTTCTGTTGAAGCATTTCTGTTTTACATAAGAGCATTCAAGATTGAAAAGAACAGCAGAGGAAGAAAGAGCAGTATAAAACTCAACAGATTAGGAGGAGTCATGGGGCTCAGTCTTTTGCCTCAAGGATTATTATCCCTTTAACAGTCAAGGGATAAAAAAGTTATTTTATGTCCAGGACTCTTCCAAGCAAGTCTGTTAACTGCTAAGCTAGAAAGTCATTTTCCCTCTTACAGTCTCTGCCTCAATAAATCATTAATTAGAGTACAAAAGCTAAGACAGCATCAGCAGTAGGTTTGCAGCAGATGTGGGTTTAAATCCCCCTCATACATAAGTGAAAATTGACCTCATAACTACAATATCCCGTATGAATGCATTAATGTAATGACTAAATAATTATATAAAAACTGGACACCTTCTCTACTAGTCTCTCAAATAAAGTGTGATAAAAATGTTTTGGGGTTTGGTTTTTGTTTTTTTTTTTCCCAAGAAAGTTTGGTAGACTACTGTAAAAAAGTTCTTGAGACATGAAGCCACTTCCTCATAGCTATGAACAATGTCTAATCCCAGGACATGAGCCATTCCCCACTTTTCTGCTTATTTTTGACAGCTCACTGTACCACATGCTGGTTTTTGTGGCTTCCTCTTGCTCCCCATGTACCCAATACAGATCCTGAGTACCTAACTCAGGCTGTGGGCTCTCCTTTCCAGTATGCAGTTCCTCAAATTTAGGTCTTGGAGTAAACAGTGAAATATTAACATGATTCTGATTAGGATAACCTGTCACAAAATCTGAACATGCTGGAAAGAACTGGTCAGTATTTCCCTTTTTTTTAATAAATATTTGAAATAAAAATATTTTGGTCCTGTTTGAATTTCTTGCATGTATATTCAGGACCTTATATTTTTTGTTTAATTGAAAATATTTACCAGTTTAGTTTGCATCTCACATCTATTACATTGGTCAGAAAAACCTTTGCAGCAGTGCTTAAGTTACTAAATGACAGCAAATTCTTCCAACACAGAACGTGACTCAATTTCTTGCCATCATTTATGCTGGAAGAAAATGACATAGATCAAGATATAAACTTATATAAAATAATGGAAGGAAATTATAAGGAAATAAGAAGCTCACCTTTTAAATGCTGTTAGAAATCTTCACAGAGA
The DNA here is from genome assembly GCA_035582835.1 of Phoebastria nigripes. Lineage (NCBI taxonomy): Eukaryota > Metazoa > Chordata > Aves > Procellariiformes > Diomedeidae > Phoebastria > Phoebastria nigripes. The sequence goes on along the minus strand of JAYKAV010002965.1, from coordinate 119,250 downwards.
TTTGTATTCACAAATACAAACAGAGTCCAGGGCAGGTATTTAACTGAGGTACCATTGTCTTTGTAGTAGATTTGTGTTTCAAAGCATCTCCAGGCAAGTTGGTTCCAAGAGTCAATATTGGAAATCCTGCCAATTGCCTCAGCAGGCATCTTACAACCATGTGAATTTTCATTTGTTCCTGGAAGTGTCATATGTTTATCTGGCTGCTCAAACTGATTATTGAAATTTACAAGGCCCAGGCCTGTGTGCAAAGATGTGACTGAAACTACGTATTAAATCTGAGCACGCTATTGGGAGAGGAGAAGAATAAAAATGAACTACCAATACAGACACATATGAAATATTTTCATTCACACCTTTTAAGTATATGGGTGTAAAACTATGAATAAAATTGGGCTAAAAGATTTTCACACGCTTCTTTGTCATTCCTATCAGATTCAGGAAGCTCACATCTCCGTTCTGCATTTGTTCAGGAAGCAGCGGTCAGTGTTGTGCAAGCAGTCTTTCAGCCACTGAACTTTCACCGAAGTCAGTAGAAGTCCTACTTCCTTATGTGAAAGCAGAATTAGTGAGAACTGAGTAGTGGCCATCAGGTGATTTTGCTATGTCTCGTTTCAAATCCATTACATTCAGCAGAAATTTTATGAGATTAACTTCATTTCATTATCTGATGTTTGCTGCAAAACTCCTTTTCTCTTTGGAAGAATTCTTCCTTTTCCTGGCAGAAAAATAAGAGCTACAGTGGAATGTGGAAATGACATGGTTTTATTCCAAGAAGAGGAAACGGAATGCAGAAATATTCACCGGGAGGACTTTCAGGCTCCCTGTGTTCCATTGGTTTATTTTTGAGAATGATGCTCTGAACACATATCCAGGAAGAAGAGCATTGACAGCACAATGACAGCAAAAGGACTTACACAAGTAGTACGTATCCTATCCTCCAGGAATACTTCTTCTTCAAAAATAGAAGTAGTGGCTGTGCATGTCTGCACAGTGTATCTATTCCAGAAAGCCAGAGTGAACAAGTGGATCCTTTTCACACTATCAGTGATACAGTGTTTACTAGAAATTAGCTGAACAAGAGAGAAAGGCTAGGCTTGTGCATTAAATGCATATATACACATACACACACATCATCCATTAAATATATGTCCATGTCCATATATATACATACACACACATCATCCATTAAAAGTAATCACTTATCTAGTTTTTAGATGCCAGCAGTGTGTGCTACTCCATCCTCACATGCTGTTTAGAATTTCTATGCAGTTATCCAGAGAGGAAATTAAAGATTATATCTGAAAAGTAGTTTAAAAGATGAACATAATGTGAATGAAATGAAACATCCATTAAAGATGCTGGGCAAGTTTTCATTTGATTTACAGCAGTGCTGCTGTCATGCCTGCAATGACATTACACTGGTATAACGAGGAGAGAAATATGACCCAGCGAAACAGTGCATTCATTTTGGAAGTAAAATACAAGTAAGGGTTAGATCCACATAGGGATTTCACAGCCTAGCCTCACGGTAAAGTCCATGCCTAAAATCCCTAAGTAATTTAAGGAGCCCACTAGGTGATCAGGATTAGCAAACCTAATGATTCCTAACAGGTAGCTGATGTGATGACACAGGGTAAGGAAGACCATGTCTAAAATAAGTAATAGACTGGGATATACCTGAAATTCTGCCCCTTCCTGAAGCAGACACTTTCCTTCAGCCCTCAGCTGCAGAACCTAGGAGAAACTGGAATCCATTAGCCCGATCCATCTCCTGGATTTATTTGCATATTTYTCCCTCGTGATCAACGCTATCTTTTATATAGTAATCTTGCAGAGACATAATTTATCTGGGGAGGCAGACACACAGATTCAATACCTTCCTTATAGTAAGGGGGTTCAAAGCTTCACCTTCTAGCTGCCTTGGGAGCATATAACCATCAGGCTAATATAGAGACCAATAATAATGCAATATAGTACTTAGATGCTGTACAAGCAAAACAAAAGCATTTAGAATCGAGTAAAAATGAAAGTCAGTATATGGGCATGGACAGATGATGAATTAAAAAAAAAAAAAAAAAAAAANAAAAAAAAAAAAAAAAAAGAACGTGAGTTAAATGATAGTGAGTTCTGAACACTGGAAGCTAACCACTGGAAAGAGTTGTGTCACAGGACAGTTTTTAGAAAGTCTCAAAGGAGACCAATAAAGGAATTTTGCTGAAAATGAAGGACAGGAGAGAGTGAAATCAAAATGCTCCACAGCTGGGTGGTGGAAGCTAGCATGAGGTGCTGATTAGAAACTGGGGTTTGCATATATGTATATGTAATGGGTATGTATGTATGTCTGTGCACATCTATACACACACACAGCTGAAAGTACAAAATCAAAATTTCATCAAAAATCTAAAATAAGGGAACACCAAGATATAATTCATTTACAACTTGTTTCTCTAAAGTGAATATCCACATTTAAAAAAAAAAAAAAAGATAGCACTCTTTATTCAACATCTAGCTTTTAGTTAACTTCTCCCTTAGTAGAAAGYTGAATATTCATTGCTAATCTTCCACCAAATTCAACTGACTTAACAGCGGCTGTCATTCATGCCACTGTAGGACAGAACTGAAGAAAAACTAGATTCCTGCAAGATTATCATAGGCCAGTTTGTGAGCAGACACATTATTTTACTGAACAAAAGAAAAAAAATGCAAAGACAAATTAGTACCGGGCTTAAACAAGTTATTTCAAAGCTTTTTCGTCAAAACCTTTTAAAATTCCTGGTTTTGCTTCTCTTGCAGGATGTATTTCTCCCCAGAATATAATATATATTCAAAGATATTGCTCTTTTTTTTTACTATTTAAAAATACATTGACTTTTGAATTAGTGTATTATTGAATTTGATATTCAAAGTTCCCTGCAATGCATAAGTGCAATGCATAAAACACATATGTTTAACTGTTCAAAACAAACGTGCATTTCCCCTGCATGCATGATTTTATCTCTTCAGAAAATTCCTTTTCCCAAAACTGTTTTCAGTTAAAAATGTTTTTCTTTACCTCTATAAATAATATAGTTGCATTATGCCACAAATTTCAAATGAATTAGCCCCTGAATGTATCATTGCTAATAAAACAATGAAACCATTCCCTATTAAACAAAGTTAACAGTGACTATCAATTTAGGCTATATGTCTGACAGTTCAAATACATTTTTGGCCATAAAACAGGTTTGCAAGTCTTAAATGGTTTCACATTTCTCTAAACCATACTAAAAGCATAACATGAATATTTTAAGCAGCTTAGCTTTGATTTAAATATATTTGCTCAGGATATGCTGGCAGCATCCCAAAATGCAGTGTAATACCCTTAAAGCTGGCAATCCCAAACTTAATTTAAGAGAGCAGATAATATGGACTAGCAGCATTAAAGCAAATAAAGTCAATCAACGTGGTGGGTTTTTTTTCTTAATTTGTTTTCTCTAGCTTGAAATTGCAAAGGATGGATAAAGCATGTTAATGAAGAAAGAAATTAATGGAAATGGAATATAAAACAAAAAAGGGAACAGAGAAGTCCAGGAGCTATTATTCATTACTCAACTCTTAATAAGTGGTTGCAGTTGTATAGTAATATTAATTTATTTAAAGTAGCCACAGTGCAGAAAGGAAACTCCACCATTGGAATCTTGTAGACATTCACCAGCATGTTATAAGAGAAGCAATATGCTAATTTGAAAGCATTTACTTTGAAAAAGAAAGAATGGAAAATATGTATCTATTTATGGAAAATAATGTGTTTATTGTAAAAATCCTGCCAAATTATCTGTTCCTGAGATTTCCCTCATACGTAAAGACTAATTCAATTCATTGTTAAATGAGTTATGCAGGCTGCTCTATGTGCATATTGAGATGTTGGCACTTAGGTATTCCAAGATCAAGATAAGAGGGAAACAGCCAAAAATAGTCACAGAATAGCAGCACATTTTGCAAATAAAAACAAACACTTATATTATTTAGTTACTGCTTGAAGATATTTCATATTTTGCTGCCTACATTTCAGCCAGCTTAAAAGCAGAAACAAGTTCTTTTCATGTAATGCTCTCTAAATGTACACTGGAAAAAATCATTAAAAAGTACTGTTGAAAAATTTGTTAGTAAGTTCCCAACACTCACTRTCTTATGTTTTAAAGGTAAAATTTTGTTTTTAAATATCTATTATGTTTCCATTCATATCTAAAAAGTCAACAAAAGTAACTCTGTTAGCAGAGCATTTTGTATTTCCCAACAATTATATATATATACACACACACATATGTATCAGGGTTCATAAGAGGTTCATTTTAAAGTACATGTTAGCATATGTATACCCATATGCTTTGTTTCTAGATTTCTAGATCCATCTGTTTTGATGTGATATATATGCTTCAAAATAACATTTATTTTATGAAACAGATACACTAAATGAAATAGGGTCCACAATACTTGCTTTAAACAACACAGAGGGATTTTTTGAACCTATTTTATTARTTGAATACTCTCATAAATTTGGCATGGAAATTGCAGAATCTTTTCTGAAGTTGGAAATTGCATTAAGCTTCTAATCAATAACTGCAAAGTTAAGATGTAAAGCAAAAATTTTAATAATATTGCTGTGAATATTTAACTTTGATATTATTGAAGACATTCATTACAGTCTTTAAGTCATTGAATGTTGTAATGCTAAGTAGATAGATATCTAAACCATTCTCTAGTAACCAGATTTAAGCCTCCTTGCAGAATTGCTTTGTTTCACAGTTCCTCTAGCCATGTAGGGTACACTTTTCTAAGACAAGCCTGTAAACATATAGGATTATCCTAGATACACGAAAGCTTTGAACCTGGGTAAAAATCAAATATATGATTTTCAGATTCTATTTGCCTTAAGAAGCATTACACCATTGTGTTATAAAGCCATAATTGTTTTAGGAGTAGTGTGTGTCTATTCTGTACATGCACTTCCAGGGAAGGTTTGTGTGTAAACATGACTGGAGGACTAAATTATGGAAACATACCGATGGCCATTTGTATTAAAGGTTCAGAATAAGGAATAGATAATTCAAAATGACCATCCCAAACACCTTTGCCCTAATAAACTGGATAAACAATTTTGAATTGGATATGCTATTTTTTTCCATAGCCTAAACTACCTGTGAAAGAGATTTAACAGCAACAGCAGTTTTCAAAACCCTGTGAATTATCCAGCCATTACTGAGACCAAAGAAGCTTGTAAATGAGCAGATCTGGTCACTTTAGCAGCCAGCAGAAATATGAATTACACCATATTTAAGAAATGTAAAACCTTCATCTTTAAATTTTCTGTTGCAAAGTCCCATATACCTACTTAAGAGTCACTGCAAAGCATTGCCACTTCCCATGAATAGAAAAAGAAGTGCTCAACCCCCTTAAAAAACAGGTCACATTATGCAATCTTTCCTGCTGCTTGATCAGACTCAAAACACTCTTATTGACATCCCTGGAACTGTACAAAAGATTAACTGACCTATGGTGTTTAGTGAGCCTTGATTTAAGTAGGGCAAATCTAGTCCAAATTTAGGATTCCAGGACACAATTATACTGTATGAGAGGAGAGTAACTCAAAGTCCCTTTATAAAATAACTAAAATGTTCTAGGCCAAATTCTGGATCCAGATTATTGCACAAGTATACACTAGTTATAAATGTTGTCACTTTAGCCAATGAGTTTTAATCTCTAAGTGTGTTTTAAACTTTATATAAAATATATATACAAATATGTGCAATATATATACACAAATGCTTAATACACTTGTGGTTTGATTAGTTACAAAATAATCTGAGATACAAAATACTGGCTGCTTATTTTTCCTTTAAAAATCTAAATACCCTAAATTATTGCAGAAATAGAAAAGCATCAAGAGGAATAAATACTGAGACTTCAGATTACCCTGCAAATCCATATTCCAACTTGTCATTAACATTTCCTGACTCTTTAATACAAGGTGAGCAATTAATCCTTCCACACTTACATCCCTTAACGAACATAAACTTTTCTGTTTACTGTTCTTTATCCAGTTATAAAATCCCCTGTGAGAAGACTGCCTGCCTTTGAGGTTATTTCAGCAACAGAACATGCAAAAATGTGAGGGAAAACTGATGTCCTAGCAGTCAGAGATTCAACATGCCAAGTCTGAGAGAAGAAAAGCTTTAATAACAAAGCAGTAGTAAAATCAACTACTGTCATATGTACTGTTTTCCTCATCCAAATACCACATCGTTGATAAAACAAGGAAGGGTTAATGTTAAATGTTAACTTCCATGTGTTCTGTCCTCTCAGAATAACAGTAAGATGGTCTATGGTCCTCAGCGTGGCTACACCGCCAAGTGCATGTTCAAGCACAAACAGCAAGTGTGGAAAATACATTCATTGTTCTTGGATCACTCCATCAGGATCTGTCATGTTAAAACACCTTAGGATAATGGCCTCAGTTACAGTGAGGTAACGTCATCTCTGCCTAAACCAATTTTAAAAAAAACAAAACCAAATGCAAACCAAAACAACAACAATAAAAAAAAAAAACCAAAGGCAACAAAATTAGCACTCTCAGTTGGATGGATTGGTCCTTGTACCAAATCCCTGCATGAACTCAGAACGTGGTCCCATTCTTCTTACCTCTACACAAAGATGGAAAATACTTCTTTCACGTTAGGTTCACTACAATAACACAGACATAAGAACACTACCTTCTCTTATTTCAAACATAAATAAATACTCTGTTAGTTCAATTCCCAGTGCTTTCATCTGTGAGATGCTCTTATATGGAATTCAAATAGGGAAGAAGTTTTCATGAGCCACATGTTAGCAAGTTACCTAGTTCGAAGCATAGTAGTGCTCAGCTAAGATCAGGTGATACCTGGTTATAATATGCATTTTTTCACTGATTCAAGGTCTTATTGTTTTATACACAAAATGCTCGTGCAACAAACATTGACTTGATTTACAGGAAACCCATTTCTATCATGATTCCATATGAAAAAAGAAGAAAAACTTATCTAAATACAAAATACATTCAAAATGCATTTTAAAATGGCAAATTAGTATTTAAAGTTTTCATTGAGAGGATTTTGACTTTTAGGATGACAAATTTAAATAACAGTCCTACAGGTTTTTATAAGAACAAAGTCTAATGAAGTGATAAGGTAATGGATATAATATGTCAGTGAAAAATACACAGTGTTATCCAGTTTCTCTGAAATATATTTATAAATGAATTGAGTTACTTTTCAAAACATTCTAAGTGTAACCTTTCATTGCGTTATAGATCATTAATTGGAAAGAGGAAGAAAAGGGGAAAAAAAGTGGGTGGGAATAGAGCCAAGATAGTTTATGACCATTTCAGAAAAAAAAAGTAATTTAATCTAGAAGCAGCATTCCAGTTTATCTGTAGCTACATTTTTCTCACCAACTGTCTTCCTACTAAGTATAAAGAATCCTATTAAAATGATTCAATTCAAAATAGAAGTTTTCCTAAGAACCAAAACCATTTTTATCTATTTATATTATCTTAAAATAAAATACGAAACTGTTAATAAGAAATTATTAGATTATGTGATACTACTTTTCCTATATCTGTTTCATGGCAGGATCAATGATTTTATATGTTCACCATATCTGAAGGGTTGATGGACAATTCTTTAGCCAGTGATTTCTGCATTTTAGACAGCTCATCTGTCACATCTCAAATGATGCAGAATTTCACCACCAAATTACACATTTTTTGTTTTGCTAGAACTTTGTAACCTAGGTATGGAAATTTCTGTCTCATAATTTTAAATTTGCTGAATCACTATTAATATGGATTAAGTATACAAACTAGTCTGTAGGATTTACTGAAACCAGTGCTAAAGACCTTTGGCCCTCACATGTGTTGTTCTTACACAACAACTCTGGAACAACTATTCTTGAATAGCTTCACATATGCACAAAAGAATGCCTAATTCTACCTAACTATCCCTTTTAGGACATCCTTCTTCCACAGCAACAATATCCCCACAAGGAGTTCTTTAGCAGCAGTTATGTTAATAATTTACCATTCTACTTTACCTGAAGTACCTTTCAAATATTCCCTTAGAGACTAAGAAAACTTTGCAAAGACATTTCTGAACACTTAGAATTATCAAAAATGAGGATTACAGTTTCAATTTCTATCATATTCAGAGACAGTGTAATTTATGGTTTCCTGACAATGACAAATTACCATTCCTGTTCTAGAAGTGTAAGAATTAAAGATTATTTGTGCAGACACTGAACAAAAAGTTATTGTAACCAGATTGCAAAAAGAAAGCAGCAATATTTGATTTTATCAGAAAACAGACACCTCATTCATATTGACAGATCCTTCAGAATGCTGACTCAAAACCAAGCTCACAGAATTTCACTTAAGGAAATATTATTACTTTACTATGGATCAAAAAAAAAAATCCAAAACCAAACAAAACCAAAACAAAACAAAAAACCCCACAGATTCCAAGCTTACCCAAATTTGGAAGCCCAAAGTTTCAAAATTTCAAAATCCAAATGTGAGGTCATTAAACAAAAACTACAGTTATTGCACAGACTTTATTTTATAAAAATTGGTTTTATACACAAGCAAAAAATGTTGTTTGTTTGTTTGTCCTTTTGACCAGATCTAAAAGGATTTATTGTGCACACTAATTGCGNGGGGATGACACACGATATGTATCTACTATTTCCATAAGTAAAATCAGCACTTGGAAATTTTTTAATTTTCTCTGTGTTTTTTTTTTTCTTATCTGTCATTTCATATGGAATCTTATGATGTATCACAACTACTGTTAAAATGCAATTATAATGTTTTGCAGAGTACATGCAGGAATTTTATATTAGTACTGTTAGAAATTGAACATTGTTTTTTTTTATTAAGCAGGATTAGGGTGGATTTAAGAATGTTTAGGAAAGTAACACAAAAGCCAGACACCCAGTTCTGAAACATAACCTTTCCAGTTGTAATCCAACAAGATACATCTGTAAAAAGTAACATAAAAATCCAATTGTAGCACATGATTTACTAGCATTCTTTTAAAAAAAAAAAAATTTAAAAAAAAAAAAAAATCATTTTTCAGCAGTTATCAGCATCCTAAAAAAAATAACTGCTCATAACCATTTGCAGATTCCTGAGAACCACTGGCTGAAATTCAGGTATGATACTCAAATCTGTGGTATTTTTAAATTAATTTTTTATTTTAACATTACTGGAATTTTGCTCTTATGTATTGTCTGGTCATTGTCAACATTTATCTGTTTTTTGGAGTAGTATCCAGTCAAGTAAGCAAGCTCATGGGAGGTCCATTTCAAGAATAGCTAAATCAGACAGGTAACACAAGATTCTTGAGCAGGGCTTATTGAGATTTATTTTTAATGAATCATTTCATAATTGTGTTATTAGCTTCATATACGGCTGTACTTGTAGTTCTTTTTATTTTGTTTAAAGGAAATATTTCTAGACAACTGGCACATGAAGAATCTTGGCATATGGATGAAAACTCTTTAACTTCTTTGCACATGTAATGCTGAAAGTACACAAACACAGTGTCCTTAATAAGGCATCAACATCTTCATTACTTTTCCCATGAAGATACTGAAAGATGAAATCATACTGCTTTATTTTGTGGAACCGGTGAGCCAATTGTCCTTCTGGGCTTTGGACTCTCAACAGCCACTGGGCAGCTGTAGGATCATTTTGAATAATAAACTTTCTCCTATAGAGGTAATGATGAAAGTGATCTATTGATCTAACAATGGCAAATAGTTCTTTTCTTGTGGCACAGTAATGTTTCTCAGCAGCAGAGTTTGATTATAGCATGAAACTATGCTCTCTAGTTTCTGTGCTCTTAAAATAGTACTTTTCCAGTCTCTAAATCACTAATATCAGTGTCCAGAAGGAAAGAAATCTTTTTCCCTTTTTTTTTTTTTATAAATAAAATAAAATTACTCTTACTTCCAAGTTTCCTAGAAAGTTTTTCACATTCACATGGCTGAACACATGCTTCTTTTGAGAGAAGTAGTACAAGAAACTGACAAGTTGGATACAAGCTCGTGTAATTAGAAATACCATCATCCACATCTCTTCATTTCAATAGGTCATAAGCTCCACTGCTGGCACAAACCTCAGATAAGCGAAATTGTCCAGACTCTGTTTAGTATTTTACCTAGAGATTTCCAATGATAACTTCAAGTTTTTAAAGCAACTCTTTATTCTACATAAATGCTGAAATAACATTCTATAAAGATTGTGATGTCTTCCTAGACATGATGTATTTCAAAAAAGAAGATATTTTGGCCACTACACTCACCAATATTCTCATTGACATCTTTCTGCAAAAAGACAAATGAGCTATGTTTCCATGACCCTACTCCAGAACTACATTTCCACATTTTCCACTGCAGGGCTGAATGYCCATCTTTGGCTGCTTTACCAAGTGTTTATTTTCCCTTGTTCCATTTCTATTCTATATTCTTCCTTGCCATATACCATTTGTTATTTTACATCATATTTAACTTTTCTTTTTAAATTCTCTTTTCCTCTACAGTATCTAAAGGTTTCCCATTATTTCATCCACATATGAAGACTGTATTATTTGTTTCTTAACCTTCATTATCTTAATCTCCAGTAACAGCACAGTAGCTCGCTGACATCATTTTCTGTATTCTCTGACTATGCATGTTATAGAGAACATAACATAAGAATGGCCATAAAGTAGCATGAAAAAACCATTTTTCCAACACACACTACCCTGTATCCAACACAGTCCAATAGTCAAAATTTAAGGGAAAGGAAAAGAAAACAAGGGAAACATGAAATAATTCTTGCTCTGATTTCTCCCTCTTTCTACATTTACTTACTTAGGGACTCACAGAGGCAGAAGTAGCAATAGTGTCCAGTGGAGACTTTTCTTCCTTAAAGGTATGTAATTGCTGAGGGGGTGGGAACCAGAACATTTCCTGGCAATGAATTACATAATTTTCTTCTTTACTATGAAATGGTCACGTTGCGCGGAATACGAAGTATATAATGGTCATAAAGTATAAAATGGTCATCTTGCGCGGAAATGGCCTCAAGTTGCGCCAAGGGAGGTTTAGACTGGACATTAGGAAAAATCTCTTTACTGAAAGAGTGGTTAAACATTGAAACAGGCTGCCCAGGGAAGCGGTGGAGTCACCATCCCTGGAAGTATTTAAAAGACGTGTAGATGAGGCGCTTAGGGACATGGTTTAGTGGGCATGGTGGTGTTGGGTTGATGGTTGGACTCGATGATCTTAGAGGTCTTTTCCAACCTTAATGATTCTATGATTCTATTCATACTTCCTTTCATTTGTTTTAAACAACCTACCTGAAAACATACTAATTACAATATTCTTTTATGAAAAAAGAGGATAACCATTTGTTAGTTTACTTTCTCTGTTCTTCATTATTTTCTATTCTAAAAAGAATATAGTTATAGTTTTATCAGTTCTTTTACTAATAATGTGTTGCATTAAAAGAAGCTGATGCTTAAACTACTTCTAAAAGAGTTCTACCAACTGTCATTTGCATTTTGAAATTCTTAATAAAATTTCTTTTTATGAAAGATGGGATTACACCTACACTAATTCTGATAAAGAAAAAGGTAAAACACATGTCTTGAATCACGTAAGCCCAGTTCAGGGAAAAAGTTATAGTTATGCCTGAAGCCCATTACTTCAGATATTTGCAGCACATTAAATTAAGACATTTTTTAAACTGGAACTTAAGTCCATTTGAAAAGTTTTTTCTTACTGGCTAACTTGCAAACCACAGCGTTTGCATAAGACAAAAAAAAAGTAAAATTTTTTTTGCTACTGAAAGAAATATTATTCAAAAAAAGAATATATACTGCAAGCAAAAGAATGCTATTTAAAAAAATAGGGTAGCACTTTTCATAGGAGAAGTTTAAATATTAGTCCTAGTTGTGAACTAATCTTTGTGTTCAAAAACTCTTGCCTGTGATGTAAATCAACCTAAATGAGTTTCTTAAAAATCTGGAATGCTGTTGAAAGGCAATTAATCTCCAAAGAATATAAAAAATTTAATTAAGAGAACTATTTATAAAACATGAGCTAAAGATATTTTAAAAAGCAAAAGCACTGTAATCCTCTGTACTTCCAGCTCACTATTACTGCAAGTATAAAATATTGTACTCGGGATAGGATGTTTCAGAACTCATAAGGCATCTGAAAATCTGAAAATCTCAGTATACTCATGTCCTTTGCCAGCCCTGGCAGAAAATCCTTTTGTATAACAGCGCAATAATCTTCACCAACTGCCAAATATTTCATTAACACCTAGACTAGCCCCTTCCATTTTTCCTCTCAATTTGCTTAGCACAGACAGCTCAACTATCTTTAAGATGACACCAAAGCCAATATTTTCTGGTTTTCAGTGGTTTTATTTTCTGCCAAAGTAGACAAAATGAGCTTCCATGGACTACTTCAGCTTCAGAGCTAAATGAACTCTAAAACATAATAAGCTAATGTTTAGTCACTTCTTTCAGCATCTTGTTTCTAAAAATTATGGTTCAACAGGACGATTCATGGAAGTAAAATCCCTTCTGGCTTTCCACCTGTTAACCATATTTATGAAGTTATCCATGTGGGTAAGCTTTTGTGGAAATTGTGCCTAATCAGATATGGAAGTAATGAAGACTCTTCTGTCTCCTTAGGAGTTCCCCTAATTGCTCAGCAAAGAACTGTACGCTCATCCTCAGCGTATCACGGCTCCTTACGATGGAGGCCCAGAATATCTACCTAAAGGTTTGTTGCAGTGCTGTAGTTTTAGGCTAACCAGCTAAGAAGAAATTAAACCATAGCAGAAATTGACTTTAATATGATCTACTGATTTACCGTACTGCTAGTCGCACCCAGTAATATTGGCATAGTTACCTCCTCTTAAAACAGCAGCAAAAGTAAGTTGTTATGGGTCTTGCACAGAGGCAGATCCACTCTCTAAACTAACATTTCCCTTACACTAAGAATATTGCTCCATAGCAAATTGAGTTGATGTGTTAACAAATACCATTTCCACATTCTTAGCAGTTGGGGGAGGGGGGCGGGTGTTGAATGCATAAGAGAACTTATATATCCATAGCTTCATTCACAGAATTTAGTTTTTCTTTCTTAGGGTAGCAATTCTCTGTCTTTTTCTTCATGAATATGCTTGACTTCGTGTGGTTTTTGCTGAATTTCATAGCTTCTTTCTCGAAATTTTTTTGTTTTCACGACCATTTTGAAAATATTCATGAAGATCACACCGTGTGAGAACAGATTCTGCCACCTTCACAGCTCTTTGCTATCCCATGCTCACACTACTTGTCAGGAAGCAGATGGATAGTTCTTATGAGTCCTTCCATCAAAGACCCCTGATGCACCCTCAGGCAATTCTCCTAGTTTATGTTAAAGACAACTCCAGCAAAGGAGACTTACTCCCACTTTTTTTTTTTTTTTGCTTTTCTTTTCTTTTTTTTTGCATTTGGGCCACCACCACAGGAAAATGTATGTATGTGCACACATTCACACAAGGCTGTACTTGTAAGACGATTGCTGCCTAGTTCCTTTGTTCAAGTCACAAAGATACTGCGTCACTCTCAAATGGCTGCCAAAAAAATAAGATAAGTAATAAAGGGACTTATCATCAAAAGTCCAATAATCTGTTGTTACTATGGATTAGTGAAAATATTGCAGTTTACTTTTGTAAGTATATAGCCAGAGTGGAGTACACGACAAAGAGCTTTCAATTTTCTGTCCTTGTAACCATCAGATGGGTTCTGATGAATAAGAAACTAGTAAATAGTGCAAGGCCAAAGTAGAAAGGATTTTTTTGGAATGGTCTGTGGTAACAGAGGGGAAAAAAAAGGCTTCCAAAAACATGTGTTGCAACTTTCTTACAAACTAGAAGACAGTCAGGAGAGTAAAGGAAATCAATGTGAACGGAGYTCCTGTGCCCACAAGACAGTTAGACACAACATTTTTATCCAACTCAAGGATCTTCTCATGAATGAAAAGAGTGGAAAATGCTCTGAAAAGCAACTCACGCTATTTATATGAGAATATGGCATAGTCTTATATAGAATATCCATACTTACATAGAATCATAGAATAGTTTGGGTTGGAAGGGACCTTTAAAGGTCATCTAGTCCGACCCCCCCTGTCATGGGCAGGGAGGGGAGGTCTTACCTTAAGTTCCAACAAATGCAATGTTCAATGAACATTAATGATCACAGAATGATACAAATGCATAGCTAAATTTGAAATCTCCAATTTGTCTAGACACAAAAGGTCACAAATGGGTAACACTGAAGATGTTGTGACTGGCTAATGTTGATTTGATCTTTAAATGTGATTTTTCATTGTTTAGGTAGGTTTGAAAAGACATTAGGAAATCTGATTTAATGCATTTCTGGACACATTTTTCTTAGCCGTATCACAGTCACACAGTAAGTTTCTGCAGGCATATTGAATGTCATGAATGATAGAGTCTGCCAAGATCTGAAGAGATAAGCCTTAATAACAGTCATATTTTATAGTCTTTCCTTCTCAAGGACATCCAAACAAATACATGTAGCAGTACTGAAAGGAAGTCACATGTATCTTTCAAAAATTTCCATTTTCTTCCCTCAGCTGCTTACAGATGAGGCACGCACAGGGCTTACCACTTCCCCTGAACTGATCCCGTGTATGTTTTCTTCAAGGCTAAGAAAAGATCAAATCTGGGGATAAATAGATTATTTAACTATGTTTCTGTCCTTTATGTAAACATTATACTAGATATCCAATAACAAGCAAAGGGATTTAACTGAGCGAATTCTTAGCTTACAAAAATAGTTATACTTCCTTTTTGGTATTATTGGATCATTTTGCCAATTACCATCTTTATGTTTGGTTTTGACTGAACAGAAACAAAAATCTTATTATTTGCATATGGCCTTTGTAGGTAAACAGTGCTTTTTTTTTTTTTTTCATTAACCCCTCTCAATTCCTTTCTGTATTGTTTGTTCATCGCTGATGGCCTTTAATATATCTGCATTATTATTATTCTCAAACCACCTCCATGCTGCCTATCAAGTTTTTTCAAAAAACTGAAGAGAATAGTAGAGTCAGGGATATCTGAGGGCATGTCTAAGTAGTTCAGTGTCTAAAACAGACCAGCATCCCAAGGTATGAAGGYAAGCACCAAAAAACTGTTAGCTAAAAGTCACACTGCTCTGAAAATGGACTGACTCAAAAGCATGGTTTTTACAAATTAGCAAGACACACTCCCTCAGTACTTAATATATCTTCTTTTAAAAGGAAGAATTCCACATTTGCCATCAAATTAGCTATGACCAGTCACTGGCCTTACATTTCCATTTTGCACAGTAATCTTTTCAAATACCAGCTTCAGGGAGTGAAATATCAAAAGCTCAATTGTTGTGTGGACTAGAAAGAAGGATATATGGGTGCCATATAACACCAGAAAGACTAGATTTTTCTAAGCAAGAATATATAAATATTTTTTAAAATGCATAATTATTAACTGGAAAAGGTAGCTGGTTTAGGGTTCTCTTTCAGTTTGAATGAAAAAATTATCCATGTGAGTACAGGAATTTTTTGTAAATATAGTAAGTCATGAAAACCATAAACATTGTTGAACAGTAAAAATCAGATAACCAATAATGTTACAAGTTAGATTCCCTAAGGGCGAGTCCTGATATTCGTCCTTGTTAAGTGGCATAATATGAAGCAAGAATAATGAATTTTAATATAATACTTAAATGCATGCTGATAATTTCTTAAAGGTTTTGTATGAATTTTATGAGCAACTTTCAGTTATTGAATTGTGTAAAATGTGTATAGCAAGCTGAACAAACATGTTCCAGTTACAAATATAAAACCAAGAATTTTTATGATGCATCATTTTAAAAGCAAATTAATTCCCCTGATTTAGAGTACTCTGTATGATTTTAATTTCCCTAATATACATTTTACCCAATTCCTTAATGAATAAGTAACATRGAATTTCTTTTAAAGATTTCCTGCCTTGTAGGATAAATGTTGCTGAATAACAATGAAGTTATTGCTTTAGAAAATACTTTTCTCTTACAGAATGTGTAATCTTCATGTTCTTTTTTTTTTTTTTATTTGCATATACATTTACATAGCACAATGTTTCTGACTGTGTTGCAGTGTTTCATCAGTGAAACAAGTTGTATTGCTACTACTGGACTGCAGTATCTTTAACCAATGGGTATACCCTTTCCAGCTTAAAAAAAACACTAGTTGAAATTATTCTCTATCATGTTCAATTTGTTTTATAGCACATTGCTAAATATTGTTAGTAAAAATAAGTGAATGACAAATTTAAGTGTAAAAAAGTATAGTGCAATTTTAAATGATACTTGGAAAAAAAATTCAAGGAAAGACTCTGAAATTCCAAGATTCTGGAATGAGATCCTTAGCTAATGTAAACCAGCATAGATGGCTTGACTTAAAGAGCACTATGTCATTCAACGTAGCTATGGACTTAATCATGCATCTTTGGAAGAATACTCTATCACCAACTCATCTATGCAATGACTATACTTAGGGTAAACAGACCAATTTCCATGGACTTTAACAAAATTACTTAGTTTTGACATTAAAATTATCTAAAACATTCTTTTTCTAAAGCGTCCTACAATTTACAATTCTGATTCTTATTTCATTTTGTACTAACATAAGCCACTGACCTGAATGGAAAGTTAGAAAAGGGTCAGACCTAAAGTATACTACAGGTTATCTTATTTCAATATTTGATCCATAAACTGTTGTTGTGAATAACTACATATAAGAAACTTCACCAAGTACACACAGATTTCATATCACATGTGGTGTAAAAAAAAAAAAAAAAAACCAAAAAAAACAACAACCCACCCACTAGCATAAATCAACTTAGCACTAAACTATCAAGGAATGTATTTCTCTGACAATCTAGGTAGTTGGTATTGGCTGATGATTGAGCACTGACTCTGAAAATATAGGTAGGAATAGAAGATTTGATTGGTCTCCAAGTTAAATAACTACTTTCTTCAAGGTTTTACAATGTGAAATGTTAAGGCAGGACTTTAATTACTTTCTTACGTGTTTAAAAAAAAAAAAAAAGAAAAGAAAAAAAAAGGTGAAAGTCATAAATTTGACCATGGTGAGCTACGAGACTCAGATTTTCTTGTAAATGCTTCATGCTTACTAGTGTAATTATTTTTATTATGGACCATTCAGTAAGTCATGTCCTAATTGTGCAACTTTTAAATAACAGCATAAATATGAGCTAATTGATAGAACTGATACATGTTTAGCTCCTGAGCTGATTGAAATAGCTTGTATATATTTAGCTCCTGGAGAAGAACAAAAGCCCAAATGGATGGCAAGTTAAATTATAAAATAATCCTTGATAAAATTACCCAGATTATTACCTACTAAGTGTGCATATGCACATGAATGAGCATTTTAATAAAAGTGTTTTAAATTCAGTATCAGTTACCTTATGACCAAAACCACTTCAAAGTAATAGCTATTTTTCTGTTCAGATAAATGTGACACAATTTGAAATATTTTACTGGAGATACAGAAGGAGCTAAGTACGAAGATGGCATGCTCTTCCAAAGCTGAAGTAGTTCTGCATCTTTTGAAGCAAGCTTGATAAACTTTACTCAATAAACTTCCATAGAGTAAGTAATCAGTTAAATACCTATGTTCACAAACAAGTCCTTATTTACAGGACTGATTATGATTACCTATTGTGAAAACAAGCACCACTCATTTGCTGGTGAGTTTTTAGCAGAATGAGTGAGCAGTTTCTGTTTCAGCATTTTTTGTATTTTAATATCAGGAAGAAGCTGTTGAGCCATTAAGATATTTATCTTTCCCTTTTAAATTCCCACCTGAGAATTTGAGTTCAGTACGTGGTAATAAAACACAAAACCTGGAGAGAAAACAAAAATCCCTACTCAATCCACTTTCTCTTCCTCCATATTGCTGATGCCATGAAAGGCACGGTTCATCTAGCCTAACTTTTGCCATGTAAGAGTTATCCAGTCTAAGCCAAACTTGTCTAATCCTTCTGCCTCCTTCAGTCCCCAAATACTGCAGAGAAGGCCTGACTTGGCTTGGACTAGAAGTTTGGTTTTCAGACAGAGTTGAGGCCTGTCAGATCTTTTAATTTTTCATGCAGTTTCCCAGAAAGTTAGAAAAGCAAAGACTTTCCAAAAAGGACCAGAAAAATAACATTCAAACATACATTCTTATTTCAGATAGGTAAGTAATCATTTTCCATTTCAGCTATTAAAAACAATAAGGAAAAAGAGGAAGTGATGGAAGGAATCAAATGATTCAAGGTGTAAAAGCTAAAAAAAAAAAAAAAAAAAAAAAAAAAANAAAAAAAAAAAAAAAAAAAAAAAAAAAAAAAAAAAAAAAAAAAAAAAAAAAAAAAAAAAAAAAAAAAAAAAAAAAAAAAAAAAAAAAAAAAAGCATTGTTCTTTCAAAATTATTTTGCCCACCCATAAAACAACATTACTTTTTCCATTCATCTGTAAAAATGCAGCACAGATCATTTAGTACTTTAAGATTTAGCTACACACATTGAAATCAGATAGAGTGTTTATATAATTAGGAAACATCAGAGACACCCAGTAAAATACTAAAATAGAAGAAAAAAAGAGAAAAAAGCCATCATACATTGAATTAAAAAATTTGTCAAGTCTCCTGAACAACAGTTCCTGACAGCATAGTGAGTAAACTCTCCCTGGACGGTTCTTCTGTCAGAGTGTTACTGAGTCTAATACAAGAATTAGTGACTCTAACAATCAGGGTTTTTTTCATGCTGAAATATTGACAGACATTTTCAACATAAATCCAGATAACCATTGTATTGAAAAATGAGTCTTTAAAGAGTTTGGGAGTGGAAATACAAATAAAATAAAATAGACGTTCAGCTAATGTGAATTAATGTATTTCCCCAAATAGAAAGATAAAATTCTGTGAAAGCCATAAATGAATTAACCTTCTGATGTGTTGATAACAAAACATTGTTATCTAAGGACAAACATTGTTATCCAAGCACTACAGTGTAGCTGTGCTTCAAACTACCCCTACTGTAGACACCAGTCACAATACTAGCAAAGAACCTGGTTTTATATACCCCAAGCAGAAGCACCTAGAAATGGAAACGCAAAAATATATCATCTAAGAATGTTTATTTCATTTGAAAGATACATCAAACAAAGCTACCAAACACATTCCTAGATGAGTTACTCCAACAGCATTTTGGAAAGACTACACAAGAGTAATATTCAAGGAAATCTGAATCCAGGCTGATCCGAATCATTTGCAAATTTTGAGCCAAGTGTATCTTTGTAGGAAATGTAAAAAGAGCAGCCTTGAGCACCTCACCCATGGGTCACTTCTAATTTTCGCCCAAACAAAAAAAAAGCTTTGTGATATTAATTCATTAAGAATTACCTTTTAATGAAATTAAGAATACATTTTTTGAACTTCTATTTACTGTTCTACATAGTATTACAATACCATCTAGTTTATCCAGAGCTGGCTGAGCTCCAGTAATTGGAATAATGATCATTACATGTTTGTTCTGTACTCTTTGCATTACTGAAAGCTTTGCCTGTTTAAATTGAAGGCACTGTATAAACCTAAGACTATTATTACTGTACAATAAAGAAGCCAAAAGACTCGGGGGGGGTGGGGGGAGCACAAAATTATAAGTATTAATATTATAGTGATCTTTGTTTCTGCATATTCCAATTCCGATGTGACAGCATAATGACATTATGTTATCATATTGTTTAATCTAATCTTCCAACATACATTACAGCATAACATTATAAAAAGCTTATTCGGGAAACATTAATTTGCCTTGTAGATTGAGGAGTATGGAAATAAGGCACCTTATAGTTTGTCTTTTGCATTACTGGCAGAACTTCTAGTAATTGTTCCTCTTGAAGAGATTAAAGAGGATGAAGGTTAAAACTCAGAAACAGACAAGGTAAATATATTAAGTAGGGGACAAAGACCTGCTATTATTTGCAATGACTACAAAATATTTGATTTATTTTTTCTAAATCGAGAGGATTTTCCCTCGTATAAAAAAAAAAAAAAAAAAAAACCTCTAATATTTGATTTTAGAAAAATCTCTTTTTCTCTGGTTTCTTATCTCCGGTGACAGAAACCATTTCATTCAGCAACCACATTTAAATGGGAGGTATTACTTGAACTTTGCATCACTTCAAAAGACAAGTACCAGTCAGTAAGAAGCGAGTTACACTTCTCAGCATGCAAGCTATCGGTCAATTGTGTGAAAATCCTTTTACAAGGCTGTTGGTGTTCCAAACACTGGGTGGAAGGATCTGGGGATATTCCAGAAAGCCTACACGGATGGAAGCTTTGTTAACCTACATTAAATCTTGATAATGCAATAATGAGTCTTTTAAAAGGATAGTTCTAATTCCCCTATCTGGTGCAATAAAGACTGTATACAGCTAATCTGCTTTGCCCTTTCAATTAAACTCGTCCAGGACGTTCTATGTAGTCAGCACCCTGAATGAGTCATTAAAATTCTCGTTCTGTAAGAGTTGTGTGCATCGCACCGTTGTTTCTAAATTCCATTAAATCCAAACGGTCTTTATCGCCCCATGACCACTGTGACTTCAATCAGCCAATTTAATTACCTTACAAAATTGTCAGCAGAAGCAGCAAAGAAAAACAGGAAGGGCTGTGACGTTATCAAATTGAAATCTTCCTCTGTGCTGTTTAATCCAGACCAGGCAATAACAATGCTTCTCACCTCCTTGCTGCCTTCCCGAGGCTCTTAACCTTACTCTTCTTTCAAAGATTTCTGTTATTGTTTATAAGACTGATTTTGAACTCCTCTCCGTGAGGATGTTAGCACATATTGAAAGCTTCTTGTCCTTGGCAGTAAGATTTTCATTGGCTCTGAATACCGGAATTACCAAGCCACGGACCTCTGAGAGCTGCCACAACAAGTGTTTATTTTGCAGATTTTCATCGCACTCTTGATCTGAAGGCAGACTGCCTTCCCCACTAAAACCAGATACGTACATTTTCTCATTTCTCTCTTAAATACAGGCAGAAAGGTTACCTCCTTGCACTAAAAGTGTGTCAGTGCAAAATCCAAAGGAAAGAAAGTGCACATCCAGGAGAGCTAATGCAGGTCCAGTCTAGGAAAACTCTACATGATTACCCAGCAGGTACTTTTCACTTGAACACTTGTCTCATGCCCTTTTGCACAAAGCTAGCTCTCACTGCTTTTCCAGGAATTTGCTGGTTTTAAATGCGACTACGTTAAAATGGTCACCTGAATCCCAGAAACGTGTGGTTCGACACCCGCTGGCAACTGCACAAGCAGTGGACGCGATGAGCTGGCCTCTTCYCTGGTTTTGTCACGCTCGGTCTCGTAAAAAAAATTATATGGGGAAAAACTCAATCTGTTTGAGCCAAAGGAGCTCAGCTAAGAAGTATGTCAGATGAAACCCGTGCTAAATCTTCACGGAGGAAGTCTCCAGTGTATAGTAATTCCCCTCTCCAGGTTCCCACAATGGAGTTGAAAAAAGAGGTTGTTTTTTTGTTCAGTCCCAAAGATTGCATGATCATATACATCTTTGGTTTGCAGTTATTATTATTATTATTATTATTATTACTACTACTATTTGGAGGGCACCGGGAAAGTGCTAGCTCTGTAAAAGTTTGGTGTGGGTTTGGTTTTTTTTTTAGGGAAAAAAAGAAAAAGTCAGTAGTAGGAAATGTTTCTGGTAAGAGTTCAAAACTCTCCCTTCATTCTTTGAAAAGTGTTCCCATCTCTCTTGGCTTTCTTTTGCTTTTAATCTGGAAGAAGAACCCCCTCCCCCCCCTTAAGGTTCATTGTAACCCTCAACATTCAGCTCCCTTCCCCGTCTGCTTGAAGTCAGGCAACTCCAAAGCAACAAAAAGTCGAGACTACAGACACGGCCCTCTTCTTTACCCTTCTTTTTGAATGTGCTGAAGAAAACAAAATATCTCACAAAGTAGGGAAACACTTATCAGGCCAGTGGGCCCCCTGCGGTGGAGATCTTTAGTCTTTCACCACACTTTCACGAATAATGATTTACCTCAGAAAATGCAATGACCAAACCGCTTTCACCTTCCAGTCACTGGTCCCTCTTCACACCTTTGCTGTAGGAAAGACGAATTGCTCACGGCAGCAAAGACAAGGCCCGAAAGGGGCAATTTAAATAAAAGAGGGTATTTTAGAGTGCTCCAGGTTTCAAAGAACTGACATTCATGCCCCGTGTAGGAATAGGTAAGAAAAGAGGGGTTTTAAACAGTCCGGGCTCTTACTGCCTTGGGCAAGGAGAAGGGGCGGGTTTCTGGAAACACAGGCGAGCAGTTACTGATGGTTAACAGCTCTTAATGGCTTATTGATTCAACTTTGCAGGACAAAGTGCTGTGATGCCCCCGGGGAGGTAAAGGCAGAAGCGAGGGGGCCTAAGAAAAGGTGGTGGCGGGGACGGAGGTTGAGGCCGGCCCCGGGCCGCCCGCCGTGCCCCAGCGGTCGGGGGCGGAGAGGCGGCTCGGCTGGGCTGTGGATCTGCCGAGCTACCTGGTGTTTCTGGGGAGCCGCTGCCCTGGGTCTGCTCTTACACAGGAGCAGTGAATCGGGAAGCTACGAAAAGTCATCCCCGATAACGGAACGGATCTACCGGCGGTCACGTATTTTGGCTTTTGTACGGTGCCAGGTGATAAGGAAGAGGTTTCCATCACACTTAGCACAGCGGAGAGACAAATACTAGGCTGCTGCTTTTCTCCCTCGTCAAGCTGGGACCTGTCCTTTTATCCGCAGCAAGGGTTTAGGACTGTTCCCGTTTGAAACCCTCGAGTACCGTGGGCACAAGCCTCACCCTCAGCGTTCCCTGGGCTTGCTTATGGGAAGCTATTCAGAAAGGGCAAGGGAGGGACCTTGGCCGCATGCCCCATGAAGTAAGGTGTCATTTAGAAAGGGCGCCTGGTGTGATGCCCAAATACCACGTTGCCCTACTCCAGCAGCAGCAGCAGCAGGCGGGCGTCCAGATGCCTGAGTGAGTGCTGCTGGGGAGGGAATTATGCCATCACACCAGCCTCTCCCCATGTTTGCTCTATAAGGCGCAGGCAAAAATAACCCACCGCATTTGTCAGATAACCCAGGTGGCTCGACTTCCCTGTGTGGTTGCTGAAAGGTAGCTTGAGAGAGAGAAAGGCCATGCTGGCTAGTCCCAACAATGAGAGAAGCCGTGGGAAGGACAATGCGAATCCACGGTGGTTAATTTGCACAGGAGGAATGAGGGGGCTGGAGCTCCGGCAGGCTTCAAGCTCTCCCCTGTTGCCATAGCGCTGCTGGCTGAGGAAGAAGAGAGGGGGCTGGCAGGCTGCCTTCTGGAGGGAATCTCCTCAGCTCTCGCTTCTCCTCGGGAAGGACTCCACGGGAAGACACCACATCCCGTCCTTCTGGTCGYAAGGACATCCCAAAGGGACAGATAGCACAGGAACCCGGAGGGGGCGGCGGGGAATTCCCTTTTCAGAAAAAAACAAAGCTTTTCCACCGCTCACTGGCTGCTCCTTCCCTCCTCCCCGCCATGCCCTACACAGAGGCAGAGATGTCAGCCTCTAGGGAAGGAGCGAGAGTTATCTCGCGGTCAGAGGCAGTCACTCCACACCTGGACTAGGCTAAATCCAGACTCCTTAAAACAGAGATGTGCAACAGGCCCGGCTGAGCAGGGCGAAAGCCTTCCTCGCCCTCTCTTACGTCTAACATTTTCCGTACTAAAATAAACTAACCAACCGCTCCCTACCTACTTCTAAGGCTCAGAGATGGGTTGGCGACAATTCTTTTGAAAGACAAGAAAAAGCATGCCGTGATTCAGAAGCGGACTCATACTTTGCTTCTACAAACAATGGAATGAGCACGACCCGTTAACTGACTGTGGGACCAGGAGGCAGTTGGGAAGGGAAGTTAGCCTAGAAAAATACATGCATGCGCGACCATGTCACCGGGCGCCGGAGTCCCCCTGCACCACCTTTCAGTCTCGGGCTTATTTATTATTCTAATCATTATCAAAATGCTGCTGTCCAGGGCTATCTCTATAGGTACACTGGACTAACAAACAATTCAGAGAGAATCTAATCTAAAGGACGAAAGCTCACCTCTTGCTAATGGTGTGGCCGGGAAGATGTTTGTTTACATAGCTACCCTTGAAAGTAATTCAGACTCCCGGAGACTGACCCTCGGCACCGGTTATGAGTCCCGGTTCCTGGAAGGACAGACAGCCGAACAGTGCCAGAAGACAGGCAGCCCTAGCACTAATTTCGCGGCCATGATTATGGATCCGACTGAATGCAAAATAAACCCCGCAATGATATACGGACCCGTTTAGCCATGTCCAAAGAAACAAGCATTCCTGAAGACGGTTGCTAAGAGCAACGTGCCTGAAGCACCACCTTTAGACCAGATGGAAGCAGAAAATAACTACTACTAGGAATTCAGCACACGAGATCAGTAACAGCCTGGTGACTTTTTAATCRTTACCCAGCTTCCCCTCCACATAAAAGTGTGTGCGGGGGGGATTTTAAACAAAATTAAATACAAACCAAGGCACTACTCCCAGGCGAAGACAAGAGCTTTCAGTGCCCCACAGCAATGGATGTAGCGGCTGCTACAGCTTATCGCGGCCAGCGCGAATGCGGGAGATGCGCGCTTCCTCCCTCCAGCCATGCTGTCGGTAGGCACAGAGGATGCCGCTTGTCTGGGGAAGCAACTTTCGGCCTGCCCCCGCCGCCTCTCCCCGCCGCGGCTCGCCCGCGGGGCACTGCGCTCCGCCCAGGGCGGCCAGGAGGGCGCGGACGCGGGCGCGGGGGTCCCGCCGTGGCTCGTCCCGGAGGACTTCCCCGGGCCACACAGCCCCCCTCGGACCTGCGGTTAACTTTCGTCTCCGTCCTGCCCTTCCTTACTGCGAAACTTCTATAGGGGATGCAGCGGCTGAAATTTCCCCCTCGCTTGCTTGCTTATACACACGTACACACGCGCGCATACACAAGCAGAGCTGTTAAGGTTAGTTTCATGGTCCAGCTGGGATAGTCTTTAAACTGTAAAACCGCTCTACTGTCCTTGAAATTTCATTCTGATCTATGACTTTTCTCTCTCTTTTTCTTT
>JAYKAV010002965.1:36778-93881 GCA_035582835.1 Phoebastria nigripes | reverse complement strand
GAACTCATACAACTTTCCTCGCATAGAAAAGCTGTGTTTTTGACACGTATCGCAAAGGCTCTTTCACGGCCACCGCTCAAGACATAAATCATCTCTTCTCTAACCCTAAACGCCACTGAAGTGGCAAGCAACTAGGCAGACGCTTCAAGGGAAACCAGCCCAAATTACAACCATCTCAAATTACAGCGTCGCGCCCACACGGGATCGGCTCGGGTGGACCAGAGACGGGCGGCCGAAACTTAACAACTAGTTGACAGATTTTTAACTGATCAAGCACCGTATTAGCCATGCTTTCCACTACTATGGAAACAAAAAATGTACATTACGAGGAAGCCACGCAAGCTGCGCAGAGCCTTAGGCAAACGCATTTGCCAGTCATTTTTCTCTCTATTGTTATTATAATTATCATCATCATCGTGCCGTTCCTACGGCTACAGTGAGCTGCAGCGACAGAAAAAACACACAGCAATTCATCCCTCCGGATGCAAAATAAAGAGGGACTTCGGTGCCTGACTCCGATAGCACGTCCCAGCTCTCCCCCAGCACCCCCTTCTGAGTCAATCCTACGCATATCGCATTCAGGCTTAAATGCACAATGAAAAAAGTGTCGGGAAATCTTACCAAATCTTAATACATGTGTGGTTCCTTGAGAATATCCAATCCACAGTAAGCAAAGAAGGAGTCTAATGGTGCATCTGAAGACTGGATTAGTTAGAATAGGGGAAATAATCTTCATGATGTTTCTATGCACACACGCGCTGCCTTACTTCCCCCTTCTAAGCCGTCAGGTTTCCCGGTAGGGTGAGAATGAGGATACGTAAACTGATGGCCCTCAGACACGATCACGGCATGGTCACAGAGAGAGGAGAGAGTCTACGCTTCCCAAACCCATTAGCAATCCCTGCATGTTCTTCATTCACTGCGCCAAGGAGCAACCTTCAACTGCAAGGAATGGTGGGACATCCATGTTAGTCGGGGGAGAATCCTTGAGAAATCCAAACACACACAATGTCCAGCCGAGTAAACCTGGGAGGCAAGAAAGGAGGAAAATCAATAGGTAATCCAGCTCGAGAAATCGCTGAGGTATCGCCACATAGCGAGAGTCAATGAGCACCAGCCGTTTTACTGGCGAAGCTTTTGCCGTGCTCCCATTCTACTGCACTGCTGCACAGCTTCTGACGCGAAGCCAAGATTAAGTGAGAGAAATTGAGATAGCTCTTCTCTTCTTAAGGCTGCCTGCCAGACAGCCTTCCCAATTTCTATTATGCAACTGATCTGATCGCCTAGCGTTGTCGGAGGAAAAAACATCTCGGTTTTATTTACATGCTTCTAATTGTTATTAGTATTTCAGTTGTTCTGAACAATAGCTATAAGGCTCTGTAGCGGGGGGGGGGGGGGGGGGGGGGGGGGGGGGGGGGGGGGGGGGGGGGGGGGGGGGGGGGGGGGGGGGGGGGGGAGGGGGCTATAGGGGAGAAGGGAATCGGTTGTGTAAAAATCAATTCATGCATTTTAATAGCTGACTGCCTGGGTCGAAATCCCTTAGCTTTAGAGTTGTGAAAGAGAAGACTGACAATAAAGTCATGCAGGTTATCAGAGTAACGTTTAGGCTAAAAAAAAAGATCACGATGTTTACAYTCATTAACTGTTACTCACGTTAATGCATGAAATAGGGTAAATGCGATGGCTTGTATACTGACTGTCCTTAGGAACTTGCTCTGGACCCAGGGATCACGGAGCACCAGCCTGCTTTTGCAAGGTAAACAGGAATCGGCAGCGCTGGAGCAGCCTTGTTGAATGCACAGACCTGTTTCGCTCAACTTTCTTGAAATTGCTATGTTGCTTAAAAGACAGTAACTTGGGGATTTAACTAGTTTATGTTTTGCACTTTTTTCTGCCACTCTCTTATTTTGCACTCTGCTTTCCTTTCACTCTAGTATTATGGAAATATTGCTGTTCCTCCCTGTACTGAGAGATCTATGTAGTTTGTCATTTTGCAGTCCTCAGTGAGAACAACAGCACTTCCCRGTTTGATAATGGGATACTGAGTTTGTATCTGCAAATGCAGCCACAGACTTTTGTCTTTTGGCCAAGTGTTTCAAAGAAGATAAACTCATTCTGTGGACTACTTCAGATTTTCCTTGGAAGTACAGTTAGTTGTGTGCCTGTATCCATTAAAATACATTGAACCAGGACTGTCAGACTTTGCAATCTAAGTGAAGCTTTTGCTGAACCTACTTAAGCTTTATTACAAATATTAAAAGATAATTCCTAGATTCCCCAACAGGAAAATGAATTCATTTTATTCTACATTCTGCCTACAGACATCTTTGTCTCCTTTATCTCCCTCCCTGCCTTTTATTACTAAAGAAAATATCACTGAGAGACTTCCCCCACAGATACGTACAGTTGAACACAGAATAAACCTGACTTTACAGAAATAAATACCGATGATGCCAAGCTAATGAGAACACTCTGTGGAATCTGTCAGAAGTAGAGCATGGCAGAGGTGAGTTACAGTTTATTCTTAAATAACATCTGTGTATTGTAGACATGTAAATAAGTAACAGCAGCATTTAAATTATAACCTGTAATGTTGGTGCTCTGTATCCCTAAGAGTGTTAGCAATTCACAGTAACTTTTTATCATTATGGYTTACTGATTTCCTCTGCACGCATTTACTTAAAACACTGTAAAACGCTGATGAAAAGAAATGTACATTCTGCGAGGGGATTATTAAACGTCATTGATTTTTTTTTCTTTAAGATGGAGGCATAACTGCAGTGTCAAAAATAAGTATCATGAATGGCTAGTTCTGCAGTCTAGCAGAGAATTCAGTCAGACGATTTGCCTATTGGAGCACTTTAAAAAGAACACCTAGTGTTAAAAGCAAGGATATCTAGCGACTCCTTCAGTTCACATTTAGAATACCTCCCGGTGAAAATGCAGAGAGATGCTTTTTCTTGTATTTTCTATTTCGTTTATTCTCTTCTACTCGTTCATATTTTATCTTAGTCCAAGGAGAAATAGAACCGACCCACGTGAATATTGTGAACGTTCTTTGCCTCCTTCCTCTTTCCCCTGGTGTTGCTGAAATAAAGGACATTAGGCATGTTTAGATACTTTTAAAATTGTGAATGTTTCCTGTCTAAACGTGGGGGGTTCTTTTAATTTAATTTAGTTTTGGTAAGCAGTTTTGAAAATATAATATTCATGGTCAGCTTTAGCACTTTAGACAAGACATAAACTTTGGGCAAAGTGACTCCTGTAATCAGTCTGATTTTCTAAGGTCTCTTGAAAAAAAAATACAGCTACCTGTAATCTAAGCCCAACAGAGCTCCTAACTCACCGAGGAGTTTATAACTGGAATCATAAACCAACTTGTGATTAGTTCCTTTTACTGTTAAATATTCAGCAGCCCACACTGCTGCCCCTGGTCGCACGCCTAAGACTCAAGCCAAGTTTCGTTCCCCCGTGCCGACATCCGGCCGCTGCCGGCGGCGGCCTCAGCACCGCGGACAGCGCCCGGCGCAGCCCCGGCGCGGCGGGAGGCGCGGGCGGCGCGGCTCCTTCAGCACCACGGGGAGCGCTCCCAGCCCGCCGCGGCCGCTAGCGCGCCTACGCGCCCAGCCACTTCAGGTGTCAAAACGCCTTCTTTTKCCTCTCCAGTCATTTCACAGCACGGAAAGGAAATTAAAACGTGTTATCGGCTTCTTTAAAGACACATATTATACCCTCGATTATGTTAGCTGGCCAGCTATTGTATGGCATTTTATAGGTTCAGAAGGAGTACCGCTCTCCTCCTTATCTGCCATCACACATCGCCTAATGCTTTGTGTTAACATCCCTCCCCCCTTCTTTCAAACCCTAGCTTCCACCTTGAAGGAAAACCGTAGTTAATCCAGAATTATTTTCTCAAGAATAGCAGTTCCTTATCAAAAAGTAAATCTTGCAAGACATCAGATGTTTAGAACTCACTAAATATTTCGTGACTAAAGACCACTTATAGACTATACAATTAACTAAAGCCTCAGACTTCACCACCCTAGACTCCTTTTCTGTTAATTGGACTTTAGCTTCATTTCTCCTTTGGGGAAGGGAGGGAAAAGGAAGGGTAACCTTTATAAAAGATACTTTTGTCCACCCTCCAGAATGATTTCAATATGAAAGCAGGTAAATGTTCTTAACGCCTTTCACATTCCCTTCCCTGTAAGACGTACAGTTCAAAGGTTGGAAATCCCTAATAAAATGTTCTACTGGAGAAGCTGCTCTGGTGTTTTGGGGGCTTGTCACCATTGTTACACAGTTCTTTTCAGATTAAAGTCTTTATGAAACTGCCCTCCACCCTTCAGTGATCAGCAACTGGGAAATCCACAATTCCTTGGATATATGTTTTGATTTGTTTTACATTTTGGTCATCTATCGTAGACATGGTAGTAACACATCTTTAACACACAAGGACAATGTTCAAGTGAAGCTGATATGAAAAATAGTATTCCAGCTATAGGCGGGGAAAGAAGAATAGACAATCTAAGGCCTTTAAATCTTTTCTGGGTAATAAAAGCCTACTAAATTCTTTAGGTATGTGTCAGGTATAAATGGTCATCTTATGTACATAATGTTTCATTTGGAAAGGGGAGATACGTGGTTCAGATTACCTTATTATATCAGGCGCTTTTTCCTTCAGATCGTATTTTCATGTGCGGTTATCATAATAAAAGTTAACCCAGTTCCAGCTAGCTGCCACCAACTGGGATGTATAGTTTTACCATATTACTTTAAAAAGGAAATGGCTTTCATTTTCAGGTCATAGCTATGTCTCTAAGAACCGATGATAAAATTTTTATATCACTTAATCTACTGTTTTGTCCTTTCCCAACAACAACCGATATAAATTTAGTATGTGTATAACATATGGTCCCCAAAGCTTTGTTTTTCGGACATTTTTCGGCAAAACCTTGCAAACGCTTCCTATTCACATGCCACCACAGTCCTCCTGCTGTTGCAATCTGGTGTGAGGAGAGCCATAGCTTACCGCAACACCTGACCAGCCTCTCCAGATCTCTAGAAACAAGTATTGCAGCTTTGCTGGCAAAGCAGTTACACAGTCCTCCCTTTTTAAACGTTTGCCAAAGTATTCAAATGAATGTTGATATTATCGTTTAAAAACACATTGCGGCCCACTTGCACTTCACTCCCACCAGCTATAAAAACCATAGGTTCTCCTCTGTCTGTTATTAGTTCAGTCCAAATTTACAACCAAGTTTCTGCTGCGCCGATGATTAATGACATTTTAAGATGGTAATTAATTTTTAGCTAGTGGAAAGACGTGCATTCTAATTAACGAACTGAGTATGCAATAGACTTACTTGTTCAGGCACTTTTGGGTATCACAGCAATGCACTTTCCTAGCAGGTTTTAAGCAGCAAGAACAAACATTTATGACATTATCTACAGATCAGCCTTTCGTCCCTTCAGTTTGCTTTGGGTTTGGGGAAGCTGTGAAAGATTTTGGGAGGAGAAGAAGGATGTTTAATGTTTTCCATGCTCTACTCCCCCAAAAGTTTCTAAGGAAAACGTGAAGAGAGGTTTTCATTATAATGTATTCATTCCTTTTCAGTGCGCACACGGCTCACTGTAATCATGCCTCCACTCCGTAGGCAAGAATGTCTCTTGCTTTACACAGAGAGTGTCAGCGCCCTGGCTGGGTTAGCGATGGATGCTCTCTCAAAGAATGCTGAATTTGTTCAGAAATAAATGACAGGACTGCCGACAAGCCGAAAGGGGGGCTGGCTGCGCCGTACCGTGAGACCGAGTAGGGGCAGGAGGAGACCTTACAGAAGTAGAGACTGTCGTCCACCCACAACTCTAGCGAAGTTAGAGCCCATTTCTTACCTCCGCTCCCCCAGGAGAGCGGGTGGCACATCCTGAAGGCCTCCCTGAGCCCGGCCCGGGAGCAGCGCTCCGGCTGTGGGGGGCAGTTCCGGGCTACCGCGGGAGCCGGGCGGGGGATACCGGGGGGCTTGCGCTGCCGTGGCCTCTCGCCCCGGCTTCCCACCCCTCCGCCCCCAGCGTGGGGACAGCGGCGGCCCTGACGGTGCGGAGCAACGCGGGGAGGAAAAGAGCAAGGCGACAGGTTTGCCTACCCCGCAGGAGGGACAGACCCGGGCGGCAGGAGCCGGCCAGCCCAGCAGTGCCCGGGTTCGCCGGCTCAGCGCCCGCCTTTGCCCAGAGACACCTGGCCAGCAGACATCGCGGTGTGCAGCTCTCGGCACAACGCGGCTACGGTGCATCCCCCGCCGCACCCTCCCCCGCCCCCCCCCCGCAGCCCCTCACTTGCATGCAACCCCTCCGGCCGTGGCGGCCAGCCGGGGACCCCGGGACATCCTCCTACCTTGAGCTGCGGGCGGGGAACCGGGGAGGGAGAGGAAGGCGGAGGCGGGGGGAGGAAGGGCGGTGGCAGGACGCCGGGGACTGCCCGGGCTGCGGTGCAGCCGGCGTCCGGGCACCACTGACGGCGGTGGTAAGCGGCGGCCGAGCGAGGGAGGGAGGGAGGGAGGCAGGGAAGGAGGGAGGGAGGGAGGCAGGGAAGGAGGGAGGGAGGGAAGGAAGGAGGGAGATCCGCCTCCCGTCGAGAGCGCTGCACAGCGCCCTTTAAAGGAGCAGAAACCCGCTTCCTCTGTGGCCGCCGCTCCCGGCTCCCCGCATCGCCAAGCCCCGTCGCCGCCCCCGCCGCTGCCCGCGCGCCCTGCCGGCCACCGGCGGCCGCAGGGCTTCGCGGGCGGCCGGCGAAGCAGAAGCGCTCCCGCCTCTCCTCCCCCCGCCACCTCCCGAGGGGTCCGAGGTCGCCGGGCGGCGAGTTTTCAGGGCGTTAAAAGTCCGAGCTTCTAATCGGGATCCCCGAGCCGGTTTTGTAAACACGGAGGGGGTGGGGGGTAGACCCTGCCGCCTGCAAAACGGCGCTCAGCGACCTCTGCCCGTCCCCGTTTTGCCCCGTGGGTGCGGGGGTGAGCGGAGCGCCCCTACCGCAGCCTGCAGAGGCGCTAGAAAAAATGCGGGTGGCTCCTGCTGCTTCTCGACTCCTTCCTCATGCTGAAGCCCGCCTGTCCCCGCTCCTTCCCTGAACTAGCAGGGACTGAGCTCGGGCATTTTTTCCCCACCCCATGCAGGCTGGAAGGGGGTCTGGCGGGGGGAGAAACCTCGTGCGAGGGCGAGCAAGGAGGGCGAGCGCGGCCCGTGGGAGCCGCGACCGCCTTTGCCCCCCTCCCCGCCCAACTCTCTCTTAAGCGGCAACGCTGCGGGAGGGGAGCTCTGATAAGAGGGCCAAGGCCTCCCTAATGAGCTGGGGTGTGAAATGCGGACCCCCCTTGCGGGATTGCCAATGCTTTCCTCTCTCGCCCAGCCGCGCTCGCCCCCGCAGCACCACAGGCGTCTGCCTGTTCTTCCCTTCTCCCGATTTTGTTTCGCGGCTCGGACGTGCCTTGAAGCGCTGCAGGATTTCCCCTGCGCCTCCCCGGCACCCCGCAGCCTTCCCGCGGTCTGATCTCCGGGCAGACGTGCTGTGCAATTTGACAGGAAAATCCCCGTCCCCTCGCCTTTCCCTCACGGAAAATTCCTGTTCCCGGATCCGCGGAGGAGCGCTGCCCGCACCCCACAAAAGATGCTCAGGCGTTGCCCGGCTTCATCTGCCCAAGTGATCAACTCGGGAGCCCTGGCTATCGGAGGCGGGGGGGCTCGAAAAGCGTCGAAGAGATGGGGCTGGGGCGGGTGGGGGTTGGTGACTGAAAAGCTCCTATAATTAAGTAAACAGCAGAGTTGTTGTGCGAAGTAAATAAATAGTCAATGATCCCATTGTAGAGCCGAGCGCAGGCGGCACAGACCGCGACGGGCTCGCCGCGATTGGGCTCTGGCCGCTGTGACTTGCAGCTTAATCGTTCCCACAGCACATCCCTTAATTACTTGCAGCGCACTTCCATGGCCGACAGAAAAACTCATTAGTCAGTTCGTTTGCCTGAAGCTGTAATGGAGATAACTCTTGTAAAAAACAAACGCACYGCTAAAGCAAAGCGCTTCATGCCACCTTAGGAGGTAAAGGGAGCTGGGGAGGAGACGCTACGCCGGGAGTAAGCGGGTTGTTTGTGGGGCAACTGAGCGAGACAACGTCGCGGAAAACTGAGCTCTGTGGGGTCCTGCAGGAGGGAAAGGAATGGCGGGGATCGCCACGGGAATGACCAAGTGATCTCCACGATCTCCGGGAAGGCGAGGCGGGTTAACGCTGCGGGCAGGCAAAGGGCGGGAAGCGAAGTGACTCGGTGATTCCGTCCCTCTGCTTTATCACTGACTGCATTCGCGCTGTTACTATCCAGAGTTTTCTGACCAGAGCACAAACACAGAACAAGGCAAACATAAAAACATGTGACTCAAAGGTGTCTTTCTAAAATGAGAGAAAGGAAGGCAGGGAAAGAAAAGGCATTTCAGTCCCCAGAATGGTTCTAATATTGCAGATAGATTGTGTAATACCCTCATGTAATCATGTCACCTCAACTACATTGATCCAGAGCCTTTTCCCTTGTTGCCTGGGTTACATTTCTGTCCAGACATGAAACCCTCAATGCTTTCCTCAGCCAACAACAATTTATGCAGAATCGGGTCYTCCCTCAGATAGGAAAGAGGTTCCCAATGTCACCAGTGCTGTTATCAACACGTATCACTGGGGATATTTAGAGACTTTGCATATGTGTCATTATTACTCAAATGAAGAAAGTTGGAGCAGGAAAGTTGGAACAACAAGCCTAAGATCACACTGCAAGTCAGTGACACAATGGGAAGACACTCTGGGATTCTCTTTTCTAAGGCTAAGACTACTTCTAAGACTACTGCAAAACCCCATAATTTCAATACTGACAAAGTTTCATGTTACGTTTCTTCCAATTACACTGTGGGAACTTTGAACTTTATCAGTATTGACCACCAGAAAGAAACATATAGGAATGCACAGGCACAGTTTGTCAACATTGAAAATAAGGTGTTCCAGAGAATTTGTCACACAAAGTCCTGGACTCTTACAAGAAAAAAAACAAACTTATTTGCTTGCTTGCTTCTTTTTTATTGTTGATTATTTTTATTGAAAATTAAAACTTTATCAAATAAGAATATACATGTGTCATCTTTTCACCAGTTATTTAAAACAAGTTTTGTAAGTGCCAATAAGAATTTCACCCCATTAAAAAGTAAACAAATTTGCAAAGATCTTTGTGAGAATGGTTTTTGGTTTTGTTTGTTTTTCCCAGCATTATTTCTAAATATATAGAATGAAATAATCTGGGTTTATCACATTCCTACCCCATTAGGTGCATTTACACCTCAAAGTTAGAAGTAATGTAAACTGGTAGCCTAATTCCTTTAAGCCTTCCAAAATGAAATTACCTAAGGATGACAGATAAATTCTTTCCCCACAGAAATCTATCACTAGTACTCAGTACATCTGAATATTTAATACTTTTTTTTCTCTCCTGCTTTATCTTTCAATTTGGGTCAGCTATGATAATGTAAACACTGAGAGAATTTAAGATCTTTCGAAAGAGTTTCCATGGAATTTTTTGAAAATGCCAGATCTACAAAGACCCAAAACTGACCAAAATAATCTCTTAGGGATTCTGGATGCTGAGGCTTAACAGCCCTAAACAAATTCTGTCCAAATTAATGACCCAAATCTGAGTACTGACACTTGTTCAAGATGAGTGGTTCACAGCTTGTGCCCTGCCATAGAAAACACTGAAGCAAACTTTTGGGGCTTCAGATTGCAGACAACTGAATATTTTGTTCTTCCTGCCAGTCATTGTTTTATTTTTTTATCCTCTTGCAGTTGTGAACAACACTGGGTGGTCTTTCAGGAAATCTGTGTCCTACTGCTATGGCATAAGGACTTCTGGTACAGCTCATGGGCAAAGAAAGAATAGTTGTCGTTAGTTTGGCCAAAGAAAATCCTCCCAAGTTTTGGCTCTTCACAGTTGCTTGCAGCTTTTAATGATGACCTTGTATATTCATATTCCTGGTCAAGCTGGCTGCATGTATCAAATCTTGTCCCTTCAAACAGAAGAATGAGTCAAAGCGGGATGGAATAAAAACAAAAAATCTCTTTGCCTAGAAGAAATAAATCCCTGTTCTTGTATTATCCGCTTGAGGGAGACAACGAGCCATAGGTTACATCTGTATGTCAGTTTGATGGATCATATAAAAAATTGAACTTTTAATTGATGAGGGATTTGTACCCATTCTGTGTTATTGTTAATTTTAAAAGTACTGGCCTGTGTAACACAGCAGGCATGATGTTTCTCATAGCAATTCATTGATCTGTATGTCTGACAGTTTTCTTCTCTCCTTACTGTCTAGCAAGATGGGATCATCTAATGACTTTCACTGATAGGTCCTAGGCAGGAGTGTCTAGAGTCTTTCCAGATGATATCCCATAACTCTAGAATTAATATCTCACAGTTGAACAACCTGGCCTAATTCAAGACTTACATGTTGACTCACTTTATTGTTCAAGAGATACACCAAAGTGTATTACATTACAAAGAGGCCTAAAATACAACACTACTAAGAGCCATAAAAGAATAAAAACTTTCCCTGAGTCTGAATACCTTTGGATATAGAAGCATGGCTTGGACATTTTATTTTATGTTATTTGGTGCCAGTCATGATACAGTGTACAATATTCTCCAATAGACTGCCATATTTTGCTGTCTTCCCATGAAGGCTTTCATGGCTTAGCAATCCCTATTGTTATAAAAGATTCTGATGTTTGCCTTAAACAGCTTTATGGCAATTGACAGTCATCACTCTTCCTCTTACCTGCAGAGGACATAGAGTTGAGTTTATTCCTCTCTCTAAAACCACCTTCTGAACATCTGAAGAAATATTATGCAGGAAGCTAAATATCACTCCTATCTTCAAGAAGGGCAAGAAGGAGGACCCAGGGAGGTCTGGGCCAGTCAGCCTCACTCAATCCCTGGGAAGGTGATAGAGCAGCTAATCCTGAAAACTATTTCCAGGCACATGAAGGACAAGAAAATCATTCACCAGGGGGAAGTCATGTTTGACCAACTTGATAAACTTTTAAAATTAAGTGACTGGCTTGGCAGATGAGGGGAGAGCAGTGGATATTGCCTACCTCAACCTCAGTAAGGATTTTGACGCTGTTTCCCATAAGATCTTCATAAAGAAGCTGTTGATGTATGGGCTGGATAAGCAGACAGTGAGGTGGATTGAAAACTGGCTGAGTGGCTGGGCCCAGAGGGTGGTGATCAGTAGCATGAAGTCTAGGTGGAGGCCAGTAACTAGCGGTGTACCCCAGGGGTCAATACTGCGTCCAGTCTTGTTCAACATCTTCATTAATGATCTGGATGATGGGGCAGAGTGTACCCTCAGCAAGTTTGCTGATGACACCAAACTGGGAGGAGTAGCTGAATACACCAGAGGATTGTGCTGCCATCCAGAAGGACCCCAACAGTCTGGAGAAATGGCCTGACAGGAACCACATGAAGTTCAACAAAGGCAAGTGCAAAGTCCTGCACCTGGGAAGGAACAACACCATGTACCAGTACAGGCTGAGGTCTGACCGGCTGTGAAGCAGCTTGGCAGAAAAAGACCCAGGGGTCCTGGTGGACACCAAGTTGAACATGAGCTAGCAATGTGCCATTGTGGCAAAGAAGGCTGATGGTATCCTGGGCTGCATTAGGAGAAGTGTTGCTAGCAGGCTGAGCGAGGTGATCTTTCCCCTCCACTTAGCACTGGTGAGACCACACCTGAAGTACTGTGTCCAGTTCTGGGCTCCCCGGTACAAGAGACACATGGACAAGCTGGAAAGAGTCTAATGAAAGGAGATGATGAAGGGACTGGCGCATCTGCCATATAAGGAAAGGTTGAGAAAGCTGGAACTGGTAAGCCTGGAGAAGAGATGTCGCAGGGAGGATCTTATCAATGTGTATAAATACCTGAAGGGAAGGTGCAAAGAAGACAGAGCCAGGCTCCTTTCAGTAGTGCCCAGTGACAGGACCAGAGGCAATGGGCACATACTGAAACACAGGAGGTTCCCTCTGAACATCAGGAAACACTTTTTTACTGTGAGGGTAACCAAGCACTGGCACAGGTTTCCCAGAGAGATTGTGGAATCTCCCACCTTGGAGATATCAAAAAACTGTCTGGACATGGTCCTGGGCAACCAGCTCTAGGTAACCCTGCTTGAGGAGGGGTGTTGGACCAGATGACCTCCAGAGGTCCCTTCCAGTCTCAACCTTTCTGTGATTCTGTGATTATCTTGTGTGTCCCCCAGTCTACTCTTCTCTAGACTATTTCTAAGCATCTCATAGTTATAACTGCTTTTGCCAGAGTGTTTCTAACTGGTCCATATCACTGAATAACAGTGTGCAGAACTGTATATAATACAGAAAAGACCACAACCAAAGTAGTGAGTGAAAGGAAAGACTATTATTACTGTTTTCATGTTCCCGTCTCATTCAGAAATCCCAATATGATGTTTGACTCCTTTGCAACAGCATGATATTGTAGATTCATCTTTGCCTTGTCACAATAATGTCTAGGTGCTTTTCTGCTTAACTACCCCCTGATTAGCTGTTTCCTCACTTGCATTTGCCGAGCTACTCATTCTCTCCCAAATGTAGAATCTTGTGCTTGTCCCTGTTGAATATCATTCTTATTTTTCCAGAACACTTTTTCAATTTGTTGACACACATTCTAAATTCTGGGCCTAACCACCACCGTTTCTGTAGTTTCTGCTATWTTGTCTTCATCAAACATTTAAATGAGGCAGCCAAGTCATTAATACTTGCAATAGCAAATATGCRATAGCAGAATAGCAGGACATAAAGAATGCTAGAGAAGTCTTTTTTTTTTCTCCTTATGGTTCAACAGCATACCAATAAAATTGTTTTGCACCAACTTTTACATTCTATTGTGCTTATGCAAATGTCATGTCTTTTTCAGGCTTATTCTTAGAAACTCTATAGTCTTGTCTACGAATACCAATATACTTCATCTAATGTCTTATCCTTGTGCTTTGTTCTTTGAGCCCAATAGAATTTTCTCTCCCCCCTTTTAAAGAAAAAAGTTTATGTAGGCATATGTATTCTATAGATTGAATGAATTTGTATGTATCTAGCTTTTTACAAATCCAGTGCTAATTTAGATGCATGGAAGAAAAATATTAACAGCTGGACCAAGAAAGCCCTGTGGCAATAAATGAAGCTTTGAAAAAATGTAAAGATGGAACTGAAGTGGAGCCAATTACATGATCGGGACCTAGTTTTGCATCTAGACTCAGAAGTAATCATAATGGCTAAAAAATTAAATAATTTAAAAAAACAAAACAAAACAAAACAAAACAGTTAATTCTTACAAGCACAATGTTGAAATAGCTATGAGCAAAATTTCTGGTTTATGTCTTAAACAAAATCTGGATACACCATTTTATAATACAGCCTTAAACAGAACTCCAATCAATAATAAAAATAAGGCTTTAGTTTAATTAGTGGGGAGTGGAAGTTTCTCTAGTATGAGATAATGCCCAATAGATAGGTAACTTTGAATTGTAAATATGAAAGAGGACATTCTAATAATGGGAAGAAACTTCAATTTTACTTTGCAACTGAGTTATTATTCCAATAAGATTTAAACTTCAGTAATAACATAAGAATGAAATGGGTCTTTGGTCATTGTGCTTTTTTGATGTCTCTCTTAGAATATATTATATAAAAGATTAACATTAATCATGCATCAATAAGCTGCAACAGTTTTTGTGCAGCTGTATAGTTAAATTGCCCATATACTTGACCCAATCTCTCCA
This sequence comes from Phoebastria nigripes, assembly GCA_035582835.1. Classification (NCBI taxonomy): domain Eukaryota; kingdom Metazoa; phylum Chordata; class Aves; order Procellariiformes; family Diomedeidae; genus Phoebastria; species Phoebastria nigripes. Next base: position 80,020 of record JAYKAV010002965.1, on the reverse strand, counting down.
TACATGGGGAACTTTGTGTTTGTTGATCGCATTTATAATATTAAAAGAGAACTTTTTTTTCAAGTGTCTGAGTTGATTTATTCACTGTGAATTTATAGAACTAATTTTCAGGGGGGAAGAACATAGCAGGAGAATTTATGTTATATATTGTTCCAAATGCCTAATCTTGAAGTAATAATATAAATATGATTCATAAGTGATATTTTTGTGTTTAATATACAGCTGAGAGTAGGCCTCCATCCTCAGATATGTAGCCATTTAAACCAAGTAATCTATTATATAGTCTGATGAATTATAAATAATCCCACTCTTTTTCCTAGGATTTAGAAATCGACATTAATCCATTGTCAAGATTCAGATATATGGCACTAGATATCACATATTAGTTGTGGTGACAGTCACACAGTACCTTAGCCCTCAGTACTAGCTACTCATTAGGACAACTGTTAAAGGGTGCTCCATTGACTTCAAATTCTGAGAACAGAAGTATTAAAGTTTACTAGTGTGTAGAGAATTACAGGATCTGTGCAGTGTTTAAATCTCTTTGAGGTTTTGGAAAGTGAATTTCACCTAAAGCAAGCTGACGCTTCTAATCTACCTTGAAATTATTTTAGTTAGACTATACGAAGTGTATTTGGTCCATTTCAGGGGGGAGCAAGGAAATTGCTCCACTACTCAAACCTAAGCAGTTTATCAGATATGGAAAGCCAGTTCTAGTATGTGAAAATACTCCCTGGGGCGTATTCCTCTACAATATGCATTTTAAGTAGATAGGAAGTCACATACCCTGGCATTATATTATAAAACAGAACAATGACCTACTTCAGCAATGATAACCGTAAGTGAAGTAATGGGGCCACAAATAATATGTAAAAATAAACACCTTAATTAAGTAATTCGAACTCTTATTTATCCAAAACTTCTCACATTTTAAGCATTTATAAGCACCTCTACTTCCTTAATTTCTTTGCTATCTCATTCATTTGCTGGGAAGAAGTAGCAAGTTTCACTTCAGTCTGAGTTTTTAGTAGAACAAAAGCCTTAACTTCTGGGAGAACAGCTTAAGCACTGTAGTCAGCACGATTCGAGTATTTACTTAAACACCTTGTCAAATTAGGATCTGACTTAGAGAAACCATTTAAGGCTATGCAATGACCCTCTTTCTCTGGAGAGTATGTTAGTACCCATATGCAGGCTGAGAAACGATGATCACATTTCAGTAATGAAGACTGCTTAATGTCTCAGGTTTGGACAGCCCCGAAAATGATTTCGATAGCTTAATTTCAACATATCATTGAAATCCATTGTSCGGGAAAATCTTCTAGAAGTGAAAGTGACAAAGGAGGGCTTATTTTTCATTATTTGAGATTGCTGAAACTGGAATTTTAAGGCTGTTGGACTTACTATTCTGAGAGAAAGGGCAGGACAGGCAAGAGATGATGAAATCAGTGCTGTGAAGAGCAGAACCTGAACCTGAAAATCAGGGAGGATAAGAGAAACCAAAAAGTGTTCCTGAGTTGATAGGGCCCTTGCTGGGAGGAAGGGAGGAGTGAAGATAAGTATCAGAAAGGAAATAAAATATTTTAAACTTACTGAAATTGCTTGAAAGCTGAGAGAAGACACTATGTTGGGACAACTGCCAGAAGGAGTGAAGTCTTTCTGAAGATGAAAAGAACCACACAAGCTATTCTTGGATAATTTGGGAGAGCTTGATTCTCCTTAACACTATGTATAATGCAAAGCATCTTTATGAAAGCATTTTAAACTCACAGTCTGCAATCATTCTAATTAGTTAGCATTTTACTCCTAATTTGGCCTGTTTCTATGTCTATAAAGGATGAACATTGAGGCCTTGAGAACACAGAGGATCAGACTTACAGTCATTCTTTACCAAAACCAATGTCCAGTCTAAAGAGAAGCTGAGAAACTTTCCAGTCTCCTAGATTTACTAAAAAAAAAAAAAAAAAAAAGCAGAGTCCCTCCACTTTCAGTGTGTATTTTTTTCTCCTAACAGGTAAGAGGCACTAGTCTGGTATCTCTTGATACAAAAGAGGAGATACATCTCCTTTTCCAAACTTAGCATTCCCTTTTAGAAGTCCTTCGGGAAGAATATCTAAATCAAATGAAAATTCTTACCTCAACAGGATGAATTTATAATGAACAGTGAGAAGGAGGAGACAAGCACATCATATCAAGACTTAATTTGAAGTCAAATGCTTTGCTGTTTTTGTTTCTTCTTTCAGACTTGACATGAATCCAAGAAGGGAGAACTAGAATTAATGATACTCCCATCTTTCATGTTTTATTAACAAGTCTTTTACAACTGGAAAACAACAAAAAAAAAAGGACAGGGACAATTCTAAAAGTTACTGAAGAGGGAACTGAGACAAAGCACAAAAAAAATCAAGTGAAAGCTAGCTCTTACTAACAGTAATTTCTTATATAGGTGACTACAACTTAAATAGCTGGAACACATATGAACAAATGCAGTAACTCCTAGTTTTCCACTTTTAACCAGAGATGGGAASATTTCCACAAATGTTAAGGACATTTTCATGTAACTCCCTACATTTTACAGTAGATAGCACTATGAGTCAGATGATTAAATAAAGTTCAGAACTTTGAGCAGCAGGTTTTTCCCCAGGTCTCACAGGCAAAAGAATGGAGCTAATAATTTCATACAGACTTCTCCATGGCACGTAAAAGGTGTCTTGAAACAGTCTAACCAGTTGGTCTATAACACCGAAAGGAGCAGAATAAAGTTGGATTAAATGACTTGGATGATATCTGAAATCTGAGGCACCCACATATCTGTAACTAATATGAGGACCTGCCCAGTCAATTATCTAAAGAACCAATTGAGGTTGGTTTTATTCACTTTCTTGTTTGTAAATAGACCTTGTAGGCAGTATTATCTGCTATTTCATGATGTTTGGGAAACACGTATTTCAAAATTTAATTACTTCTTTCCCTACAATTTTAGTTTAGGAAAACCATACATAAACCTCTACAAGGAAATAAGAATTTGAAGTACCTACAACTGTAGCCATTCAGAACCCAAAAATACTTTTAAGAAGAATTTCTTCACATTCTAAATCACTTCTGTTGATATCATAGCACTGAAAATGTTTTGCTATTGCATTGTGAAAGAGCAATGCTGACTCTTATTTGCTAAAACTTAGTTTTACTAATACTGCAATCTGTACAACATTGGCAAAGCTGGCTAAACCAGTGCAGTGTTTTTTTCCAAACCCGACCATTTCTAACCTTGCACTTGAGCTTCAGTTCTTTAGCTAGAGGCCTGCAAAATGGAAATCTTGTGCTATAGTCTATCTATAATTCATGTCAACGTAGTTCGAAACCAGAGTTTTTGCCAGCCATTTCCCATACAGTGTTCATCCTGTCCTTTTGTGCTTATCATGAAATAAAGAAGCATCTATTTATAAATTACATAGGATATTAGTAAATTAAATAGGAAACTCTCAACTCTTTAGAGCTTAAGTGGGTAGACCTACGCAATTTAACAAACAGAAAAATAATAGCAATGATATAGCAGAAGCTACAGTCTTCCCAAAGTAAAAAAAGTTGATAGAGGTCTTGACTGATGTTATTCATAAATGCTCATTGGGCTCTGAATCTCTCCCAAATTACTTATCTTAGTTATTAAAGAAAAGAGCTTTTTATCAAGTGTTTAATCATTAAACTCCTAGAAGAATTTGTTCTTGTTTTCTACTTCTGTCAGCGTATTACTGCCCAGCATTTACTAACAGCTGATTTTAAGCAATGTAACCTAACTGCTAGCAGCCTTCACTTTGGCATAGAGACATGGTGTTATTTCCACTTCACTGGCAAAACCATTAACTTCAGTAGCAGAAGCTAAAATTAATTTTTTTGTCCAAAATTTTTTCTTATTTGCAGATTATTTTTGGCTTACTTTTTCTGTCACACATTTGATTGTTCAGGTGCGTCCCCCTTTCTGTAAGTGTGTATTTGGCCTTTAATATCTCAGTCCTTGGCTTTTAAATGCTGAAGATGCTGATTGTGAATAAATATTCCTAAGGGAACAGAGATAAATCCACACTAAACTAATTCCGTGTCTCTTTCTAAATTTATCCCTAAATCTCAGGAGATAAATAGCTAATATATTAGTCCATGAACAGTTTGATTAAATGAAGGTTTCCTCTTATTCTGTGAGATAGTAATAAGGAAGTAGTACAAAATAAGTAATAAATTTTACTAATGTACCTGGGGATGGGTCATCATCAAAGATAGATGAATAAAAGTTACCTGTTTTCCATAATGAGAGCTGTGAAACTTTGTATTTGATATGTGTGCTTGAAAATAAATGCCATCTGGAATTGAAGAGACTTCACTGACACTGACAGCCCCAATGCAAGTAAGAGGTTAGAAGGATACATTTTTCCTTATTCTTACTAATATTCCAAAAAGGTGTGTATCCACCTTTATTCTGATTTGCATTTTGGTTGAGATTCTAATATTCAATATACTCTAAGAATTTTCAGCCACTTTGAGATTGGGAGGAGAGAATACATGACAGGAGTTTGAACCAAGAAAAAATTCCTTACACCAATGATCATAGAACCATAGAATCACTTAGGTTGGAAAAGACCTTTAAGATCATCAAGTCCAACCATAAACCTAACACTGCCAGGTCTACCACTAAACTATGTCCCTAAGCAGCACGTCAACACATCTTCTGGCATAAGTACTAAGTAATAAGTATAAGTAATCCATCTCTTCTGGCCTCTAAATAGCTGAAAACTTCACCTGTTCTTTGAGGAAGCTTTCTTCTATCCATCTCACCTGTTGCATTTCTGAAAAAAATCTTGTTTTTCTACTGAGCTGACTACATCACTCTGCTTGATCAGTAACCTTATATAATGATGATTGTTACATGGACAGAACATTTAGTGATAATTGAACAGTTTAATTCAAAAGGCTAAAATGTAGCTCCTTAGTAATAATGATTTTACAAAGTTCTTGGTTTTGTTTTTTCCTGCTGGCATACACACACAGTCAGACAGCAATAGGCAACCCATAAAACATTAAGTATTTTTTCTTATAACCAGTGAAGTAGAACATATAACAGGTTGCCAGTCTCCTGAAGTCTTTTGTCAGAAAAGGTCTTACAGCTGAACAGTGTGAGTATATTTTGGTAGAGTTAAATCAGGAAAGACCCCAGAAGTATATTGTTATGTTTCATAGAAACACAGAATATTGATACATCTGCAAAGTACAGGCGATTTCCGCTAATTCACCCCTCTTTTTAAATTAGAGATGAGTTTTTAAAATGGCTATGAAGCTAGGTTTCGTTCAGAGGAGGGAATGTCTGGTTTGATGACCTGATCCAAAGTTTGTTGAAGGCAACAGGAAGGCTTAAGACTTAAGCGTGAAAATAAAAACTTTACAAGAGAGGGAGGAAAGAGGGAGGAAGGAAGGGACAAAGATGTAGTATCAGTTTAGGGATGTTTCAACTATTAGTTAGGTTCTATCAAAACTTCTAGCCATTGGTGTCTCTGGATTTGCCCTGAAATAAGGAGGCTGGTTTCTGACATAAAGTTTACTTACTTTGTGTGCAAAACAATATGCAGATTCAGCCATGGGTTTAGATACATAAGATTTTTTTTAATCATTAACTTTCTCAAAGTCTGCTTTTAGTTACACAAAGTGATGTCAGAATTCACTGAAGCAAGTTAAGGACATTCAAGACATTAAAATCTTAAAGAAGAATACTGCCTCCTGGAGATCTTTTTCTTCTTTTTCTTTTTCTTTTTAATTTTCTTTTTTCTTTTTTTTTTGTTGTTTTTTTGTTTTGTTTTGTTTTCAGAATAGTTAAGTACTATGTGCAGGTTTAAAGGTTTAGAATTTATAATAGTGACATTTTCTATGAACTTCGATTTGGTGAAGGGGATAAGATCTAACCAAAAAGCATATACAACCTGAGCAGGTCAACCAATCTCTTTTTTAGTCAGTGGAACACAAATATCACTTTTTAGATACCCAGTTGAAACACATTTGATCAGAACATAAAACAACAAACACAAATGTGAAGGTTTAAGTTTTAAGCATCCGAAGTTAAGTGGGATGAGTCCCATTTACATAGCCTCATCTGCTATGCTTAAAATGCTTGCTAGTGCACCAATCTTCAGATATTTCAGCTGTCAGTGTCTAAATCTCTTACTAAAATGCAAGCATATTACTATATTTCAAAGATTTATAATTTGGTCATAGTTCAGTGATTTTCACAGTGACGATAGTAGGCACATCACTGCTACATTGACCATCGCAGCCATGTTTCAAAGTGCAGAGGAAAAACAGTCTCATTCTTTCACAGTGGTTAAGCTTTTGTAAATCACTTTGAACTAAAATTCTGGAATAGGACTTCTCTGTCCAAATTTAGACATCAGAATCCAAAATAGTTGCCTAGACTCCTTTATAGTCAGTCACAAAGAGTAGGCTTTCTTACAGTGAGATGGATCTGACCCATTTACTTAACTACTGTAGGATGAGGCAACTGAAAATAGGTCTTCAAGTAAAGACTGACTGCAACAAACATTTCTGCTTTTTTGAATTATTAAATAACTGGGAGGTTTTAATTTTAAATTAAAATTTGAATCATGGAATGAGAGATAGTTTGTTTGGGTTTCCTGATTCTGTATTTTATATTTAAATAAATGTATGTGCATACAATGTATGTATATATATGTGTGTGTGTGTGTATAAGTGTATAAGATAGGACATCTTTACTTCCTTCATATCTTTAAAAGGGCAGTGTAATATAGGAATTACATTCCAAATTGTATCCTGGAACAGGGTATAGAAAATACCACTTTTCCTATGAGTGTCATCAGAATAATTCATTTCTGTACTATAGGTCATCTTTTCTATTCCTTATTTTCTTCGTAGGGATTCACAAAGTTCTTTAGATCTATTTTATAAGCACTTATTCCAAGTTCTAAGCGCTTGTACAAGACAGTAAAATATACAACCCTGAAAATTATTAATCCAGCATATAATTTTACCCAAGCTTCTCCAAATGTACCCCATCTCTCTATTTAATTACTATTTAACTACACATAAAATCTAGTCATCATAGAAGAATTTTCCCAAACTTAACATTGCATCCAATTACAAAATATCTGAGAAAAACACACTGGCCTTCTAGAATGTCACCAAACTCCAGATTACTGATGGTGTTAGGTCAAGGAAAAGGAGTGAGTACCCATGCCAGGGATGCTCAGAGCATGTGATCCTTAGAGATGCACAGGCTGTGAATTTCAGCATTCTTAACTGTGACAATAGGATAATATCATATATTGGTGAAAAGAATTTACTGGAGGAGAAAATTCTAAACTATTTAAACTTTCATGTTGACTTTACACTGCAAAACAGAGCTAGCTAGCCCAAGGTGGAACTCAAGGCTGAATTCACCGCCTATTTGCTGGCAGGAGCGCTCACTTGGTGCCATGACGTGAACATGCTAGGTGTCTGAATACGGTGTTTCATTAAATTCRGTATAAAACCTCCTCATTCTGATTGACTTAGAACATAATCCAGATCTGAAAGAAGGGATAGTTTGGTGTAGAGAATAAAGAAAACGGACTTCACATAAAGCATACCTTATCTTGGTTTTGCACTGCAAATGTCACTCTGTTACCTAGATTGAAATTGTGGAACATAATAAACTGGGAAATAACCACAATATGAAGAAAATACCCATACTGCCTGAAGTTCTCAGTAAAATTTTGCACAAATTAAAGCTGTGGTCAAGAAGACCTAGAAAAGACTTATAGAAGTTTAGGTCTGATTTGAAGTCAGCAAACTACTACACACTCTCCCACAAACCTTGCAAAATGATAAATTCTTGCTGAATTTAGAGTGCTCCAGGAGGAAAAAGGTCCTCTTTTCCCAAGGCTGGGACTTTAAGAGGTAAACTCAATTCAGCTAAAACAATTGAATATTAAATGAAAATTGCAACTTTATTCCTTGACATAGTTGACTTTTATATTTTGAGTTTTGAACCTATAGTTTTCCCCTCAGTTAAAAGACTCTTGAAAGACTCTCATACCTGCAATGTAAATGCATTAATTAGTTCAGATAAGGGCATTTTGTTTAACTTTCATCTTATTTTATTAAGGTCTTGGGACCAAATACTTATTTGATGCAGTTGCATAGATCTTGCTGACAGAGTTACAGTGAACTAACATCTATTCTAGAACTAACCTTAAGCCTTTTAAAGGAACAATGGAATTAATGTTTCTCTAGTACTATCAAACAAATTTTTAGGTTACTGCATCATATTTGTAAGAAACAAGAGCTATCAAAATACAGATTGCAAACCAAGATCTTTCCTTTTTAAGTGTATACATTAATACATGGTCCATTCCATTAATACTCACAATATAATGAGCAAACTGGGTAGCCAACCCAGGTCACAACTAAAGTGTTAAAAGTACAATTTAAACCAAAGACTCATTCTGCTTTCAGAACTGTTCTACTATTAGGTCATCCTACTGTGAAGCATAGCTGCATAATATATTATACTACATAAAAAGCATAAACTATGCTGAGGAATCTCAGCAATGCAACTGCTTTTTGTTAAGATTACAGTGGCAATTTAACCAAAAAGTATATTCATAGGTCACAGGGATGTAAGAAAATTATTGTCATCCAGCTTTCTACCACTACAGGTTTACTTCTTATTTTATGTTTGCCAACACGTAGTTACAAGAGAACAGCACCACACCATCTCAGCTCATTGACAAACTCTTTAGTCCATTAATGGAGGTGTTTAACAAGAAATTATCCAACAAGCCCTGTGGGAAGAATGTGGGCATCACTCTTAATTCTACAGTGAGTTCCAGGTTCTGTTTTCTTTAGAATTTATTTTGTTGCTTGCAAGGGTGCTTGGGGTTTTTTAATGATATTTGATTCATTGATTACAGAAATAACAGCTGCAATAGCTTTATAAATGTAAACAGCTATATAGACTTTGGCTGAAATTTTTGTCAAACTTTCCTTCACAAGATAAATAGTCTTAAAACCAGTAATGTCTAAGGATTATAGTGCAAAGGACTGAGCTGAAACCAGTTAATTTTATTTTTTTTACAGACACTTTTCCTTCCCACAAGCAATAACACCTAGATGAATCTTTCAGGTCTATTTTCTGTCAGAGGAGAAATCAGTGTCAGGGAATCTGATCTCCTATTGTTTCACTATATTCACTAAACCTTGAACAGAAATGGTCACATATAACTCAAAGTTTGACTATATCTACAGAAGCTGTCTATATGTGATACAAAGGGAATCTGCTTGACTGAAGTAATTGTCTTGCTGGAGCTCTTTCTCTTTAAGTGTTTTAAAGCCATAACAGTGAAGGGTCTCAGCAGTTATTTGTGTTTGCACTATTGCTCAGGATTGCTTTGATGGTGCTTTAGAACTGACAAAGACTTTTTGAAGATGGATTCTCATGTTCAAAGAATAAGTGACAAGATCATGCTCAGGTTAAAACAATTGCTTCTCTATTCCATAGTACTTTTTTTTTTTCTTTTAAATGAGCCTTAGAACTTTGGAGATATCAGGGTAACTGCTCTGTGGCAATGCCACTCATAATCCAGGATCATTATTGGATTGAATTGCTACAGTCGCCGTCCTGCTGTAGTATCTCAGCACTGGATGATTTATTATTATTTTTTATAATTTTCAAAAATATTTTGTTGTGGGGGTTTCCCAAGCAACCCAGAATCTATAATGGATAATCAGGTAAATGATCCATGAAACTGTGAGGACCCGGGAGGAAATTGGACAGAATACTGATGAGTTCTGCTCTAAGAAAATTTTAATGGATTATATAAACAGCTGAACCTCGGAATGTCTGTGCTCACAGATACTCTGTTTATTTTTTCTTAATTTTTTTAATGAAAACCAAGTTCTTGAATAACATCTGCAAACATGTTATGAATCAGTCTTTACACACGTATATAAATGTTTCATTGCTGTGGTATATAAGACTGGGTAAAGAATTGTTGCAATTTCTCTATAATAACGGTAAAGAAAATTTGGAAAAGCTGGGGAATCCCTAATAAAAATACATATAAAAGACTTTTTCAGTGGACTTCAGGACTAAAACTGGAAGCCAAATCATTAGCAAATTAAAATCTSAGGAACTGTACTTCTACATATTGCCATAAAGTAATTTAGAGATTGAAATATGATGTTGAACCACAAGAGACATCAGTATAAAAACAGGTGCTGATCTACAATCATATTCTATCCTCAAATCATTTAAGTGAACATAGATGAGGTGAGAATACAGAAAAGATCAACAAAGTCTTCAATAATGCCAAGGGGGCATGAAAAATTCTAAATACCATATGAATATAAGACAAGAAATAGATAACTGAAACAAAGGCAGGATAAAAAAAAAGCAAGCTGAAATTGCTGTTCAGTAGAAGGATGTGAATTCAGTTTACCAAATTACAATACAGCTGAAATAAAATTAAAAAGAAAAAAAAAAAAAGAGGAATACAGAGGACAACGAAGAAGGAAATGTATGATCAACAAACCAGATGTAGTCATACAAATTGAAGTTTCACTGGAAAATGCTCTTACATAGGAGGAATCACAAATCCTCTTGATAACACCCCAGAAGTCAATGTCAAAGCCTTGAGTAAGGCTCTCAGGTTTAATGTATCTCCAAGCCAAGGACAGGAAGCCCCCGAAGTGCATTCTCACAGCTCTTCTCACAGCAGTCAGGTCTGAGACCACACAGCTTTGTCACATCAGAGCTGACCTTAAATACAGGCAGCTAAACCCCTAGGGAGAGGGGGGAAAGGGGTTGCAGAGCGTCTGCACCTCACTCAGGACCCTGAATATCAGATATTAAGCTTGACACACAAAGGCAAATTTAAAATGAACTAAGAAAATTTCAGACCCTGATTCTTTTTTTTTTAAACCTCACAGGAAAGGTGAAATGCTGGTACAGGTAAGAAAAGCAGGCATCTAATATTACTGAAGCCATGCATGAATATTTAGTGTGGGAAGAGCATGCATGTAAGAAGACTTCTCAAGAAAAAATTTTTGTAGCCTTAAAGCTGGAGATGTATCATTTTCCTCACTACACCAAACAACAGAGAAAAAGTCAAATTATGAAAACCCCTGTAGTGTTTTGAGTGAATGTCATTAAAGACATTCAAGGTATCTTCCGATCCTTGCTATGTGTTCTACTTACTGACTGGATTTTTTGAAGCACAACTGAAAATAAAATGAGAGAAAATAGATAATGGACATCGACTCAATACATATAGTCCAGTCTGTATCCAGAAATATAGAACAAAAATTAGTAAAATAAATCAAAAGGAAATATGGAAGGTAGGATGTCCTCAAGAGGAATATATCATGAGCTGTGGGAAGAGAGACAGCAGGGTACAAATAGCTAGTCAAAGAGAAGACTGCAAACTTGTGCTTCTCCTTGACTTAAGAGCATGCATACAGGGCTACAATAAGAGAAAGTCACAGGTATGCATAGCTATCTTTCTACTCCTCCATTGCTACTGGGAAAACAGAATTGAGAGGACAAGATAGCATACACTAAAAGCAAGATAAAAACCTTTGACTTTAAACAACTTTGAAGCAAACACTAATTAAGTACAATGAATGTCTGCTACCGTTCTGAATGTGGGTGGTTGGTCTAAGATGTGGGTTTTGCCCTCCAGTCCTCTGAGAACAAATTAGTACATGGCCCACATTCTTGACAAGTCTGATTGATAGCTCCTGAATTTATCCTGGAAAYATTTATCAAAATTCTAATATTATGCCATTTTTTAACTTCTGCAGGCATAGTCCACCTGTAGGTGAGAATCAGTTCTTGTAAAAATAAATTGCATAGCGTCTTTAGTATGGTTAGAGTAAAACAGCTCATGAAACTTCCCAAGTTAAAAAAAAAAAAAAGTAAATCTGAAACAGAAGTACAGTATGTACATTTGGTGCAATTAGGAACTATTCTCTTTTCATAATGGGCTCCAGCTGTGATTCTACATAGACTAGGAAGACAGGCAGCTAGTTTAAGAGCACTGTATGCATAGGTCAGTATGAGTTTGTTATTCAGTGTTCAATGCTAATAAGCATACAGAAGCCACAGCAGAAAACCTGACTAACTGGACAGTATCCAAGATATTATATTGTGAATGGATAGGCATAGTAAGTATGTAAGTTCAATTGATAAAGAATTAAAATTAATAGAAAAGAACAAGTAGTAGGTCTCTCTGGACTTTTCATGTAAAAGAAAAGCTTTTGAGAAGTACGATGGGTTCATTAGACCAAAGAAAGTGAGAGTCATATACACAGTGACAAGATATTAATTCTGAAATGATAATTACATTCAAAGTCAGTAGATCAAAGAGGAACTGTGTAAACAAATCTGGTACAGTTCCCCTCTTTATAATAGCTCTGTCGAGATTAGTTATTGGCAAAATTCAAAGGTTTAAAAGTTCAGCAGTGATATGCATTCTAAATTTTAGAGGCTTACTTGAATCTTAGTTTAAAGCTTTAATGCAAAAATAAGGTGAATATTCTAGTAAGTGATTACCCTTTATTTCCTGGTCTCACACACAAGAGAAGAACCAAAGTTACAATAATATTTTACATCCATCACATGCCAAGTCTTCACTCTTTAAAGAAGCCTGTTCTCCTTCTCTTTACTTAATCTTCATATGGCTCTCACCCAACTTCCTCTGGCCATTGTTCCCATCAACAAAAAACATCCATTCTATTAATTTTGTCCACCTTCTTGTCTTTCAGAAGGTTAAGAAAAATATTTGATACTCTTTATGAAATGCTGTTGGACATAAACTTAAGCCTCAGCTCTCTGATCCATAGAATATTTTGGTAGTCAAGGAAATAAGTTTTTTCCATTTCCAGAAGAAAGACTCCTTTGCAACCAGTAAAATAGTGAAATCAGATGTATATTGGGGTTTTGTTCTAAAAAAAAAAAATCTTATACTGAGCAAGTTCCAAACTAAATTCATACTGATCCACTGACTTTAGTGAAACTGCAACTTAGTCCCACAACTTAATACCAACTGATATTCTAGTGTCTTACTATTGGACCCATACCTAATTACTATTTTCAAGTTATTATCATAATTATTGGTGACAACAGGATGGCCAGAATTTCTGGCTCATAAGGTCTATATCAGCATTTTATGACCAAGAGCTGCAAGACACTTTCCAGAGGCCTGAGGAGAGGGGGCTCTCTAGTAGTAGTTCACAGACACTCTGACCACTCTACCAGAAAACAGAAGAAGATAACAAAGCAAGGTGTCTGGATTACCTTGCAATGTCATTCTGAGCAGGACTTTGTCCTTTCAAAAAGTCACATTAGGATTATTCAGCTCACTGACATCAGAACATCTCCAGAGCAGGACACAAGACTTCCTGTAGTGCCTTTCTACACTTTAAGAGTGAGTGTATCCCTGCCACAAAAGTAACCATCCCTGGACTGACTGTGGTGGGGAAAGAGCTGTTGAGATGTAGCACTGTGTACCAATTTCTAGCAAATCTTGAGGTTTTAGTGAGAATTTAAACAAGAGTAGGTGATTTGAATCTAAAACTTCACAACAAGATTGCAAAATTTGTCAATTTTTCTTTGCTATCCATAGTCAAAAAATATCCTTTTGTTTAAACCAGTAAAAGAGACTTATGGAGGAAAAAAAAAGGTCAAAGTGAATATTTTAAGGTATGGTTGACATTGTACACGAGCAGCAAAATGTTTGGTGCTTGGGGCCAATTAAAAATATTCAAGTTAAGTCTGCTCGACCAGCAAAAACTACACTGAAGTAGAAAATGAATCATAGGAACTAGGTATTTCACTTCCAAAAATTAACTCTCTTCCAGGCATACACATATTTTACCTTCACACCAATGCACTGCACCAGTAGCTTCCAGCAGCAAATGACAGAGTACATCTCATACAAAAGAACTCTACACTTCAGCTATTTCTTTAAAAGAAGAGCCTGTATAAGTATTACACCATTGTAAATTCAACAGTTACCAAGACAGCACCAGATGTAGATTTATCCTAGAGGATTTTATGTGTTTTGCAGCAGCATGTCTCATAAAAACTGCAATAAATATGCTAATTTTTAATGTCTTTATTCTTTAGTTTCATTTTTTATCAACTTATAAAACAAAGATTAAATGTATATGGATATTATACTCTTGGATATTGCTTTCAAAAGTGTTATAATAAGAAGAATATCAAGATTAATATTTCAATAAACTGTGAACAATTATTTTTCATTTGGTATTTGGAATGGCTAAGTCCTTGGCCACTAGATACTATTATCAAGGGACATTAGTGGAATTAGTTTGATATGATGGTTTCACCTTCACTTTAATCTTTTGGCAGTAGTTGTTCTGGATCTTCTATAGACAAGCTTGCATGAAGGCATTTGGCATTCATGTTTAATGCTAAGAAATCCTGACTCAGAGGCAGAGGGCTAAAAAGTGACAGAATATTTAACAGAGGTGAAAGGGTGATGAGCAGAGGTTTCTATTTATCTTTCTAATTATCAGCTATCTAAGGAGATGAAGAGAACTTTGATCTTTCAGGTGAACTGGAATGTAAAGTATTAGAGGGATGTAATTAATAGTCTCCAAACAATTTCACAAACAGGTGGCAGGGAATATCTGGCATTATCTTCACAAACGTTACCTGTGAAGGCCAAATTTTGCTTTTGGGATGTCCACATTCTGCAACAAAAAAGACTAAATCTAATTTGCATGTCTATTATGTATCACATTAAAAATAAGTCTGTGCCACGCTGTATGCTTGTATTTCTTATGCCTTGCTAAATGAATAGAAATTGTTGAATGAGCTCACCAGTAATAAAATCAAGGAACAGGGCCTTCATATTGCTGTTTTTATAGAAGGAACACACATGGAACCAAATTCAGAAATCACAATATATGGTAGCATAAGGCTTCCAGGCTTGTTTCACTGGTGTTAGCAGAGAAACAACATGTATGTTGTTTCTACCAAGATTAGTGACAGCTACTGTGCCCTCAGGTGAGTCATAGCCAGCTTGAGTGTGTTTGTCTGTCTTGCTTTCCTCTCTGCCAGTTCAATCAGCAAAGAACAGTTTTCAACTGCAATCAAATCTTCTTTATGTTGGATAATAAACCACTGACAAGTAAAGGCCAAGGAAATAGTTTCTAGGGTTTCATACAGCCGCCAGATGCTATGCCCGACAATGTATTTAATCAGTACATACCTCTGCCAGTGCTTAGTCATTCATAAAAACATTGCAGACTTTGGGATTCTGCTGGACCATATGRGCCAATAGGGGTCCTTCATATTATGCAAATTTTTTTAAATTAATGTTCTACTGTTTTGTCCAGGACTACAATTTCCATGGCTTTGGAGCACCTGTATGCAGCACCAGCTGTATTTCAGAAGATGTTGCTTTACAATGTAAGTAAGTCCACAAAGGTACAAATAGACCTGTTGCAGAAATGGAGAGAGAAGGTTATTGCATACTTCAGATCTCTAATAGCTGGCCAGTGTAGGAGATGTATTCTTAGTATTAGTTTATGTACCTATGTGTTGTAATATCTATACCTTCATGAGAGAGAGAAACCCTACTATGAGGAGTGGTAAACCCCAATTTATAGCTAATGCGAAATTTTGAGTAGGGATTTCACTTCAGAATAAGCAAGTGCCAGTTTATTGACATTGTCCTTTCCTTCATTCAGGAAACAAACTTCCTGAGCACCTTTAAGGGTTGCTCTGTCCACCTGCCACAAACACATGTGGGGCATTAAYAGTTTGGAAAAAAACTAGCTCAATCCCCCTTCAGTAAGACAAGTGCAGGGGATACCTCAATTTGGCAATCTGTGTTTGAGTAAAGCATGCTTGTGTTATAGCTAAATAATATCTTTCTAAAAAGCAGTTTGTCTTCAGCTGAATTCAACAAGACACAAAGAATTTACTATTTCCCTTTGTAGTTGGTTCCAGTGACTACCACCCCTCTGTAAAAGAAAATGTATAACTAGTTTTCTATTTTAATTGTTTTCCTTCATATTCCAGCTTTCATTCTTGGCCTGCCTTTTCTGCTAGATTAGAGCGCTCACTGTTTTCCTTCTATTAGGCTGCATATGTGTATATAAACATTTCATATAACTGCATTTTCACAAGCAGTTTATGTTGAAACTCTTCTGTTCACTASAAATCCTAAGTGTTCTCAGAGTCAGCATTTTCCAGTTCCACTGGTAAAGACTGAATTCATTATTTCTAGATGCCAAAGTATGGCAGCTGGCATGGTTAATCATATTTTGTCTTAATGTGTCAGCTGTATTCAGCTTTTTAAATTATTATTCCATGTTTACTCATTCCTTAGCATTATTTGCTATTATACCAATTTTCCTCATCTGAAAATGTTGCTGCTTGTGATCATTGCAGCTTCATCCCTGTGAGAATTATGATTAGCTCAATGTCTTGTGGAAGATCATTGTGCATATGAGCATACAGGAATTTGACAGCATTCGCTCTCTTTCAGAGAGAAATACATATGCTTTTTGGATATATTAGATGTTATAACCCCAAATAATCCATGTTAAAACTATGTGCAGCTTCCTCACTTCCTCACTTATTTACCTCTTTGTGATAAAGAGATTGTGAGGTGCTGAGATTCTGAGGTATATGCAGCAACATATTATCAATATACTGTATTAAAAATCCTGGCCTTCCTAACTCTGCCTGAAAGATTTTATCTCTGCAATCTTCTCTGTGAAATAATTATAGCAATATTACTAAGTTAACATACAATATGTTCCGTTTCATTGGGGAATGAGCTGAAATGTATTTAGACTAGAGGTTTGTGCTACTTTATCCACCTGTAGTATAGGTAAAGCAAAACTTTTGCCTAGATGGATACATACGGGTGAATAAGTGAATAAGTAGGTGGATAGATGGAAGAAAAGACTTGCTAAAAGTGGTGCCCACTTCTCTGTTGACCCCACTGGCTGCCATGGGGAGTCTCTCACAAATGAATGCACACCTGCATGCAGGGACAATATCTGTAGCAAGTGTGTGAGAAGCCACAGGCTTCTCAGGAAGCCTATGTCAGGAGCCAAATCTAAGCTTAGTTCAGCTCTTCATACACAACTTTTGGAAGACACTGTATTGCCTCTTCCATACCTCTTGCAGAACTAAACTTTGAATCATTCAACGATTCACTCAATGCAGAGATATTATGAAGAGCTCCACTAATAATGCCAGAGAATCTGCAAAGCTAGCATGGTTTTTGACAGGATTATGTTGATAAACTTTTTTTWATAGATGGGATCAGTGCAGAATCAAGTCTATATGTGTAAGATACAGGTACTGCCCACAGGAGCAGTTCCAGAAAGACAAGCATGGCAATGACCATGACTTGCAGCATACTGTCTGTCTGCTGAAGTGTTAATAACAAAAGGTCAGCTACATTGAGCCAAACATGTGGTTTAAAGCACACCTGAGTACAATTTAGCAGCCAGCTCTTCTGAACTTTTAGCCACAAAAAGGTGGAAATGAAGGAATAAATCTTTCTTAAGAAAGATATCATGGCTACAGTCAGGAAAAACGTGCAAGATAGGGCTGAAGCAAGAGGTGACCAGCTGATACCATGAGTGGTGCAGCAAACGTTTTTACCATGCACAGGATTGCACATCCCTATATAGCCACTGAATTTGACTCACAACTAGACAGGTAGATGTTTAAGCAACTCACAGTGAGGACAGTGATCAAAAAAACTTCCACTGACTGCACTAAATCCCCATGAATCACACTGGGGAGAATGTATTTACATAATTATATGTATACATACAGTTTGCTTGCCAGATAATGCAGACTTTCAGAGAGCCATATGAGGCATGTGTTAACATTTACTAGAGATGTGGCAATTTAAATTCCTGGTCCTTTACTAATCATTCAACTCCACTTGAAAAATAAAAAGTAACAGCTACACTTGAACAGTAATGTTACATGCTGGGAAGTGCTTTATTGTAGCTTGTAAAATTACCTTTGAGAGAGCAGTCTAAATGCAGACAATAACAGAGTCATGGATTTAAAGCATACTTTTATTTTGGAAAGTAGCTCTAAAAATGGCATCTTGCGGAGGTTCTCTGTTCRTTATCCCAACCACTCCAACTTAGCTTTGCTTAAGTGTCAAGTAAAAAAGATATTTTCCTCACAGTTCCAAGCTCTGTAAACTCACCCTTATGAATGCCTTGACAGTAAGTCAACCTGTGTTGCTTCCTGCTAACATATCAGTGCCAGTTCCACTGACCTAGTGGGAAAGCTGAATTATATGTAAGTGTAAATAGGCACAGAAATTTATGAAGCATCTTTTGTTTTTAACTCTGTCACTGGCCTGTGTCCAAAATCAATCTGGAGCCTAGATAAGAGAAGAAGGGAAGTGACAGAGAAGAGGCTGTCGTCACCAGTCAGCACAAAGAAAAGTCTGAGAAGTGCTCAGTGAAATATGCCAAAGTGGAGAGGGGAGGTAGAGAAACGAGGGATGAGGCAGGCCCACATCTGAGCATGACAGTGTCAGGCTGAAGCTACAGCCACAAGATTGTTGCTGGATGGGGAAAGACATGCTGAAGAAGACATAGCAAAATCACAAAGGAAACAATAGAAGATGAGAGGCAAGAATATCTTGGCAACTGATAAAAACCTGCCCTCAACAGCTTAATTAGACATGACATTGCTTGCCTCTCGGAGCCAGGTACATAGGGAAGAGAGATCAGAAGATAGGGTGATATATGTGGATGCTAATCCACAGTGTAAAAGAGGCATTTGTGTAATCCCAAATAACTGGAGTACTGATAGATTATAATCAGTCATTCAGATATCACCATAGCATGTTTCATTTACCTTCACTGTGACATAGTCTATAGGACTACAATGGATGCAAAATAAAAGAAAAACAAACAATCTCATGGCCAATTCCAGGAGTATACCAGAGACAGTTTGGGACTAACTGGAGGTTGTTAGTTAGTCATTTAAGTTATCTAAAATGGGATAGGTCATCTGAGCCATTTAAACATGCCTCCATTTGACTAAAAGCAAGTCTAGCATGATTACCCCAAATGTGTATATCTATGCTGTAGCAGAATACATAACATCTCGCTTACTGTGTCTTATGCCAAGGTTGAAAATTCCAGTTCAAAGCCCTGAGTCAGCTTCCATATAGACTCTTAGGCTCTTCCTACATGAATAATATACACAGTGACTAGGCCCATTAGCTGACCCGAGGACAACTGGCACAGAACAACCCATATCCATATGATTAAACTCTCTTAGCTTCAAAACAGGATTGTCCATCCAAGTAGTTTTTGGCACATGCTGACTTCCAGATCAGGCCTAGGAATTGTTTGGAAGAACAMTAATTGGCCTAGGCCAAGTTCAAGTCAAGGACCATGCTAAAAATTCAACACTATGGACAATAACATTCCAGTGTTCATTCCTGTTCCCTGTCACTGTTTACTTTATTAGTATAGATGTACTTTTACAGTCTGAAACCCAGGCCATAGTTACTTCGGCACCCTGGCTTCTGAGATCCTGTGTCCCTTTCTCCTCTCAGCTCTACCCTCCCTCCCATTTTCCCCTAGTTCCCCCAGGACAAAAGTGTGGCAGTGCACCTGGAGCAGGATTGTACTTGGCTCCTCATACTGTTAGAATGGGCCACCCTAAGGCTCATTTACTTTAAGTACAGCATGTCATGACCAGCTGTTTTAGATGCAAATTTGCTTGATTTCCCTGCCAAGTGCATTTACCCTTGGAAAACACCTAGTCTTCAGTCTTGCCAGTGCTCAACTTCCACTTCATAAGTTGTCAAATGACTACTCAAGCACTAATACCCAAAGTCTCTTCAGACTTTTAATATAAGTCTGTAGGTTAGCAGGCAGCTTAAAATTAACAGTAAACAATGYCTACCTGTAGCTAGGCAAAAGACAAGGAAAAACACTTTTCTGACCAACAGGAAAGGCTCCCTAATAAGTTTCCTAGTTCCCCTTCACAGACTTTCTAAACTTAAGGAAGAGTCTGTTAGCACTTCTAAGAGAGTGAAGTTGAAGACTAAAGAGCAAGGCTGGAAGGACACCATCAGCATTTAGCAAGGTCTTGTGGAGACTACTGTGTCTGGAGATATGGTTTTCTTTTGCTGCAAGCAATTTAAGAAGTCTTCTGTATCACCTTCCAGTCTTTATCCTTYGCTACAGTTCACCACTGTCAGATGTAAAAGAAAAAAAAACAAGCAAGTAAACAAAAAAAACCCCTAGCAATTATAAACAGCCCCCCCCAAAAAACCCAAAACCTCAAGAAAACAAACAAACAAACAAACAACCACAGAAAAGCAAAACAAAAGAAAAAAAAAAAAACAAAAAATCCAAAATCAAATCCACCCATTCTCAACTCTCCAGACAATGGATATGTAGGAGACAYAGGACTCCTATGTACTATTTTACAAGTCATGTTGTTTGAAAATGTATTGTTTATATTTTCATTTCTCTTTTTAAATCATTAAAAACACCATCGATGTTGTAAGAAAATATTTCTGTATTTCTGATTTTCATGGGGTTTGCTTAATAATCAAATTAACAGAACAATTTTCAAGGCAAGTGGCAAAAAAAGCAAGTGAAAATATGTTGTTCTGTTGTTTCCTTTTTTTCTATTTAAATCAAGTGATAACTGAGTCCTGATAAACTGAACAACATCACTTAGCAGCATGCACAATGAGAAGCTGAAAGCTTTTAATTAGACTCTTACTCAGTAGGGGTGAAAATATAATTTAAAAGACTCAGGGCAAAAGCTGAATTGTTAGTTTTATATTTTAGCACAACAAAGCTACAATTAGACTAAATTAGTTAACAGCTTATTCATTAGCCTTCAATAGAAATTTGGATGCAYACTGACTCCATGTTATTGTTTGCAGCAAAGTATGTATCTAGTTCAAAATAGTCATGTATAACAGTTTAAACAGTTGATGTAGAGGTTACTTGCAGAGCTGGCTGTGTTAGGAACTCAAGGATTCGTGTGTTCAAGCCATGACCCACTCACCAGGTCAGAAAAGAAATTCATTTCTGTATTCTTAAAGACATCACACTAACAATGCTACATTTCTTAGACTAGTAACAGAGAACCACTCACTTTCTGTCAAAGGAATACCAGATGTAGTAAACCTAAGCATGCAATATTTCCAGTTTTTCAGTGTTCTCTTTATTTTGTAATTTCCACCTAAAATGGCACCTTTTTGGATAAGAAAAATATCAGCAAGAAAGAACAAAAGTAATACCTATGGGAGGGAACACCAAGTGTGATCCCCCATTGAAGCAATACATAACAAAATTTCCACTCTTGGCAAATGTAAGACAGAGGTAACATGGCATCATAACTATTCACACCCCAGAGAAGACAATCTTGGCCTCGCTAAAGTCAGAGGCAAAGCTCCCTTTGATTTTACTGGGGCCAGGGTTATAACCTCAATAAATGAGGAATAAAAGTTAGCTCCTGGGATGTATCCCTCACATGTTCCACTTGCTTTTCAGACTTCCCCAGGCATGAAACGAGAAGTCTGGTACTACTGTGCTGCATATCAGATTTCAAAACTATGGAAAATCACTGATCAGGCATCACTGTGGCCTTCCAGTACTGCTAGCAAAGGGTAGCTCTCATTCCTATTGCAATTGGTAAGTGCTGGGTATGTGTAAGAAATATAGCTTTAGACTAGCAGTGTTTCCTGCAATAAAAACAAATAATAGGGAAAAAAATATAGTGCCAAGATATTTGGGAGAAAAAGAGAGGTGCAAAACCAAGCCATTGAGTTTGGCTATTTATACTGGTAATGGCTCAGAGGAAAGTTAAGAAGCTCTTTTCTTAAATCTTACTCAGAGAAAACAATCCTGAGGAGTGTGGGAAGGACTGCAAGATCTGGTCTTTTGATAGTGCTAAGTTTTAACCTTTCTTTCTTTTTATGTGATCTCTCACTTTAATTTGAATTATATAAGCATCTTTGGGTTTTTTTGGTAAGCATAAAGCTAAAAAAGCTATAAGCATTTCAGAAATTACACTACATTATAGAAGTACACAAATGGATTTAAGTAATGAATCCTGAGGATCGTGAGTCATGCCATGCTACCCTGTTATTTACACTGAAGTGCTAACTTGTAGAAAAGAACATATATTTTTTTAAAAAAATACAACAAGTTGAATTCTCTTTCATTCATTCTAGAAGTGTCTCAAATTGCAGCAGAGGGGCAATCTTAGTCAGAAAAGCACACCATGTAACATTGAATATATCAAATAAGGAATTAGCAGCTCTTATTAGTTCCCTTGCCAGCAGAGCAAATTAAGATAATTGAGCTCAAAGTATCCATGCAGTCCAAAARCTATCGTTCTCCTGTGGCCAGGCAACAAACTCCAATACAATCCCATGCCAGTATAGATATAAGTTTTGAGTATGATCCAATAAGCTCAATAAGAGTCAATGGAGAAAGTGGACAATAAACCATCCTTCAACACWGTTAGTAATACCTAGCAAATTACAAAGCTATCAAATGATAATGAGTTTGCCCAAATATTCAAGTGGTGTTCCCTCTCAGTAAACTCTAAGTCTATCTTTAAAATTTTCTCCTTACTGGTTTGCTAAGTAATCTCTAACTCCCTTATACTCTCCAGGCTGCAGCAAGTGTGGTATGTTTATTTCCACAAACATTGATTCAGATTAAAAAATTAACTCCTTCCTGCTACACTTGCATCATGTTTATGATCATTTTCTGCACACATTCAAGTAATTGGATTTCACTTGCATAAGTGCCAGCAGGATCTAATCAATTCCCATTWAAGTCAGTGATAGTCTTTCAGCTGCCAGTCCCACATCAATATAAACTGAAATACACACACACTCAAGTATTTGCACTAAAAGTGATATAGTTAAGTGGAAAAGGAGAACTATTGAGTTAACAAAGGAGACAAGATTCTTCTAAAACCTTTAAGGGCTATGTTGAGGAAATTAAAATTCCACATAGGTATATAAAAATATTTTTTTCAGCTATGTCTATATTTGTGCCTCTCAGTGTGTTGAAGACATAAAGCTACTTATATCAAAGACAAATTGGCAGTTTCTACATCAGATGTATCATTTTATCATGGTTTGCGGAAAATGTTTCCGTAAGCCATAGGAGAGACAAGAATCGAGCTGGACATTTCATAACAAGGACAGAACAACAGTTGATTTAAACTAAATGGAAACTGTGTGAAATGGCAACATAATTTCCATACAAAACCTAACACTGTAGATACTGCCCAGCAGAGTCAAGAGACATATCTTAAAACATTTGCCCAAAGAAAATGGTGGCTAACTTCTTACCTATGCTGGGTGAGGATATTAGTGAACAAGGAAGGTACCTGAAGCTGAGAAGTTGCAACTGTACTACCTTCTTTTTTTTTTTTTTTTTAAGATCTGTTTTCCGAGAACATTTACACTGGGAGAGTATTTTAATAGTATTCTCTTAGTCTCTGCAGAGTAATTGTCTCTATTGTCTTGATTCTAGGTTCAGAAAAGAAAACCTGAAATCTCCTAAATTGTATCATCTTGTTATTACATACTGACATCTGGGAGTGTTGCTGACATGTGGATTCATTTACCACTATATAGTGACATAAACGAAGTTCTGGAGGATCTTGTGCTACAAAATAGAGACAATTTGAAATATTAGTTATGGATATTGTTCTTTTTTTCCATTGAGAGTCTAATATTAGGTCTCCACTTTTTATCAGTCAACAGCTATTCAGATGACGGGTTGACCTATTTTTCTTTTTTTTTGCCAAAATCAATCCCTTAATGGACAGAATCAAAGGAAAAGAAGGGAGCCAGACATGGTAGAGGAGGTTGACTGGAAGAATGCAAAGGCAGGTAGAACCCTAAATTCTAATGAAGATTATCAGGGGTTTTCTTGGGGAGGCTGTCCTTCCCATCACACTAGGGAGTAGTACTCATGTCTAAAGTGCTCTTACTTGAATTTAACACAGTGAAAACCTGTACTGTGCCTGTGACTAAATTTCTCCTTATTTTATTTTGTAAGGTCCTAATCCTTTCAAGTCACCATTGTTCATGGTCCAGACTRTCTTCAGGTTCTTGTAACACCCTCAACAGATCAGGTATACATAATATTATTTTTTWAAAAATTTCCTTTTTCACGAAGAAATGCAACTGACATGCAATTTGACAGAATACAGAATTATTGTGTTCTGCAACTCTTAGCCAAAGAAAGTTCTGAAGAATGATAAGGGGAACTAAAATTAAAACAAATATAGATGTTATCCCATGGTACCTTCTTTAAAAGGATAGCTAAAATAACAACACAAGTAAAAAGCCAGCAGCTGGGTTCTCTTCTAAGTTAATGTTTTTATTGCGCTCTATATATACTGACTTAAATGAGATTACTCAGTTTATGGAGAAGTGAATGAACYAGAATCAAGTCAAAGTTCCAAGAATATTGTGAGGCTTTATGAAAGACAAAGAATAGGGCCAAATGCCAGCTTCTGCTTAGGGTAAAGCAAACTTTACATTGGCTCAACATTGCCATTACTACAGAACAGTAAGATACAGAATGAGGAATAGGGGACCTCATGAATGAATGTCAATGTATACTCACCTCAGCCATGAATATGGGGACACTGCAGTACCATGTTCAAGGAAGGAGAGCTAAATCTCAGGTCTAAATGGTCATTTTAAAATCTCAAATGTATCAAAATGCTATCCTAGGGACAAGCCCAAACCAGTGATGAAATTAGAGAAATTCTGACGGTGTTTTCAGTTATACTATGATCCAAACAGCTCCAGTCATAATTAAGGGATCACAAAGGAGGTAGAAAGATGAGTGAAACTTGATGATGAGAGAAACCATGGTCTGCATTCAAACTAACTGTACAAGTTATCAACATTTTTTTAGTAGGTAATTTGTCTCTATAATGAAAAGATGGCCAGGTTGTGGGGACTGTCATAAGAAAACAAAAAGTATTCAATTTAACTACTACAAATGATGAAATTTTGCATTGCCAGTGTTTCCACAGTCTTGCAAATAAAAACAAAAAACCCAGAGCAATTGCTCCTGATGAATTTTTGTCACTACTTTGTCTCCTTAAAATGAGTGTGGGCTCAAAACTTCTCTGTTTATATTTAACATATTTATGTTATAAGGTTAAATATAGTTTTGCTATATCCTGCAAAATTAAAATGTGTGAAAGTGTAGCTATAACATTAATGCTAGTCCCCTAAAAGGAAACACCATGCACTTGCAGAACAGTGATTGGTAGAATTATCAGACTAATTAGTGGCTAAAATCTGGACATTAACTTCTCAGAGCCCAACAGTTCAGTGATCCTCTTTTTGGAGGGAAAGGGGAAATATAGTCTGTAGGAAGATAGTTGCCTAAAAGAATTTATTTTTCAGTAGTGACAAAGAGAGAGAGAGATGGGATAATACAGAAGAGCAGTGAGAGATGGGAACAGAGCTGTTTTTCCATAAATTTATTATGTAATCATACCACCATTTGATATAAAGTAGCATATGGCATGAAAGCATGTGCTACAGATGGAGTCCACAGCTACACAGACATCTGGCACCCAGGTATTTGATTTTGTGTCTGCCAACAGGCAGGGGTTTTTCAGAGTTTATTCACCCACTAATTCTTCACAGCAATGTCAGTATTTTGTCTACACTTTTCTTCTGCATGCTAATACAAATTTTTTTTTGCACTACTTTTTGTAGCCTTCTTGTGGTGGGTTGGCCCCAGGTGGCAGCTAAACTGCCACCCAGCCGCTCACTCTCTCTCCTGCCTCAGTGGGACAGGGGATGGTATGGGAAGAATAGGAATGAGAAAACTCAGGGGTTGAGATAAAGGCAAGGAGATTGCTTACCAATTACCGTCGCAGGCGAAACTGATTGAATTTGGGGAAAATTAACTTAATTTACTGCCAATTAATATATATATGTATATAGTTAATTACCGTTTCAGGTATTGGGAAACAAAAAAAAAAACAAAACAGAAAAAGAAACAAACATTTACACACTTAGGAAAAACACCTTTCCTCTCCCTTTCTCAAGCTCAACTTCATTCCGAACTCCTCTCTCTTCATTACTGCCGCAGGTTACGCTCAGCCCCCTCAGTGAGGCAAGGGATGGTGCGGGGGTGTTGTGGTCCCTCTCCACGCTCCTTCCTTTTCCCTCCTTTCCTCTCCTCTTCCTCCCTCCTCCTCCAGCCTTAGTGTTCCCTTTGCTGTTTCTCACTCTTTTTCCCTCCTCTCTCTCCCTGTGGGTTTTTTCCCTGCCCTTTCTTAAATACACTTTCCCAGAGGTGCCACCATCTTGGCTGACACGCTCATCTGTCAGCTGTGGTCCTGCGGTGGGTCCACTGGAAGCAGCTGTGTCCAGCATAGGGCAGCTCCATGCCTCTTCCCACCTCTGCAGCCCCCGCCGCTGCCCACACCTTGACACCTGCACCCAATGCATTTCTATATTCTGCAAAATGGGAGATGTGTTGTGAAGTTTGTTTTGGTCTGTTTGAATGGCTGGGTTGCTTTTTTCTCAAGGACAATTATGTTGAAGAAATAGGTCAGTAAGAAAACATTTTGCTATGGTTTATATTAAAGAAAAATCAAGATTAAATATCTTTTTAATTGAAGTTGGAAATACCTATGATTTTTGTGGCCTAATTTCACAGTCTCTGACCATGACATTGGGAAAATTCTACCGTTCTCAATTATTATCTCTATAGCTGTTGCATTATACTGTATTATATTGTACTACTATACCTGAGAAACAAAATTCCCTGCCATGGTCTTCACTAAAAAGCTCTCAGAAATATTTATGTATTTTGGATGTGGTATCTCAAGTTTCAAATTGCTCACCATCTTCATGAAAAGAGGAGATGCAGAGTCCTAAATTGGTTTGAATGTTGTTGACATATGAGGCATCATTCACCATATATCTGTGGCATCTCACAGAGCTGTTACAAAACACTGAAGTCAGGCCTAACTTCTTCCCCATCTGCATAAATGTACAGAGCTGTACAGAGCTGTATAGATCCTGCTGGGTGACCTAAGACAACAGAAAGCATTACCCAGTGTACTGGTTTTAGCTTGGATAGAGTTAATTTTCTTCATAGTAGCTCCTATGGTGCTATGTTTTGGATTTTAATGAAAACAGTGTTGCTAACACAGGCATGTTTTAGTTATTGCTGAGYAGTGCTTACACAGAGTCAAGGCCTTTTCTGCTTCTCACACCACCCCACCAGTGAGTAGGCTGGGGGTGCACAAGAGGTTGGGAGGGGACACAACCGGGACAGCTGACCCCAACTGACCAAAGGGATATTCCATACCATATGATGTCATGCTCAGCATACAAAGCAGGGGGAAGAAGAAGGAAGTGGGGGACATTCAGAGTGATGGCGTTTGTCTTCCCAAGTCACTGTTACGCGTGATGGAGCCCTGCTTTCCTGGAGATGGCTGAACACCTGCCTGCTGATGGGAAGTAGTGAATGAATTCCTTGTTTTGCTTCACTTGTGCACGCAGCTTTTGCTTTATCTATTAAACTGTCTTTATGTCAGCCCATGAGTTTTCTCACTGTTACCCTTCCAATTCTTACCCCCATCCCACTGTGGGGGGAGAGAGCAARCGGCTGTGTGGGGCTGAGCTGCCAGCCRTGGTTAAACCATGACACCCAGTGAAAAAATTAAGAATAATTGTGGACTAAACAGAACAACAGAGATGTTTTGTTTTGGACAAAATATCTACAGAGAAGCTATAATATGTGAAAAGACATTTGACTTTGCCCAGAGCACACTCTCTGCCTTGCCCAGGTTCACCTTTTGCCAAACCATTCGTCATCCATAAACTGATTGCATTTATCCTTGGGCTTGGCTGTAAGATTGTGGCTCTATCTTGTGAAGATGTCATCTGCTTTTTACTGGCACTGGAGTCAGTGGTCTGGCGCCCTCACATAGATGGTGTGTTCAGAAAATAGAGCAGAGTGTTCAGTCCTGGAGTGCAAGGCTTGGGACAGACAGACGTCTGTCAGGCAGCACCAGAGCAGGCAGGTATCTGCCCTGTCTTCAGGAGACCGGTTTGCCTGTTGTCTCACATAGTAGTGGGGGTTCCTCTTCTGGAGCACTGTCTGATTCTGTAACATTTCAGCAGCATTTCTTTTTCACAACTATCTTTCATGAGCCAGAAAAGGCACTTTTTTTTGTGGATGATGTCCTTGATGTACAAGGCGAGATATCAGCTCTAATGTGAGGACAATTTTATCAGGAAGATCAAAGACAACCTGTCAGGCATGTGAAAAAGTAGTTTAAGACATATTTTTCTTTAGACAACATATTTTTTACTACTTCTTTAAGTACAACCAATATTGTATTGACATTTCCCAGGATGATAAGCCAAAAATATTTAAACTTTAAGATTTTTTTTTTTTTGTCTTCAGGTTTGTAAGTCATTRTCTACATTAGTTTAGTTACTGGTGGATTTTCTCAGATGAACTCATTTGAATTAATTTGTCTTTTCTGATGCTACTCCTTTGAATAATATATTYTGTAAAATGACAAATGTGGATTTGATACCCTTTCTTGCAGGAAGAAAGTTGTATTTGTTGCAGCACGATGATTACTGCTAATTCAGATGTAATCCCTTACAATTTATTTAGATCTTGCTCCCTAACTAACATATGTGGCACAAACACACACAAAAGAAAAGGAATAACTGAAGGGTCCATAAATGACATTTGTTTTTTACCACAAATCTCTAAGTATTTACATGGCCATCTAACCTTTATCTAATTCTAGAGATTGCTCAGTGCTTTTTTTCATAAGATCTTGCATCCATTTGGCTAGAGTTTTACTAGGTGTGAGGATGACATTTTCCATATCATGGATATATGTGATTATGTTGGGGTTTATAAATAAAATTTCAGGAAAACCAGTTCATCCATTTCAACCAGAATGAAGGCATTGTTTTGTCCATGTAAAAAAAAAATGCTCATACTAAGCACTGAATAAGCACAGGCTTTTATGAAAGAAAATATAACGTGACAATATAATCAAAGATTATATCTTAATTTGCTTTCATCAGTGGGGAGAGATTGAGAAATAGAARTCTGCCACTTGCTAAGTTTTGGGCATTTGACAATACAACTTCAAAACTGCTTTAATGTTTTTTTCTATATGAATGCTTGTGTTTATTTAAAATTACAAATTATGTTTTTCTCAGACCTTGCAAATTTAAAGCACTTCTAGATCTTGGCATTTTTAATGTATATATGTCTTGTTACTATATTTAGTTTACCATTAGATTTTTCAGGTGTCAGTCTCTTGACTGCGCAAGTAGCAGCAAGTTAAGTGAGCAACACAATGTGCAGATAGGAATAAAAGGAGTGTCCTCAGTAGCCAGACTGCCTTAAGCTGTTTAGAGAACTTCCCCTGTGGCTGGTTCAGATGAATGAGCATAATTAACATGAATCTCCAGTGGCAATGCAGATGACAAATGGATGATTATGCAGTGAAAAACTCTGCCTTTATGTTACCAAGTTCTCCTGTTGTGATTGTTTTTTGTTTGTTTTTTKTTTTTTTTTTTCTCTCTCTCTCTTGCTTTGGGGTATTTTAAAAATAACAGAAAGATTCTTGCTCACAAAATAATAACAAGTCAGTGAGTACTATATTAGGCTTATCATTAAATTCGGAGCTTCCATGAATAAGGAGTTCTAGCTAATGAAATAGAAAGTGAAAGATCAATACCACTCAAGTAAATATAATATAGGATCCAATCTACCACTACTGAGGCTTTGATGGCAAAAATTCAAATTTTCACAATGCCTGCAGAATTAGGATGATAGCAAGCAGTCTATATAAATGTTCTGTAAAATAAGGGCACGTCAATCTATGTGACTCCATAAGCAACACTGAGATTTTTCTTGTCAAATATCTAATTAAAGCAGTAACTTAGTCCAAGTCAACTAATCAAAATATGTGAAAGCCACATTTTTATCACAATAATTAAATTCTATAACAATGACATGGCTCTGGATCATGTCATGTAAATTAACACTTCCATGGCAGGCACTTCGGTGGCAGAAGCGTTACCTAAGTATCACTTACTATTGTGCTCAGGAAGGCTAGAAAACAGATCTCAAGAAAGGTACCAGAAGCAACACAGTTTCAGGAATTCAGGAACAGATGACAAAGACCCATCCTAGCAAAACAGTCCAGATTTGTCTTACCTAATGTGCAGTGCAGAGTCCTGATCAACATCAACTCTTGTGCCAAACTGAATATTTCAATAAAATATTCATCCACTAGAAAGAAAGCATTTGAAAATACTCTGATCTCTGCTAAGAGGCTGTGCTTTGGAGCTATGAAAGGAGAGATGAAAAATAGCACTATTCAATAAGCCAGTATTTTGGCTCAGCTTCTAAGAAGTATTAAGAAGTCCTCACTTCTGCTGTCTGTACTCTGCCTTGGGCTCATGTGAGCTTTTAAGGAAAGTTTGATTTTTCATGTGTTCACACCTGTGAAGACCTTCCTCCAAAATCCCACATAACATACTGCATGCTGTATGAGTTTTTTTCTAAAGGAAACCCCTAATGTGCTTGTGCAACAGTTTCTCTTTTGGAAACACATAGATTTTGATTTATAGACCTGATGGTCTGTCCTTAAATAATTTTATTCCAGAGGTTAATTCTTCTCACTGTGGATTGTGCCTAGTTTCTATTCTGAATAATCTAACTTTCACTTCTAGTCAATGGATTTTATTGGGCATCTCTTTGCTGGAATGGTAGACGCTCTGGTATCGGCTTTTTCTCCCATGCTAGAAAAAGAGACCAGACTGTGGTTTTAGATTGCTCAGCACTGCAATCCCTGCTTCCCACTGTTGATTCTGTAGGTTAAGCATTCAGGCTTCCTATTCATGCCTTATCTACTTAAAATCCTGCTAATTAGGGCACATTCATTGGACATGTGAGTTTGAATCCACTCCGGCAGAAAAGGAAGTCTGAACTTGGGCCTCCTACCTTCCTCAGAAAATATTCTGTCACAAGATATTTTAGAAAATACACCCACAGCCTCCTCTTCTCTCTGTGCTTTTTAGGAAAGYAGCAACTGAAACTCCACTGCCTTACAGCTTAGTTCTGTCAGTTTGTCTGAGAATACCATCTAGGCTGAGGTTTCCCAGGGGACTTAAGTGAAACACTGAAATCCAACATCCTGCCTGGACCTAGTCATGAGATAGCGACACCATTGAAACCAGGACAATTTGAAAGACTCATAAAGGTGCAGTTCTGGTCATATGAGGAGCATAAAGACAGTAAAGACTTCCTATAAAGTATGGGCTGTCTTTACATGGCAGCTAAGCGAGATTTTTCAGAATGACAGTTTTACCTTGGTGGGTGTTATCACTTTAGAACATGTAATCCTTTTAGATCTGGCCTTTACAATATAACAGAAAGCATCACGGCTCTCTACAGAGTAAATGAATGACCAAATAGACTAAAGCACTTTACAAATACATAATGATAAGCTGATGAAAGAGTTTTGTCCACTAAATGAGCAATAATACTCTATTTGTCCAGAAAGCAATTGTATTTAAATATTGCAACATCTATAAGCTACCACTGTCATAACAAATTAAAGCAAATCCTTTCCTGCTTTGAATAGAGGGCTAAGSAGCTACATGGCTGCAGCCACATCACTTAACACAGGAGGACACACTGCAACAGCCAGCATTATTAGAGGGCTCTTCTTCTTCGTGGCTTTATGTTCTCAACACCCTTCTTTAGTAAATCTCTGCTCAGCAGAGTTGAGGGACATGGGCCAAAAAATATCTGTGAGAAGATTTGTATCAAATTCATGCCCTATGACCACTGCAGTTCCAGTTAGGACGTCCCACTGTAAATTTTTGACACTGCAAGTCCCAGTCACAGCCTAAGGCCTAACCATGTATAGATTTAACAAGGACTTTAATCTGTACACATGAATGCATTTATGCATTAAGCTAACCTAGAGCTAAGTCTTTACTGTCATATCATTAGCATAGTCACAATCTTCTTCCAGCTGCAGTTACACTGGCTGAAAAATTACTGTCCCCAGCCCCAGAGGCAACTGTTGTCTCTCTGTCCTGCCATGTGAGTATTCCCCAGGCCTTTTTATTCACAACAAACCAGGACTGTTTTAAAATTAAATAATATATCCATGCTAATCTGGTTTATATGGACTAAAGTGATCCCACAAGCACCTGAACTGGGGTAGCTGAGGAGGCAGTTGCCTCTGGCAGTAACGCTCTGGAGACCTGCAACTTCAGTTAGCAGGGTAGCAGCAGGAAGAGAAAATGTGATGACACTTTATCCCTCTTCCTCTTTGAAGGAAGAAATTGCCTGGTCTGCGAAACTCATTCAATCTTATTTACTTATCCACTTATTGATAAGTCCAGTAAGAGTTTTGATTTAATTTATCTGAAATTTCATTTTGCCCAGCTGAGAGAAATGACCTATGACACCCCCCACAAATTAACAGAGATTAGTTTTGAGAGACAACAGTCTGAATAATCTTACGTGTAGAAATGCCACAAGATGATTATGCAAATACAATAATTTACGGTTATTACACTATTGAAAATTATTAATAATTTCTAAAATTATGTCCTTATCTCATCTGCTTGATAAACCAAAGAATCGTTAAGAAACCCCAAAAATGTAGAACCAGGCCATGCTAAATTTTATGGTAGTGCAATTGTGGCAGATTGTAAGGCTCAATATGCATTTCTGTGTATACATATAATACTCTATCCATTATCTCATCAAAGATTCAGGCTAATTAAGAGGAAGACATTTTGGCAGWGAGCCCAATTAGTTTTAGATAGGACATAAAGTGACAGTATCTCTTCTCTAAGCAGATAGAAGCA
The DNA here is from genome assembly GCA_035582835.1 of Phoebastria nigripes. Taxonomy (NCBI): domain Eukaryota; kingdom Metazoa; phylum Chordata; class Aves; order Procellariiformes; family Diomedeidae; genus Phoebastria; species Phoebastria nigripes. The sequence continues at coordinate 47,012 of JAYKAV010002965.1, read as the reverse complement.
TTCAAAGAAGTTATGTTGTACTACTTCTTTTGAGTCAGAAAACAAAATATTAGGAAGAGAATAAGTTTGAAGAGTAGATTAAAAAATAGGTGTTATTTTAAGGGTGAGGTAGAAATAGCCAGTTGTGTTTAGTTGGCATATATACACAGAGAGAGAGAGAGGGAAGCTATTAATTCAACTGACAGCAAAGAGCTACTGCGYAGCCAAGTGAAGGCTCAAGAATCTGAGAAAAAAGGAAGAAAATTAGGCACACAAAGGAATTAATGGAATAAAAAAATGAAGACTTTTGAGCTTTAAAATTCTTATTAATTCCATTTTTTTAAATTGTTTTCTTAATTTGATTTCTCCATTGGGACAGGTTATAATCCTGAGTATTTTGTATGTAAATAATATTGTTCTAAAAATTTGTAATAAAATAAATGTTTAAAATTAGCAAAATGGTTAATAAAAGGACTTTTTTATATAACTATACTACTGAACACTTATACGGCATTTTTCATTTTCAAAGTGCTCCATTAACATTAACTAATTGAAGAAGGTTCTGATAAAGGCTTTTGATAAAGTCCATTACATAAAGCTATTAAGGAAGCTTGGTGAGTGCTTGATGAAAAGCAAAGTATACTTACGGCATATATACTTAATACAAGGCAGAAATACAAAAATTAACAATAAATGGTCAATTCACATACTGTGTAAACAGTTATAGTAACATGAAATAGGGAGCAATTATACCAGCCCTGCTTTAGGAAAGCTTAAGCATATCAACAGTTTGACAGGAGAAAACCTCATATTAGTATGGTCTCCTGCAGTGAAAAAAATCCAAATAACTTAATGCAGAGTACTTACAGAGATATTTATATCACCTGAGGGACACACTTGCACTTCAAGCTATCAAATAAATAAATAATAAAGAAGAAACCAACAACTATGTCCTTTTGGAGAGATCCATGTCTTGGGGATATTCCTTTTGTATATAAGCAAGGAAAGTTTGCGGTGTAACATCATGTGATTTATTTATTTGATATCCTGAAATGAAGGGTCTTTATTTTGTTGGAGATGCATTAACTCCCCTAATGTATGGCAGTAAAACACAACATTTTTATTGTCGAACTAACATATTTCTCTTTTTTGCTAGGTATGCACCATTTGCCACCCTGCACACAGGGTGTGGAACTCCATCCAGCAAAACCTAAGACAGGCCAGGTCAGGCACAGCTAAATTCAGCCCCTACATTAGCCAGAAGTTGTATGCTCCAAGAATGATTGCTCTAAGACACAGCACCTGACATGTCAACTGTCCTACCCGCTCCCAACTGTTAACCCTATGATAAGCCTTCAGCTTCAGAACCCCAAACAGAAGTATCTGTGTTCTCTTACCTGCTCCCCATTGTCTGGTGCTCTTTTCTCTAGAAAATTATCCCCACTTTTATGCTACTTGCCTGCAATTCTATGAGCAAGAACACCAGTAATAACTAGTAAATCTCTTGTTCATTCATCCTGAATTACACGGAGTGGATACCATGAGTAAAGGAAGCCAGGAATAATTTAGCACCTATTTATCATGGAAATAAGAGTCCTTTATAATCAGACCTTCAAAGATCAGAAGGATAACGATCTCAAAATAGGGCTTCAAAACATATCATTACTATGCATCTGGCTTCAGACATATCCATCATTAAAATATGTATTACAATATCTGTACTAAAAATCTCATAGCATTGATCCAAGAGACTTATCTATCATCATGATCACAAAGGGCTACTCAAGGATAGCTGGAGAAGAACAAGCGTTGCCACCAAGGTGATGAATTCATTAGTGAATGAGAAGTTGAAGTGACATGGATGAAGTTTTAGGTGTATCTGAATATAAGCAGGCTCCAAGATTGAGAACAGAGTTGCTTTTTCTGAGACTGAACCAGAAAAATAATACAGATGGGCTTGCCTGTTCTTGAATTGATATAAACAGAGAATGTGGAAGTAGCAGATGTCTTGCATAAGTTCAGACTTGGAATAGTGCTCACATTAGCTGGTCTTAAAATAAGGACTCATAATTGGGCAGAGGGTTTGGGATAGGGTTTTTTTGACCAACAAAGTTGTAAATAGCAAAACATCTGGGATGTATAATACAATTCATTAAATATAAAGGTTTCCTTTCACTGACTTCAAGACTGAAATTTAAATGAGTGGAAAAATGTAGAAAAGTAAAAGCAAATGGCAAGGTTGCGTTGAGATAGGTATTTTCGTATTTAGTGGTCTGCAGAATAAGAAAGCATCAATTAGATTAGGCTTGTGGCAAAATTAAGCTTCAGAAATAACAGTACAACCAGGAAGATGCCAATGTCTTGTAATTTGGTGCACATGCATCCAGCTTTTGCTATTTCTTTGGAGAGAAACTGATTTGATTTTTCAACACAATGACAGCCATAAATGTCAGAGGCTTAGCTTCCCATAGTCTCTGCAGTTATGTCTCTGCTGTTTTTTCTGTTGCATCATGACATAGAGGGTTTGGTCATACAATCTGATAGCATAAAATCATAGAATCACAGGAAACATAAAACTGAAAAAGATCTCAGAAGTCCATCTAATTGTGTTCATGCACAAAAGACCTTTCCTTTAAGATCTTCAGTGATGGAGACTCCTCAGGCCTTCCAGACAGCCAATTTCAGCATTCAGTTTCATTGGCAAACTGCTAGAAACTTCTGCGAAATATTTTTCCTTGCTGCAGTTTGAGCCCATTATTTCTAGTCCTGGGCACAGTGAACAGATTATTACCTTTCTCTTTGAACCAGCTTTCTGTGACTTCAAAAACTACTATTTCTTGTCTTAATCTTCTTTTCTCTAGCTTTAAATAAATCAAATGTCTTCAATCTTTCCCCATGCTCTATAAACTTCTTATTATGTAACTAGTTAAAAAAAACAATGCTAGAACTGCAGTAGAAATATACTAAAGGGCAAGGAAGACTTTACTCTCTCAGCCTAAATAATGAAAGAAAAACCATGAGTCATTACGGGTCCTTATAAAACTCTGTGTGTTCTCTAGAAATAGTTTAAACTAGATTGACCAAGAGTACAACATCATCTCCTTCCAACACACTGGGACCAGCTACCTAACTTTTTGGTGTTGTCATGCTTTGTCTATGTATCATTCTCATCCTTACCTCTACTTTACTGAAATGAGACATGAGGGCTGGGCAGAATTCACAAATCTGACTTCACCTTTAGGTATTATGGATCTGAGAGAATTTGGCCTGGTCTTTAAATTCGTTTCACATCTCAAAATCTTGGAGTTGCCAACTGTCTATCTAGTGATAGACTACTGAGAAAGCACTATCAAGTCTTTTCCACTTTTGAAGATGCCTCTGTCATCCTTTGTGTTATTCCAACAGACAAGGACTGCCAGGTAACAAGTTATCCAGATCACCTTGAATCTTGGAAAGGAGGGTCCTCATCTGCCAGCAGCTATGCTGGTTAGAAACGCAGTTCCTGGAATTTCCCAAAGCTGCATTTAGTTGGCTGTAATGGACCAAATAGAAAGTCAACAGGCCACCTGAAAATCTGTAATGGCGTTAGGTAACCTAAAAATCACAGTGACTTTAGAAACCGTAGGATTAAAAGATTACTTCTTTCAACTGTTGTGAGGAAAGAAGTTTCTCACAGGTACACTTGAAGTAGTGAAGTCTGCAATTTCTTCCAGGACATTGGAAACAGGTTATTATGAATCAATTTCCAGTTCCTCTAGACTGATTCTCCTGCTTCTAGGTTACAATTGGTTAGGTCTCTGAAAATGAGTCACTGGGATTTTTGCAGCTTTGCTATTGATTCTGTTCTGGACTGTTAAGCAGTGGCCTATAGGATCTATTTACTGTGCTTGACTCCAACCCTTGTTCATTTATATTTAATTCACACCTACATTAAAATACATTTGTATAATAAATAAAGTGTCAGAGGTAGCTTATTTTACATGGGGGTTTACCTTTCTGGTCTCTTCTGCTACACTGGTGTTTCTGACATTTATGAGAAAAGGAGTTGTTTGTACTTTCTTCCATGACGTGCATTTTAATATACTGGTGGAAATTTACCTCAATTGGCCATTATGTTCATCAGCTACTTGCCAGTATCACTATACTCCTGCATTACATGGCATTATTATAGTCTATAAACTGCACAGTCATGCTATTATTTAGAAATTCTGTGTTCCTTCTTGGTACTTCTAACTTAAAAATGGTTGTGGGTTTTTTTTTGTGATGCATTATCATGTTAGGGTTTTTATTGGGATGCGGTTGTCCACATTTTTAAAGGAAGTCTGTAGCAAATTTTTCTAAGAACACTTGCTAGTATGGAAAGAGTTAAGCAACAGCACCAGCTTTGAGCCAAGGAAACAACTCTGTGGAAACCAGGCTAAAATCTTGTTTGGAGGCTAAGATACAACCCCTAACAGAAACAGGAATGACAGTTCAACTAAGAAAAAGAGGTAGATAATTGTTGAGAAGGACAGAGGGCCCTGGAGAGCATTCAGGGGACTGGGAGGAAATGGGGAAAGCCACCAACTGTATCAAAAGTCTACACCAGAGTAATACATAAACAGGGTCACTGATTGCATGTCAAAAAGGGATTTAGCAGCAAGGGGGAAAGCTATCCTCCTCTCATCCCATTACCAGTATCTAGTAAGGTATCACATAATCCATGTCCCACAATCCCCATGCAGCTCTTCTTTTCTTCTTCCTGCATCAATATCATTGTGGTATCCAACTCCTATATTGAAGTATATAGAGTATACAGTATACTCCTGTATTGAAGTATGCAGATGTTTACAGATCTGGTGATGGATTCATCACCTTTCTCTAAATTCTTTGCACTCCTTGGAAATAAAGCAACTACAAACCTGAAGCTAACTAACAAAGACACTGGACTCATGTGTGCCCTTTCTATCACTAGAGAGGTATAATGCAGATGAGATAGTCCAGTGAATCTGTTCCTTTGATTTTCAGCTGCTTTGACATCTAGCACACTTCAGGCTTACTTTTTTTCTTTCTTCAGCTGGTGTAAACTGGGGATAGCACTTAAAATGAAAGGAGCTTGGCCAATGTGAAAACATGGCAACTTCGTCTCATGGCATTGAAAGTCACTCTTGTCCCTTCATTCTCTCCTCTATTGGACATTAAGTCACAGGCAATGAGTTAATTAGTCAAGGTTATAATTTACAAAGTTGGTAAAACATTTTTCCTTTTATAGTAATTCAGTAAGGTTGTGGGGTTTTTTAACCAAGAAACTCCCTCTTACCCATTGCTATATCTCTACACTCACAATCTTGGTAAGAAAGGAATTGACTCTCTGATCTCTGAGAGTATCTGAACAGTTACTCTGAACACTTTCATAAATAGCCAGACAGCCATCCTGTGGGTGTACTTATGCTGTGTACATGTACGTGGCACGTAAACTACGTCCACTTGCCTTGGCAATGAGTGGAGCAAAAGTGTGTTCTGACCAACTGAGAGGGCAGGCTTCTACTTTTCATCGAGCAGATTTAGTATGCATGTGCTCACTGTAGGAATCTAGTACATGGCAGCACAAAAGGTATGGTTAGCTAACATTGGACTGTGGGGAAGTAAATGAGTCATTTACCTGATTTTTGTAAGATACTCCAAAAATAGTAGTTCATTAAACACTCAGCTTGGGTTTAATGTAGAAGGTCAGAGGCACCACCCATACATAACCTTGCACAACAGGTGCTTAGCAATCATTTTAGCATGCATTTTCATAGCATAAGTCTCTCTGAAAAAATAGATATAATTCAATTTCTCTGCAAGATATTTGTGTGAAATATACATATTTCTCATTAAGAGTGAAATGGTTCAGCTTAAAAGCCAATATTGGAGACAGCAGAAACAATAGGTTAAGTGAAACATCGGTGATGTGTTTGCAAACTGAAGTAATTTCCATGCTGAGGGAAAAGCCTAGAAGGACTTTCGCTAGAAAAATACAAGTAACTAGTGAAAGACACTTGAAGAAGTTTAAGTATTTTACTGTATAAGTAAGTATGCCCTGTCCTTATTTTATCTTATTCTTTCCTCACCTTTATTCATTGCCATTTCTGAGATTGCTAGGCCTTTCTGCATTTGAGAAAGTTACACCACTTCATATTCACAATTACTCTTATTGGGGCCAAATTTTCTTATGCTGTACGTTGGTACAGAGGCTAAACAATTTCACTAAAAATAGCAAAAATACTGATCACTATAACATTTTATGTTGTATTTCATTAACCATCTGACCTTTTGCTTCTCTACAAGAACCAGAATATTCACAATATTTACATGCAATCTAAAGCAGAAATAATAACAATTTTTCATACTTTTGATGGTATGAGCAATATGAGGAAAGATGTGTAGGTACATATAGCATCTTCTATTAGTCTGTTGCTTCTCCTTCTAACATTAAGAATGACTTAGAGAAATAAATATTATAACCTATCATTTGATCTAATAAAAGATCCTACAAATCTAAAGGAGAGTAGAATGCCTACAGTAGGCACACCAGACTACCTGTAAAAGAAAAAAAAAATTAAAAAATATATTAAATTCTAAAATAATTTTCCACAGATGTAATAGCAAACCTCAGTGCACTCATCTTCCGGTTACCCAGACTGAAGACTAAGAACTTAATGTGACATGAATTCTCCCTGAAAGAAATGTATATGGCTTTTATAGAACACAGCAATCAAATTTAAGTTAAACATTCCTGAGAATGTCTTGCCTATAATCTCACTATTTAAATCTCTCAATTATTCTGTCTCAGATTACCTTGAGCATCAGGATTATACTTGTGAATTGGCAGAGGTTTCCAATCAATGGTAAAATTCATATTACTTTCGTAAGAACAGAATAAGATGCTAATTCAGTCAGAACCAGAAGTATACAGAGTGAGGGTTCCTCCGGGATGGTACTTCAAAGTAGAGTTGCAAATACAAATGAGAGAAGTGTCGCTAAATGGGAAGTGATATATCCATTAGCTGAAGTTTCTGGACAGTCATAAATGAGACACCTGTATACTACATTTGCAGTAACTGTGCAAACAGCTATCAGAACAATTGAAAAATTTTAAAAGCTTGTGACAGGGGGAGGCAGCAGAACAGCCAGTGGGGCAGGTGCGGGGTAAGAACGCGGTCATCTTAAATTCCATGAAATAAAACCTACTTTCTTTTAAAAGCAGAAAGAGTGAGAATGCCTCTCTATCCATCTGCAAAGATAGGACTTTTCTAGGAATCGCCACTTGGTGAGGAAGATGCCATCTCATATGACTGATGAGCAGCCTGAACGCCATGCACATATGCAGCAGCCCTGGTCCTCCACTTGAGAAAATATCTGACAGTAGTTTAACATTTGCTGAAAGAATTCAGCAACAGGAGTTTAATATAAATGTCCTGGTGACAAAGAATTGTCAAGTCACAGCACAACACTGAATTCTGAGCATCCAGTTTATGTGCCTAAGTTAGGACACTTGATCTGGTTTTGCTTCACTCTCCAGGCAATAGGGATTCCTCCCAGCCCACCGTCAGATTCTGCCATTTGGCTATTAAAGGGAACTTGTTGATGAAGTTGGTTAATATGGTAAATACCATCTTTATACCAGTACCTTAAATAAGTCTATATAAACACTGGAATTATTCAAAAGCCGTTTTAAGATGCAAGTAGTATGAATTATTCAATCCAGTACAGAAAAGCAAAGCCTTTAAGCACATGCTTAGCATTAAGCAGACACTTAAACACTTTTATGTATCAGGACCTCATAGAACACTTGTAAGGTTTGGACTATTTGTTTCTCTGAGATCTGATCACTAGAAATTTTTTTAAAATCATGCTTGCTTTATGTTATATGAGAACATACTACCTGTTATGACATTAATTTGTCCCTTGAATGAAACAAATGCTCTAAAACGCTCATTATTATTTCCAAAACAAAGTTGTTGAAGATTTTCACTTTCCATAGTATTTTTTTATCATGTCAAAAGCTAACTTGATTGAAATTAGCCTTGTTTCTTACATTTACTGTGCTTTGCTGACTATTCGTAGTTTTAGAAAATAATCTATTTTACAGTATAGTGTTATTATGCTACAAAGAAATAAAATACTAATCTGACTAAACTGATAAATTTTTTGGTAATTTTATGCAGCACAGAATAATTATGATTATTTTTCTTGGTAATTACAATTGATAATTATATCTGAAGTTACCATAAAAATCTAAGACTTATAAATCAACAACAAATAATTCTGCAGTCATCCAGCTAGCACATCGATAAACTAGTTTCATTACAGCACCATCAACTGCAAACCCTTAATAAGTTCAATACAGACAATACAGTACATTTGCCAATGGCACAGTGGAGATTATATAGCAGTCTTTTTTTAATGCACAGGACATTTTTTTTCCAGTTTGATGTATTAGTCAATTGTATTTTACAGTTTCCAAGTTTTCTATGCACAACAAATGCAAGAGCACTAACCATTATTAAATTAGCTCTAACACTGTCAATGTGATCAGAATGCAGGAAAAGGCTATTACCTATTTATTAATCTTGATTTATGTAGTCACACGATAATAGAAATAGAGTTTATGTTTTGAATTAGATAATGGATAAAGCACTAATATTCTGATGGGACATTTGCCTATGAATGGTGGCTAATGTATTAAAAGTTACCCATCTGCAGTATGCATACTGCAAGAGTTTTTATGGTAAGAATAATGCACTTATTCATATTTGTTGATACAATACCAGCTGAAACTGAAAACTTAAATATTCTTGAAAAAAATATACACAAGCACAGCACTAGAGAAGATTTAGTGCTTAACAGATGGCTAGTTCTGCAAAGATGCTGTAACAGATGGTTGGCATGAGGGTCTGGGAAAAAAGTTTACTAGAGTTTGGAAGTTATAATCTTACCAAACAAGACTTCTCTATTCTCATGAAGCTAATGTATGGCATCACGCTGTTGCAAGTAAATAATATGAGGTTTTATCTATTACTGGCAACCAACTTTAGCACTTTCTAAAACCCAATGCAAAAGATAAAAAAAAATATAATCATAGTTTCCTTACCACCTACTGTTGCTTGGTTTGTTTTTTCACTCAGTGAAAGCAAGTGTGCCCATGCATAAGCTTGACAACAACCTTTTTCTCTGAACATTTGGGAATCCTCATGGCTATGAAGTGCGCATGGTACTCAGACTACAGGTATCAACTCAAAAGAGACATCACACCCTTCTGGTGTGCTTTCTTGGGTAACTCCATTGTCAAAGTTGTTCCAAAGTATGGAAGCACAGGATAATCCTTGAGATCCCTGAAGATTTCATGGCTTGAGAGCATTAGATCCTTTGTAAATTCTACCACCCTCATGCAAACAAAAATAATTTCAAAAAGAAGAGCAAAACACAAAATTTAAACACAAAACCATAAATTTTAAACAAAAAATTTTTATGTTTTATGGGTGTAAACACTTTTCCATTAATCCAAGAGAAGGGGGGGGGGGGGAACACCAAACAGAAAAGACTTACCCAGCAATATTTAATGAGGCAAAATTCATGTTGAAGCTTGCTATATACTTGCAAAAATCACCAGGTTGTTAACAGAGAGGTGAGCTGSCTTGAGGACAGCTAAATGTGACACTTCTTGCCAGGGAGAGAAATCTGTAAAGCAAATGGCAGATTCTTTATCAAAAATAAAAAGTGCCTATGAGGAAGAATGAGCTCTGGTCTATTAATGCCAAAGTTGGTATGATTAAACCTTAGTTATATGTTCATTTGAGATGCCCAGTTTTTAAACATTAACTCAAACACAGTTATTTGCTGATTTTGTTTCCCACTTATGTCCGTGAACAAAGAATCATAGAATCATAAAATCATAGAATCATTAAGGTTGGAAATGACCTCTAAGATCATCGAGTCCAACCATCAACCCAACACCACCATGCCCACYAAACCATGTCCCTAAGCGCCWCATCTACACGTCTTTTAAATACTTCCAGGGATGGTGASTCAACCACTTCCCTGGGCAGCCTGTTCCAATGTTTAACCACTCTTTCAGTAAAGAAATTTTTCCTCATGCCCAATCTAAACCTCCCCAGCACAACTTGAGGCCATTTCCGCTCGTCCTATCGCTAGTTGCTTGGCAGAAGAGACCAACACCCACCTCACTGAAACCTCCTTTCAGGTAGTTGTAGAGCATGATAAGGTCTCCCCT
>JAYKAV010002965.1:0-28111 GCA_035582835.1 Phoebastria nigripes | reverse complement strand
GGATCCCATCCGGCCCCATGGACTTGTGAGTGTCCAGGTGGTGTAGCAGGTCGTTCACTGCTTCCTCCTGGATTATGGGAGGTTTTTCCTGCTTGCCGTCCCTGTCATCCAGCTCAGGGGGCTGAATACCCTGAGGATAACTGGTCTGACTATTAAAGACTGAGGCAAAGAAGGCATTTTCCTCATCCTTGGTGGCAATGTTCCCCTCCGCATCCAATAAAGGATGGAGGTTCTCCTTGGCTCTCTTTTTGTCATTAATATATTTGTAAAAACTTTTTTTGTTGTCTCCAACGACAGTGGACAGATTGAGCTCTAGCTGGGCTTTTGCCTTTCTAATTTCCTCTCTGCATGACCTAACGAGATCCCTGTACTCTTCTTGAGTTGCCTGCCCCTTCTTCCACAATTGGTAAACTCTCCTTTTTTTCCTGAGTCCCAGCAAGAGCTCCCCAWTCAGCCAGGCCAGTCATCTTCCCCGCCCATTCTTCTTACAGCATATGGGGACAGCCTGCTCCTGCGCCTTCAAGACTTCCTTCTTGAAGAACGTCCAGCCTTCCTGCACCCCTTTGCCCTTCAGGGCTGTCTCCCAAGGGACTCTCTCGACCAGTGTCCTGAACAGGCCAAARTCCRCCCTCYGGAAGTCCATGGTAGCGGTTTTGCTGGCCCCCCTCCTTACTTCACCAAGAATYGAGAATTCTATCATTTTATGGTTGCTAAGCCCAAGATGGCCTCCAACCACCACATCTCCCACCAGTCCTTCTCTGTTTGTAAACAGCAGGTCAAGCGAGGCACCTCCCCTGGTAGGCTCCCTCACCAGCTGYGTCASGAAGTTGTCTTCCWCACACTCCAGGAACCTCCTAGACTGTTTCCTCTCTGCCGTGTTGTATTTCCAGCAGACGTCTGGGAAGTTGAAGTCCCCCACGAGAAAAAGGGCTAGCGATCGCGAGACTTCTGCTAGCCGCTTGTAGAATGTTTCATCTGCCTCTTCATCCTGGTTGGGTGGTCTATAACAGGCTCCCAGCAGGATATCTGCCTTGTTGGCCTTCCCCSTCATCGTTACCCAAAAGCACTCGACCTTATCACCACCACAATCGTTAAGCTCTAGACATAATCGTTAAGCTCCCTGACATACAGAGCCACCCCACCGCCTCTCCTTCCTCGCCTGTCCCTTCTGAAGAGCTTATAGCCATCCATTGCAGCACTCCAGTCGTGAGAGTCRYCCCACCATGTTTCTGTGATGGCGACTAAGTCATAGCTATCCCGCTGCACAAYGGCTTCCAGCTCCTCCTGTTTGCTGCCCATGTTGCGTGCATTGGTGTAGATGCACTTGAGCTAGGCTATCGATTTYGCCCCCGACATTGGCATGCCACCCCTAGGCTCGTCTCTAGWGAGCCTGGTTTTATCCCCTAGTTAGTTAGTTAGTTTTATCCCCTAGTAGTTACAAAAAAACCCCACTTRTGTAAATAAAATAGAAATCCGTTAAACTGATTGTAACAGACAGAAGAGTTGTTCTGCTTGGTGCTTCAGGACTCAGCTGGCTAGGTGGCACTGGCAGAGCTGCTACAGTTCCATAGTTCTGGCACAAGCAATAACAAGCAACCCAAAACCCTAAACACTGACTGGAAGTCAAAGTAAGCTGTCCAAGCTATGCACTAATCTGCAGTATGTAAGACACTGAGTAGTATAAGATCTCAAGCAAACATTGAGACAATCAGCTCTGAAAAAGGTCAGTTCAATTTATTTCTTGATTTCACTATTTTTTGCATATCTTTCCACTCAATTCCATATTATATGCATGTATTCATGCATTTTTGCCATATAAAATGCTTCAAACATTCAGTCTCATGAGAAAAATCCATCTCAAGAGATTTCAAGGCCAAACACCTCATCAGACAGGCTGTAATGTTACACATTCWCATACCACTTCTTCTCATTCACCAAAATTTCTATAGAAGTGAAAATGCTTGTATTTTATATATATGCATATATTGTATTGACATCATTAGAGAAATCTATCATAAACATATCAGTGCTGTATAGCAGCACTGCATAGCAGCAACCTGCACAGCAGGTTCACCTAGTAGTGCCACCCACTTAGTGATCTTATCCATCCACATCAGAAAGTGCCATGCCAGCAGAACTAGCAATATCCTCATAAAAGCTGTACAAGACAGGACAACAGTACTTGATGTGGAACATCTACATTTTCCACCTAACATATCGGTCAAATGGCCACTGATAAAATCATTAGTTTAATGCTAAAGTGCAAAAAAAAAAAGTTGAATGATTGAATCATTTCTGTTATAATCACCTGCACCAAGCAATGATAAAGATAGATCAACACAGGAGGGAAAAACAGTATATTTTTTACTTCACAGAAGAGTTTGCTTGATACTAACTCATTTTTCAATAAATAAGTCTGTAGAGCATGAACGCAATTGCTGTGCTATGTTAATATTACTAACAGTTTACTGCATTTTTCTATCCATCTTCCACATTTGTAATGTATTTGGGGCAGCCTATTCCAAATGAGATGCAGCAGCATTTTCTCTCCTTCTGTTCTGGAGTGTTGTCTGCTCTCACTTAAAACTAGACTCATCCTGAATGACCTGTGTCAGGTGCAGCAGGGTCCGGAGGCTCCCAAGGACCCTCAGGGCAGGACCCGGCAGCCAGGGCTTGTCCCACTGTCCCAGCCAGGAATGGGGCAGTGGGGAGCACTGCTGGCAGCCCCAGCCCCAGGCATCTCCCTGGGGATGGGCAGGGCAGGGCTGTGGGGAGCTGGAGACTGGCCCTGATGTGGCATCGCTGGGGCAGGGACTGATGGCCCCGGAAGGCTGAAATGGGGCCCTGGGCATGGTGGGGGGAGCCCCGGGAAGGTGGGCAGGGACAGCAAGAGCTGTACCCTTGGGGCCCTGACAACCCACACCTCGATGCAGGACACTATTTTCTGTACAAAATTGCAGACAAACTGAAGAATCCAGCCCGTATAATCTGTTATAGCAACTCTCTCTTTTGGTTTTGTAGGTACTATAGACAGTACCTACAACAGCTGTATTCATATCTGGTTTAAATTGGGAGGGATTCTCCACAGGAAACAAATGCCTGTGACTATATATTCAGACCTACTCTTGATCTATTGCAGTACCAACATATTCCTACTGGTAAGGAACTTTTTTGACATAAAGGTATTCTTTTTTTTTAAATACTCAAAACAATCTTTTCCAGGAAAATTCCAGATTCAGCAAAAAATTCCTCAGGGCTCACCCACTCCAGTCAGTTTTCCAACAGAAGAAACTGAAAAAGCAGGTGATACAACCATTTTCCACATAATTATCTGTATCATGAGGAGAAGGAAGAGTTCCTCCTTTTTCAATACACATAATCACAATCTCAACTTTTTTCCCACTTACAGGTAGGGGTACATGTAGGGAAAAAACAGGATTATACAAATACAATCACCTTAACTATTCTATTTTCTATTTGCGAATGCAACTGTAGTATTTAATTTATCTTGCTTATAAATTTGGTTCATTTTCAGCTGAAGTTTTCTGCCTCCTCTTCCCCCAGTGCTTTCTCACTCCAGTTTTCATGCAACTTAAATGAGAGACTCAAGGATTGATTTCTTGATTAGCTTATGCAAAAGCTGTATTCATCTTTCTGCATTGCTCATCACCAGTTTAGGGAGGGAACAAAACCAAATAAATATGTACCTCTCACTAAAGCTAAAAATAAGTTATAACTATTTGCAGTTGAGTTGGCTATTCTCATTTACAGAGTTATAGAGGTTTCCTCCCTCAGCCAACGCTATTTGGATATTTGTTTACCATTAATTGCCTGCTTTTCCTGTACACTGGAATGAAAAAGTTCTGTGGGCCAGTTTTATGCCACCTAACTTAGTTTAAAAAGCATTTAGAGACRTACTCCTACGATACCGTTGGACATGGTGATTAGGATCATGTGTTGACTTAAGCTCCCCCATAAAAGGACCATTTATTCCCCCATGACCTCTCAGAAGTTATGGGTAGTTTCACTCCTAACTTGGGCACCTCCATCGGTCCTTTGAGGAAAGACACACTATGTCTTTGCCACTATAGTAAGACATCAAGACCACCACAAATATAAACTAACTATGCCAAATCACTAAAAGTGATTTTTTTAAAATGTAAACACATTTCCATCTGCTGGTTTATGCTAGCTCTCCTGTATCAGTTAAGGATTGTATGTTTTCTCATAGTTGCCTGACCATAATTAAACTGGTATGTAGTAAGCCTGGACTAATTTGAAGGAAAAAAATGTTTCTCAAGCCAGAAGTAGTTCTCTATAATGACAAATGATGAAATTTTCCATCAGATTTCTAAATTGGTTTTTCCAAAACTATAATTTTTTTTAATATGAAGTATTTCCTTGTTATGAAGGAAATGAGATAAAAATTCCTGCCCATCCATGCTGTCTTTTGCATTTCTAGTGCAGACTTAAGTGAAAACACAGATCTACTGCCTAAAGTAATCACTTTGAAACACATGTGCTCATAAATCATTCTAAGAATTATTTTTCTTTCACTAAGGGATTACACAAATAGCAAACCTGTATTTTTGTGACAGCAGTTTCTGAAAAATACTAACTTACGTCAAGCTAGCACAGTCTAAAATGCACAGCACATGCTATCCTTTTATTTCAGAAGTGTCAATGACTACAAAAATGCACATTAATTTATGCTATTTTAAAATAGAGTCCTTTGAGACTGTGTAGTACAACCACCCTAGAACTACATTCATTTGACCAAAAGGAGTAAGGAAACACAGCTAGTAATTGAATGAACTTCCTTTAAAAATATCCTCTGGGAATTTGTAGATCTAGCCATCTGAAAAGCCCTGACTTACAGACAGCACATGTATCTACTGTTCAACTTACATCTGATAGCAAAATGAAAATGATTAGAAGAGACAGAGAGCCCAACAGCCCTGCATAGTGTTAGTTTTGAAGGAAGGAGCAAGGCATGAATACCACAAAAATTTCTCTGTCAGGTTAGAGTTGCCTGAATTGGTAAGAAAGGATGCTACAAGGCAAGCTAGCTCTCCTTCTGTCCTGTTCCTCATCCCTTTCCTTCTCACTCAACCACTCCATCTCCACCACTCTTATCCCAACTACCTTATGCTTAATGCTACTGACTGTCCACTCCAAAATGCCCATCATTGAGCTATAGGATAATTTGGCTACAAGCAGAGCTGTTAAATATATATAGGCACAGTGAGAATTGAAGAGCAGCTGCAGCCAGTAAACTTTTGCTGTAGCAAACCCCTCTTCAAACATATTCTAACATACTATTCCCTTTCAAAATAGGCCAACTTTCATTTCAAAATGGATCTCAAAAAATTCAGAATTAAGATACAATTGTCTAAAATCCACTTGGGTTTCTGGAGGCAGAAAAACAAGACATGCTAAAGAAAGCAAGGTGATGAATAGTGGCCCTGAGAGATTTTGTTTTGTTTCTTGGATAAGTGGACAAAATGAGTTCACTTTCTGAGTAAGATTTCCTTAAATTCCATTGGCCAAAATCTCACTTCCTGAAAACTGTGAATAAAGTAATCTGTTAAAAAGTTTCGCTTAAAACAACAAAGACCCCACTACCACTGGGTAGTGGTAGTTTACATCAGCTAAGGACCGGATCCCATATTCTCTCTGTCACTCTGCCAACCAGAAAATAAAAGTCTATTATTTCTATGTAGAAATAAAAGTCTTATTTCTACAGAAACCCTACAAATGCTTAAACTTGTAAAAACTTCATAAGGCTAAATCATTGTTAGCAGCAAGTTCCAACTGAGAAATGGATGCATTTAGAATATAACCCAAGTTGTGCTGAGTGGTAAAATTGCCTTCTTACCCCCTTTTTTTTGCTCAAGTAAAGAAGTGAAGTGATGTCAGTTCACACAAGGGGAAAAAAAAGAAATTCAGTGAGCTAACAAGATGCTAACAAGCATTGCCTAAAAACAAACTTGAAGTACCCCTCAAAGATCCATACTGAAGTATCAAAAAAGATTGAGTTAAATGCTTGTGCAAGCAGAAAGACCTTAAAAAATGTAATGAAGTTTAACAAATCCTGTCAAACTAAAAGTGAAATAAGTTCCTTAAGGGAAGTAAGAGTAATGTGCATTTTGTACTTCTCTACAGAACTGTAATGGTGTTAGTTTTGATATGAGAGCTGATCCCAAGCAAAGTTTGGAATCAAATGGTGCAGATGCCCCATACTGCCACAAAATTCTCCAGCTCTGTTACAATACTCTTCTAGAAGATCCAGCYTCCACAAAGGTTACTAATTGCTGACATACCCTCACTTCCTGGGGAGCAGTAAAGGACTGCCTGCAGTGTCTGCTAACACCTCTCATATCTGTCATACAAGAAAACCAAGAAAACACATGGAAATTCATTATCACTGCCAGAGTTCTAAGCTACATCAACAAAAGATTGTGGCATATCTGTGCCATAAGCACTGTGACAGAACTCCAAAATGGCACTACAGAGACCCTAAGGCATCTATCTTCTTTGACTGAACTGGGCTTATCTTTAGAGATGTAGCTGTTTCTCCTATTTCTTAGAAGAAGAAATCAGTTCAGTAAATCCAGCCCCGTGTCTCTGTTCCATCTGCCCCTATTACCGTTGAGCCCTAAATTACCATCACTTTTACAGTGCATAGATCTAAGATCAACTGAATTTGTTTGATTGGGTTTTTTACTATGATGGAAACACAGGCATATTATACCTTTGCATTTAAAACCTCTGAGAGAATTTCTACACAAACACTTCACATATAGATGACAGAAGATAAATAGCTAAAACTGTACCTGAGATGAACTTTACTTCCAGAATCACAGCAATGCTAATTCTCCCTACCTCCTACTCGCCAGGCTCAGATCTAGCACAAATAAAACTAGTATAGTTTCTACTGAGCTGGCATGTGAGATACCCATACAAGGGTAACTTGTACCACCGTGCACCTGACTGGACTGTCTGATTTATAGTTTCATACATAGTTTTCTATGTTGTGGCACCTGACATGTTACAGCATCCAAATGATTGACCCAAATTTACAGAATCTTGAGGTAAGAGATTATGACAGTGCTCAAATGAATGTAAGAGTGAAGCATCCTAATGTAGCTTTGTATGAAAACCTCTACTGAGCAACTGGGTACATCATACCCCCCAGCAGATTTCATTAATTCCCAAATTTGTTAAGTATCTCTTTTATCTTCTGGTCCAGCCTTGCTGCCAAATCCCAGCAGCTGTATTCCTACAGTTTCATAGCTGTCTTTGGTGTTCTGACAGTCTTGGTGAGTCTGTTGTTACACACA
Organism: Phoebastria nigripes; assembly: GCA_035582835.1. NCBI lineage: Eukaryota > Metazoa > Chordata > Aves > Procellariiformes > Diomedeidae > Phoebastria > Phoebastria nigripes. Next base: position 20,768 of record JAYKAV010002965.1, on the reverse strand, counting down.
AGGATGTTACTAGCCCCAGGGGGAACTGGCAACTACCTCAGTTGTGGCAGTTAAAACCAACATGTATTGTAAGGAGGGTCCTAAACTGCCACCTTTCACAGTCAAGTGTATTAAACTATAATCTATGACAACTGAGTTTAATACTCCCAGCTGTGAACTGCTCCAGCTAAAGGCTTGGCACATGATCTTCCACATTTTTTCTGTTACAGGGTGGATGAGAAGGGATGAAGAGCTATCAGATACAGATATCAGTCTAGTCTGATGCAAGATCAGAGCTCATAACTCAAAGCCTTACTTTCATGCCTAAAGAGGGGATGCTCTTGGTTTACAAGGCTACAAGCCACGTTTCTGTAATTAGGTACAGCATGCGTATCTCAGGTTTTTAAAAGTCATATGTTATATGCTACATAAACTTGGGAAGATCCACTTGACAAATATATGGTTATTTGCTCAAGGATCTCAAAGTGATTTAAAAACATAATTGCAAGTCTCCAGTTTAGGGTGTGCACTCTTAAACATAAAGAATCACATCAAAGTATTTGGCAGGGGAAAAATAAATAGAAATTCAGACTTGGCATTTTTGTCCATTGTTTTTTTGGGAAAAAAATGGGAAGGTTTGGGATTCTCTTTGCAGTAAATGAAATAACTGTTGACCAAAACTACTGAGAAAGGGAGGTGTAGGTTTTCCAGTCTTTTCTCAGTGGAACACATCAGTTTTCTCAACATTTCATTTTGGGCATTACAAGAAATAAAACCAAGAAATATTCTTCCATGTCTTATATCTTTTTATCATGTTGTTTTAATCCAAAACCACAGCACTTTGGTAAAGTCCTGTGTATGTCACATTGGCATGTTTACTCTATGTACATACTGGTCTCTTAATGAGAGGTTTTCATTTGATCAGTTGTCATGGAAGAATTGTAGCTATTGCTGAAACAGCATGATTAAATGAATGCAGCTATAACAGTGGCTAAAGCGCTGAATTAGTCCTCCTTTCACTCATTGATAAGGTACTAATCTTTTCTTATGCATCTTCAGAAAGATGCAAAAAAAGAAAAAACCACAGATGTTAACAAGCAAGACTAACAGAAGCACTAAGTGTTAATCAACCTGTATTTTTATCTAAGCACAGCAGGCTTAAGTTTTTAATGCAAATTAACTGTTAACAAGACTCTAATAACCCAATTGTATATGCTGATGTAAAGCCCATGAATATTTGTTCTAAGAAACACTTGGACTATAGATGATGGCTTTCCATCACCATTGCTTTTTTAAAAATTGCATGGGAACCTTTTTGTCTAATGATTGCAGCCTACATCTATGGTTTTTTACAAGAGTTGGAGCTTTGTGTAGCTGAATGCAGTGGTATTTAGGGATATGGGTGAGGAGAAATTCGGAGGATGAGGGTTCTAGAAAGAGGTGATGAAAAGGAGGGGGCACAAAAGTATGTGAAGGAATTCTGAGGATGAGAAAAAATGTTACCAAGAGTTCACTGACTAAATCCTGGTTTGGAGGTAGGGCCGCAACATCCTCTACCTTGTTGTATTTCAGTTGCCATGAATATGGCAGCTTTCATAAATGTTTGTTCTTGTCCTGGTGATACACCACAATCTGATGGCACATTCTCCTTCTAATAGTACAGCTTTGAAATAAATTTCTTTGAAATAAATTTCTGTTTTCTTTCTTTATATATCCTTCAAGATCCCTTTGATTTCCTCATGGAATTAATGGAGAAGTACACACCCCTACTCTGTAATGAAGTTAACATTTTCCAAATGTAACGTTGGCTAATTCACAGGTCTCTCATTTTTAGGACATGTCATAGCCCCCAGCAATCATTTGAAGGAAAAAGAGAAGGAAACAAAAGATACTTGTTACTGAAGTTGTGTAGAAACTACAAAAATTCTTTCTTTCTCATCAGCTTTATATATTGTATCTTACTCTACAGAAGAGTGAGTTTCAGACACAGATGCAGTTAACCATTAACTACAACTGCAGAACAGGATAAAGGTCAGTGATTATACTACTACCCAGGGCTCTGTGAAAAAAAAATGACTGAACATGGTCCTTGTCCACACTTAGCACTACAATCATTGCAGCAGCAGGTTGGCTGCAGCTGTGGTTAACAGTCACTGTCAGCAACAGATAATTTCATTGCATTAGACAAGATGTGAAAGGGCCACCATGGAAAGAGAAACTTAATAAAGGAGAAACTTAAAACATAAAAAAACCCTAGCACAATGATTTGCAATGAACATCATTATTTGAAGAGAAGCGGAGCTCTATTGTGTTGTAAATATAATAAAATGCTTCCAGCTCATGTGAATCATTTCTTAATGGGACTATTGTGCCATTGTAAATTACTGTAAAGTAACATTATCACATGCATCATCCAAGCCATTTTCTAACCATTCATCAACATTAACTGTCATTGTGGAAAGACAGTTTCCTGTGTTTAGAAGCTACAGTCACAGATATATACAAAACCCAGGAATTTCAGTCACAGATCAATTCAGTTCAGATGTTTATTGTGTACCCCCTTGTCTCTACACCGTTGTTGGAACTGAAATTGTGTCCTAAAAGATGAACCAGAAATAAAACAATAGAGCAGACTAAACCAAYGATGTGTAATAGCTTGAATTATTGAACCAAAAAAAAAAGTATGACGTAGCTAGTTGTCTGTTTGAAACATTCCTGAAATTTCCAAGCCAAACTCTACTCAAATATTTATAAGGAGGTAGAAATATGTGTGGGTGGATGGAGGACAAGGGAATTTGCACAGAAGGTAATCTTGTGCTTGTTTTTCATTCTGAATTAGAAAAAGAAGTGAATGAATGTTCAATGACAGACATACAAGCATTAGAAAAGCCCTAACAGCATCAGATGGGTAGTCTCGTCTACCCAGCTGAGTGACCATAGGAGATGCTATTCATGAAAGGCACATAAACCTGACCATCCTCTGAGGTCCTCAAAGCGGACACTCCCCTCGGATCCCACTGGATTAAGGGTCTTGAGAGATACATCACTTTCTAGCCCTTCTTTATTTATTTATAGTCCCTGAATTTGCCTAATCCCTTTTTTATCTATTGATATTGTCTGTCTCTACAATTCTCTGTGGCAACAAATTCCAACATTTCACTGCTTGCTGCTTCAAAACCATAGCTTTAAAAAAATCTGTTTCAAACTGAACTCCTACTAGTTTCAGCTAGTTCTAGTACAATAATGTTTTGTGAGTAATGATTCTGCATTTACCTCATCGATCAACTTCATGGTTTTGCAAAACTTCCTTTACAAACAACAGCTTTTCAAAAGGTGTGCTTTTGCTTATGTTAAAATTAAGCTTGGATTGGGATTAGGTAGTATGTTTAACCATTTTGGACAAGACTTGTTAGTAGTGAGTTTACTTAAGTTTGCTTCAGGAAATGAATTCAACTTCTCAGGGCTCAAAGAATTTCTCTAACTATTTTATCAACCTCAATAAAATACTATAACATCTGACATAATGTATGTGGCAAGGTTTTGGTAGCAGGGGGGCTGCAGGAGTGGCTTCTGTGAGAAGATGCCAGAAGTTGCCTGCATGTTGGACAGAGCCAGTTTCAGCCAGCTCCAAGGACCCACTGCTGGCCAAAGCTGAGCCCATCAGTGACATTGGTAGCACCTCTGTGATAACATATTTAAGAAGAGTTAAAAAAAGCTGCTCAACAGCAGCTGGGAGAGAGGAGTGAGAATATATGAGAGAAACAACTCTGCAGACACCAAGGTCAATGAAGGAGGGGGAGAAGGTGCTCCGGGTGCCGGAACAGAGATTCTACAGCCTGTGGTGAAGACCATGGTGACGCAGGTTGTCCCTCTGCAGCCCATGGAGGTCCAAGGTGGAGCAGATATCCACCCTGCAGYCTGTGGAGGACCCCACACTGGAGCAGGTGGATGTACCCTGAAGGAAACTGTAACCCTGTAGAGGGTCACATGCTCCATGCTGGAGCAGGAACTGCGGCCCGTGGAGAGGAGCCCATGAAGGAGCAGTTTTTCTGGCAGGACCTGTGACCCCGTGGGGGACCTGCATTGAAGCAGTCCATTCCTGAAGGACTGCACCCTGTGGAAAGGACCCACGTTGGAAAAGCTTATGAAGGACTGTCTCCCGTGAGGTGGACCCCAAGCTGGAGCAGGGGATGAGTGTGAGGAGGAAGGAGCGGCAGAGACCAAGCTTTATGAACTTACCGCAACCCCCATTCCCTATTCTGCTCGGGGGGAGGAGGTAGAAGGATCGGGAGTGAAGTTGGGCCTGGGAAGAAGGGAAGGGTGGGAGGAAGGTGTTTTTTAGACTTTTTCTTATTTCTCATTATCCTACTCTGTTTGATTGGCAATAAATTAAATTAATTTCCCCAAGTGGAGTCTGTTTTGCTCAAAATGGTAATTGGTGAGTGATCTCCCTGTCCTTGTCTTGACCCATGAGCTTTTCATCATATCTTCACCCCCTGTCCTGTTAAGRAGTGGGAGTGATAGAGCAGCTTGGTGGGCACCTGGCAGCTAGCCAAGGTCAACTCACCACATACATGTTCATACCTCTGGAAATAAACTGAATTCCCTCTGGATATAAGCTGCAACTCCCTGTCTAAATATTTTCCCATGGGAAGCATATACCTTTGACACATTTCACAGAGCTAAATGTTCAATTATTTCTAAAGATAAATTAGGAATGGCATTCAATGTTGTTTCCTGTGAACTATTAAGAGTCAACCAGGAGTAAGAGAAGACCTTAAAAAGAGGCAGCTATTTTTCACATGGATTTCTCCAACATATTTTCACAGAAGTATCAACAACCTAGGAAAACTGGCATGTTAAAGGCTTTAAAAGTGTACCCTTCTCCTATTTTTTGTCCCACGGAATTGATGGGATGGAAAAGCTTTCTTATGTCTGTCCCATGGAATTGATTTTTCTGCATCACCTCTCATCACATATCCACTTCTTTTTCCTCTTTGCACTGAGAAAAAAAGATTGGAGGAAAGAAAATGATTTTTTTTTTTTTTTTTTTTTAAAAAAGAGACTGAGCATTAAATAACCTTATAAAATAAACTTTGTATTTTTAAATTCTTGACAAAATGTCGTTTTTAGTAAAGATAATTTTTGAACCCGGGAATTAATAAGTAATTACATTCCTCTTCCTATCACCCCCCCAAATGCTAAAGGCATACTTTCTAACACTGTAAATCTGAAGGCATGTATTCTGAACCTAAAGCATAAATTCTACACAGCTGTAAATATACATTTTAAACATAAAATAGATTTTATTAATGGAGTAGCCTATATGTTATTTTTATACGAATTGAATTTATTTTCATCTGTGACACATCTTAAGTTTTCAATATGTTACCATTTCTAATTAGTGGAGTTAGCATACTACTGAGAAGGAATTGCTAAAGATCTATATCAAATGAACCTCAAGAATGTATGAGGTCAATGCTGCATTATGTAGCATCATTTTTCAGCAAGATTAAATTCCACAGCTGTAGGCTCAGTCTAGGCTATAAAAGCATCATTTTAAGTTTTAGAATTTCATAGTGTGTAAGTGTTATAAAAGAGAAGGATACACAGTGAAACCTGTATTTTTAATCGATTACTGTTGCCTGCTGACATTTCATTTAAAGGAAGTTACTTTGTAGGCAAACATGAAACAATTTTCCCAGAAAATTGGGATGACTAGAAAGACTCAGATGGTGTAAGAAGAGGGCAAATTTACCTTGGAAAATGAATGGACTTTAAATTAAGGAAAATAATACAATAATTCATTTATATGGATAGCCTCAGAAAAGAGCAACAAAAGGACTCGTGCAATTCTTTTAAAGCTTAATTGTATGTATTCTGAGCAGCTTAGACAAAATTTTGTAGCACAAATTTGAAGAGTGACTTCATCAAACCAGTTGTTATGTTTCATTTTTAGCAATGGTTTTAGGCTTTTAAAACTTTGACAATATAGGTTCTGGTTTTCATATTATACAGAATGCAACACATTTTAGTCAGACTTCTATTTGAAATTGCAAGGCAAATTGCAAATACATTTTGAAAATGCCATCTCCTTAAAGATACCTTCATGAAACCACTGTGTGTATTGGCTAGATTTGTAATCTAAGACAATTTAGGCTACAGCCCTGCGGAGAAGGACTTGGGGGTACCAGTGGATGAAAAACTGAATATGAGCCGGCAATGTGCACTAGCAGCCCAGAACGCCAATTGCATCCTGTGCTGCATCAAAAGAAGTGTGGCCAGCAGGTCAAGGGAGGTGATTCTTCTCTTCTATTCTGCTCTCATGACACCCCACCTGGAGTACTGTGTTCAGCTCTGGGGCCCCCAGCATAAGAAAGACATGGACCTGCTCGAGCGGGTCCAGAGGAGGGCCACGAAGATGATCAGGGGGCTTGAGCACCTTCCCTGTGAGGACAGGCTGAGAGAGTTGGGGTTGTTTAGCCTAGAGGAGAGAAGGCTCCAGGGAGACCTTATAGCAGCCTTCCAGTACTTAACGGGGGCCTACAGGAAAGATGGGGAGGGACTCTTTATCAGGGAGTGTAGTGATAGGACAAGGGGTAACRGTTTTAAATTGAAAGAGGGTAGATTCAGATTAGATATTAGGAAGAAATTCTTTACTGTGAGGGTGGTGAGACACTGGAAAGGCTGCCCAGAGAAGTTGTGGATGCCCCCTCCCTGGAGGTGTTCAAGGTCAGGGTGGATGAGGTTTTGAGTAACCTGATCCAGTGGAAGGTGTCCCTGCCCATGGCAGGGGTGGTGGAACTAGATAACCTTTAAAGGTCCCTTCCAACCCAAACCATTCTATGATTCTGTAATACCTGTGCTAGTAAAATAAACAGTGCCATGGAACGTTCCCAGGCACTGGAACAAAATAATCTAATCTGTAAAACTGTTAGAACAGTCACTAATGCAGTTTTAACCTGGAGCAAGTATCAGCCTCTCAGACAATTTCTGGACACCATCTGCATTCAACAAAGGACAAGCAGTTACAGATAGATAGTTCAGACACGGCCAGTGTGGTTGGGAAAGTAAGTGAACATATAGCATGCATGTAGGTTGTCCTGTGCCAGCCAGGTTCAATAGTACTGAATGATCCTGTGTATTTGCCACTATAATTTTCCAGCATAAATATAGCCATCACAGAACAGAATTTTAAATTACTTGATAATATTCATCAATTTCAATGAGAAATCCAAGCATTTTTCTGAAAGCCCAAGAGCTTTCAATCATTTCAGAAGCATTTAAAAATTTTTTTCATAAGTCAGTATAGATAGCTCAGTTAAAATGCCAATGTGCTTAGCAAGACCAAACAAAAAATTAAAATAAATATTTATTTGTTTGGAAATAAAGCAGCACACTCCCATGGAGTATTTTGTTCACTATTTTGACACCCTATCGTGCTGTGTGAACAGCTATTCAAAACTTGTCCACTGAAAGCTTTCTTACATCTGTCTCTGCAGCATCTTATACTGTACATTTACAGAGACTGAATGCTGGAAAATATGGATTGCCATTTTGATCCCAATCAATACCTATGTTTCTTCTGTACTCTACGTTTAGTATAACATTCATATTAGTCCAAAACCGGGATCTCAGTCTTCACTTCTTAACATTCACATTTTATTTGTTTGTACTGAAGCCTTCTGAAAACTGGAAAAATATTTAAAGAAATGAACAATTAGCAAGTAAATCTACTATACTTTTTAAAGGTACATACCGACTTGATTTTATCAGCTCCACAAAAGGTAGTGCAGATCACCAAGGCAATTTATGAGCTAGAAGTTTCTAAAAGCTATGAAGTAGGTTGTTACACAAGAGACTAAAAATAGCTGTTATGATTTATCAGGTCCTGATTCCTTTGGGGTTGTTAGAATTCAGAACAGAAATAAGAGCCCTTTTGTAAAATCTCTCCTTTGGTGTTTATCTGGCAAACATGACACAATCTTTATTATTTTCTCAATAACCCATGAAGATTGTTATATACTCATTTCATAATTTGGAGCATAAGTCTGTAAACCACACATACTAATGGAGAGTTTTCTAACGAAAAGGAATATGTATTTTTTTAACATTACTTTAGGCAAAGAAACACATTTGTAATGCAAAATGGTAGAGAATAAGCAATTTAGAGCTAAGGCAGAATATCAAGAGTGACGTCCTCCTTAATGCATTTCATTACATTCAGATGCTGAAGAACACAATGCTTAATATCATGCACTCATCTCAGGCAATGAAGATTGAAAGCCTGAGCCTGTAATTCTTGAGGCAAAACTTTTATTCTCTGAAAGACTGCAGAGTCAAACCATATGTTTCACTGACATTTTCTTCTGTAGCTCTATTGTATTTTGTTTTGGTTTTATGTTAAATCAAATCTTTATGTCCTGAATGTAGTTTTCCTGACTGCTATCCAGCTACAGTTGTCTTTCTGTGCCTAGCAGGTACTACTCACAGCTGGGATGAGAGAGGGCCATTCTTTGAGAGAAAAACTCTTAATCATTCTTTGTTTCCTTAAAATGAAGGAAGGAAAAAAATCTAACAAACACATCTGTATGCTGGACTGTGTGACAGAAAAAGAAAATCTTCTGGCTATCAAAAAGCAAAGTAGAAAGGCCTGGTGTTTAAGAGAACTGAGACGAAATTTGCTGCCTGCAGGGTGTAAGGCAAATACCATGGCACAGATGACAGCTTCCGTTTTCACTTACTGCTTGCAGAAGATTGATGACAAGTGCTTTATGAAAGAAAGAAAAATTGCACTGATCCTAGATATGTGCACAGTATATCCACACATCTCCTCATAAATGTTTAACTGAGGCTATGTGTCCACAGAGGTTTCTCTCTGCAGCAGCACAGGTTTAAGCAGTTATTCTCCTCTCTCTGCCTTGTGCTTGTTTCCACATCTGTGCTGCTCCCTTGCTTTTGCAAATATAACTATCTGTAGGGCTACAGAGTGAACTGGATCAGCAAATTGATCCAAGTTAAAATAACCATATTGAAAATAAAATGCAGCTGAGGGTTGGAGGAGGAATTTTCATCCCTGATCCAGTTCAAAGACAGTAGGGATGTAGAGTAGTGCTACAGGCAGGATAACAAGAACAATAATATTGTAAAAAACATCACAAATAAAGTGTATATGTATGATGAGAAGAAGATAATATAATTACATTTTGCTGTATTCATCAAATTAGAAACTTAATTTTTTGAGACAATACTGTAAGGGTAATTCTTTTTAAGCCACGTAGGCATTTACTGTTTTATGAATTTCATGGAATAAACATTCTCAGCATGATGCAGACCTTGCCTCTATTTAAGTGCTAGATTAAGAAAGGCAGATACTTTATTTATGAAAGTGAATGTGCTGAAGAATCCTCCTCTTTGGAGGTCATCCTATCCTCATTCTTCCTTTCAGAGAAAATGCTTTCAAAATGATAAGTAAAATGTTTGCCGGCTGAAAGGAGGAGGAGGAATCTAACAGTGTGTCCATGTGCTGTGAGGCCAGTGGAGCCATGCCTTTAGACAGAGATACTTCTCTGCCATGGACTCCTGCTCTGCCCAGTCTAGTTAATGGAGTTGACACTAACAAGAGAATTCTTCCAAAATAATCCTCAACCTTGCAGCATAATTTTCCTATAAGCATAATTTTATGGTATAAATAAAGACCAATAACTTTATTTTCAGAAAATATTCTGAATTTGTAATGGTTGTCAAAACTTTAATGGACCCAACTTTCACTGTAATTCACAAGAATTAAAAATAACCATCAACTGGGTAATTATTATAAAGCATTTCTCCATACAAAATCTGGACAGATTTCAGATAGATACTCTTTAACAGAAGGTGTTTCACTTTGACATCTGCCAGCCTACGTTCAGAACTAAATACTACATAGCACCTTTAACATCTGATTGTCCAAATACCTTCCCTAGGGCTACATCACTACATTTTAGTTATAACCACCAAAGACAATAGCAGACAATACACAACACAGTCTAGCAAGTGTATTTCTCCACAACAGAATACTCTCACACAGCACCGATATTACACTGCAAGTTGATTTGCTCAGTGCTCAGTCCTGTTTCTCAGTCACATGATATGTCTACAAAGTACTAGAAACGTATGAACTGCCCTTGCTTTTATATTGAGAAACCTTGTGGACATACTATGGACAACCCTACCCAGCTTTGTCAGGTTCTGCCTGTGCTACAAGCTGACAGCTCTGAGGCAGTCCAAACTTTTTCAGTTCAAGTCAGCAGAGCACAGAGCCAAGGCACATGATAAGGGGCTGATGTGTCCAAGCCCCTTATCAGAGAAGAGCAAACGAATAACACGTCCAAGATGTGGCAAACCTCTGCTACAAGAAATGGATGCTTTCCTCATGGTGAAAGTTACAGTCATAAACATGAGTTACAGAGAAAATTACAAGAAAATTGCATAGATAATTTTATAGATTTATTCCTCAAACCCTCAATATTCTTTCCTAATTATTATATTTAAAATATTTTGTTGTCATTCAATTCAAATGAGTGATAGCCATACTCTTACAACCTCATCAAAATATGGAATTTTTATTTTTTTCTTAAGAAGTTATCTACTGTAAGTTTGTCATAGACAGTACAGCCTCAATTGTCAAGGGCAATTTTCTGTTAAATCACTTCTTATAGGCCCATCAGAGAGCTGCAAATATAAATCATTCCCAGTAACGAGTTTCCAAAGCCAGAGCAATTATTATACGCCTGCAAATTTTTTAGCTATAAGTGTGGTGAGAGAGAATCATAAAAAAAATATCCCCACTATCAAATCATCAGCTAAGCACTGCTGAAAGCAAATAGCAATTTAGGCATCACTGTTAAGCAAGAGAAATTGCACCCCACTTGTTGATTTCCAGGCTGCTTCTGGTAGCAGAGGCACTTAGTGTTATCTCAATCAAGAGCAACAATAAAGCATGTCAGATGCAAAAAGAACCATTGAATGGCTGTAGCCAGATCCTAACATCACAGCAGCTCAGAACATGGAGGCAGCAGGAGGACTAAGAAATCTTCCATTTCAAACAGATAGCTTATGTGGCTCTTTTGTGCATGGGAGACTCCGTCCCTGTGCAGTGACAGAAAAGTAAATGCTTCAGAGCTATAGGCTTGATAAAAGTAATATGGGTTGTTTGAGAAACAAGCCAACAATATACTTCCTTCAGCTGCAATGGCTCGAGTGATCGGTCTACTGAAGTCTCTGGCAACTGCTTAAGCACAAAACTTTTAGAGAAACCATACAGAACAAAGGAAGGAAGGACAGACAGAAGGAAGGAAAGACAGATGGATGGAAGGAAGGATGAAATTCTTGCCATTTCCATTATCTAATTATCTAAGCTTTATCTAAAGCCAGTCTATTACGGAACTGTGACTAACAACCTTGCAGAAAGGCATGTTAGTTACAAACGAAGACCAATCTGACATGGTCCTGTGAGAACAAAAATATCTGCAGTCGGATTGTATTGACAACCTCACCCCAACGCAGTCAGCAATGGAGGAATAGTGCATCAATAGGACAGGCAAATCATGTTATATATCACGCACATCCCCTTGTACCCCAGACTGCTCTGGGGAGGGAATGAATCTCTTAAGCCATTCATTTCTGATGTCTTGACAGGTACTGAGGAAGAAGAGCCTGTAAGCTATTTCTGATCTGTCGTGTAGAAGCACTGGTTTGATATGTGGTTTAGTGACTGCTCAAGAAGGTACAGAATAAAAATGTCAGACCAAAATAAAGAAAACAATCAGAGTCAAAACCAACTTTTACAGACTGATGCCATAGAAAGATTCAGGAGAATTTAAATTTATCAGTACCATAATTTCTCTAAGTCTGCAAGAAGGGAAGGGAAGGGAAGGGAAGGGAAGGGAAGGGAAGGGAAGGNGAAGGGAAGGGAAGGGAAGGGAAGGGAAGGGAAGGGAAGGGAAGGGAAGGGAAGGGAAGGGAAGGGAAGGGAAGGGAAGGGAAGGGGCCCCGCCCCCCAGTTATATTTATTGTCATATTTCTTATCACATACATATATATCTACCAGCGGAGCCATATACATTTACATAACAGTCCACATAATAGTTATTTGAAAATAAGGAAATATATGGATGATTTTTACACTTGGTTATTAGAGTTGTCAGGACAGCATAAGCAGGAATAAGAGGCAAAAGCTAAAGATCATGGTAACTGGAGTCTTGATTTTTTTATAAATATATGTTGAAGAAGAAGAAGAGTTATCCCTCACATAAATGATAAATGTTTTTCAAAAGAGAACACTCCTGACATCATTTGGTGTGAATTTAGGAGTGCTCCAAAACTGAGTTCCAAAACTGATCAAAAATGAATACAAATTTTGACTAAAATTTCTAGGGCAATATAATAGCAATATATTGAATAGCAATTCATCTGCTTAGCAGACAGCAGAACTACTTTGCAAGTTTGTCTTTAAGTGACAACCACAGCTCACAGTAACAGATCTGATTAGACAGATACAAATCAAACAGTAATCATCTATTTTTAATAGTATTTAAAATGTGAGCAAAAAATATTGGCATAGCATATATGCCGGTTAGAAGCAAAATAGCATTAGCTAAAGCCAAGGAAAACTGTAGATTTAAATTTGAAGTAATCACAAATGGCTTAACAGCAAACTGTAGACAGTAGTTCATGAAGAAAATAATTTAAACTATTTCACACAGGCCTTTGCAGTAGGGAGACCACCTGGAGAAGCATAGTTTGATTAAGGATAACTAGCAAGGACTCTGGCAGGGAACTGTCATGCTTATCTAGCCTGTTGGAGTTCTTTGAAGATATTGCTGCTGTAAGAGATAAGGGGAATTCAGTGGATGTAATATACTCGGATTTTCAAAAGTATTTGACAAGGTTCCAAACTAAAGATTAGTGGTCGAGGTAAAGAATAAGGGTTAAAATGGGCTACTGGATAAAAAGACTGGATCAGGAGCAAAGTATAAAGTATTGCTATAGAAGGAAACTTCTTACGAATTGGAAAGGGGTTTGAGGTCAATCAGGTTAATAGGCATGTGCAGAAGTCTAGAAACACATTATTTATGTGACAGTGCCTTGTGAACTGAATTGCCAAATATCCACATCATATATGATTGCATGCAAAGTGAATAATGAAAAAAACCAATACAGAAAGCATCACAAGAAGTGAATTTGAAAATTTTCACAAGCAAGTGAAAAAAAGTTAAATAATTTAAATGAGACTGCTGACAACTAGACCAAATGCTAACCAGAAAAAAAAGATAAACAGGGGAAAACATCATTGTCAAGAATATATAGCATGAAAAAAAAGACAAAGTTACTATTACAATAGATTTTTTTTTGCAAATGAAATAGCAAACAACTCTGCAGAGATTATTCTATTGCCATATAAGGTAATAGGCAATAATCATGGATGCTCATGGTTCTTGCAGTTATTATGTATAATGCTGCTAAAGCACACAAAGGATAAAACTGTAATATTAAAACAACAGAAATTTTAGTCAATCAAGAAAGACAAAGGAGCTGTTCTTATCACTGTTGAAGAAACACAGAACCTCAAAACAGATTTCATTCTTTTGTGGAGGTATACCTTTATACCACCAAGAGATGAAAGAGTAAGGAAACAATCCAATTGCAGAATTAGGATTCTGAAAGCAAAAAGGAAAAAAAAAAAAAAGAATAAGCCTCTATAAAAGCCTATTAATCTACAGGTGAGTTATTTGTAAAATTTACTGTAACAAAAAGGTTGCAAGTTTAAGGAACATCTAGCGGATTATTAACAATTAGCATTGCTATATGAATGCAAACCTACACTTGGCAGACATTGTGCCAATGCAAATCATCAACCAGGTTCAAGCGCCTTTAGATGACTGTAAAAGTAGCCCAAAATCCATTCATTCATGTTAGATGTCTAATAACCCTTCTCCCTTCCACATCGGCATGCAAAAGAACAAGGTAGGTCAGTTGACTTGAAACCATTCCCAAGAATATTTCTGCTCTGCAGTTTGTTTACCTTCCATCCTTCTTCCCGTATGTGCCAGGACTTTACCTAGTAAACTTTTACAGAAGCTTTGCCTGGTCTATCTACCTTTCCCTAGAGCCTCCAAAAAGATGGAGGTGTGATTTCTTTGCACAAATAAATGTCCTTTCTCCAAAGAAAATGTGTCTAACTCCAGAGCATTCAGTGTTACAGAGAAACTCAAACAATTTTGCACCATTAGATTTTAGACAAGAGAAACACCATGAAAACTCTTCAGATTCTCCTTTGTAGCCTTGTAATTCAATCTATGACTGTAAAATCCTAATTCATGTCAGGTGCCACCAGCTGCCTTCCGTAAATACAACAAATACTATGGTTCAGGAATATTGCACATATGATCTTATTAATGCTCCATAAGGCAAGGAATTTTAAATATGTAAATATAGTAAAATAAAATAAACAAGACTTCACTAGCTATTTTTTCTTATTATCATCAGTAGATGCATATAGCATATGGTTGACTTAATAGGCTTTAAATTTATTCTGCTCAATCTTTGCTTTTATAATGAATGCAAATGTTGTCTCACAAACCAAAATATAGAAATAAGTTTTATAATATACTACCCAATGCATTCGGTTCTATTTGTACAGAGGTGTTTTATAATGCAATACACACACTTTAAATCAAAGCAAACCATTTCAAAAGGCACTCAGAAGAGCAATGACATAAATAACATTGTAGGGGTCCTTATTTCTTTCGTATCAATAATTTCTGTATCCAGTTTATTCAGGTAACGAATTAGGTTTTGTTCATTTTTAAACTGACTAAAAAAGTTCTGATTGGTTATGAAGGTGGAGAAAAAAAATCACATCACAATCTTCCAGACATTTATATTACATTTGCCACTAATACAGATGCTGCAATTAGGATTTAGTCCAAGATATTCTTGTGGGAAGCAGGCTAGAAAGCAAATATAGCATAGTTGACTAACATATGAAGACATTTTTTAAATCCATTGATGATAATAAGTTGGGTAAAGAATATTTTTTTGATCATAAGCATTTTTCAATTTAACTACATATTAGGTGTGATTGTAACATACCTATCATTTGTCCTGATGCACTGGAACACGATTTGGTGTGCTGGATTAGGTAATCATCTCATCAGAATTCTGAAATGCTGCAAAAAATTGTAATCAATACATAGTATTTCAGAAGGTATAACACTTTTTAAATATTTCGATGTGTTTGCAAATAATTCTTTTGTAGCTAAGATGATATCAGTTTTTAGCTTTGGCTTTATGCACCAGCTCCTACTCTACCATGATTTGATTTACCATACTTTACCATGATTTGATTAGAAAAGAAAACACATTCCTGAAGGATCAGAATGAAACACAAAATAGAGAGGCCAGTATTTTAAGGATAAAGGCTATTCTTCTGAGACATCTCCTATCTTTAAACAGCTGTAAGCTTTACTGGAGAACGTGGAAACATTCTTGGATACGCAAGAGAATTCCTTGGACAATGAATTTATTAGCAAGGAGCGAAGGTTTAGAAATGATAATACTAATCTTTTTAAAAATGCCTTAAAAGAATATAGCAAATACTCTGCTTAAAATATTGAAGAGGAAACTTGAAGTCAACCATAAATTTGCTAGTCAGCCTCCACAAAACCTGAAAGCAACCAAAAGATTGGAGATAATCTTGTCTCCAAAAAGCTATACAAGATTTTACTGATTTCCTTTGATCTTGCCTATAAAGATCCAGGTGGCAAGAAAATATATGTTCAGAGAGAATACTATTGCCTTATTTTTAAAGTGTGTGTTTTGCAACTGTGAGCCTTCTAGTCAAACCTTACTGATCTCTGCCTGAGTATTGGAAATGTTGAATCTTCATTCAATGACCATCTTAAGCTTTTTAAAGATGATGCCTTAAATGATAGGATCTGCTTGATTATGCTGGAAATAAATGTGTTTGAACTGAAATGTACCAAATGCATGCTTGTAAAGGCTTAATTCATAAGCATCACTCACGTCAAAGCAGCTCTTTGTATAAGCAAATTTGTATGACACGTGTATGACTTGAGGTACAACTCCTTTGTATTGCAGCATAATACATATAGAATATATTCTACACATTTATTTGTTGTTAGTCTTCAGAAAACAGGTATATATACACACAAATCTGAAATGAATAAAATAGMGTCATTATTATTGTTTTAGACTGTAAATGACAATTTCCCTTCCAAGGAAGAAGCATGCTAAATTTCATTTCAACTGGATGAAATAATCTCCCAGATTTCTCTAATCTTTTGAAGTCTTGCTGGTGTCTTGAATTTTGTTTTCTTAACTCTTCTATTAGCTGTGGAAATATTGTATTGTGCAACTAGATGCTTCAACAACAGTTTTTGCCTTACTGTTTGTAAAATAGAAATAACTCTGGAGAATACAAAGTCAAACAGATGAAGGGAAGCAAAATAATTAATGAATAATACTTTGCAGCTATAATGACATTAGAGTTGGAGCTGATTGAGAAATCTCAACAGAATGATTTTACATCAGTCAGTTTATGTAACTAAAACTTTATGTGGAAACATTTTCAATAAGATTTTCATCCAGAAGAAAAATCATTGGATAATCTGGTCCATGATTAATTTTTTAATAGAACAGAAGAGAAAGTGACTTTGCCCCACATCAATAGTCTAGTGGATAGACTCACGTAGCAACTTCAGGCTCTCAGGATCTCAGTCAGAAACAGGAAATGAGATTCTCTGTTACAAGTGAATGACTTGACTAACCTGATTTGTCTCTCCCAAAATACCTTGACCTCATGCTGGTGTAGAATAGGATTTTTAGACTTCAAAATTTTTCACAAGATAGATAGAAAATCTTTTACAACCTTCTCTGCTTGAAATCCCCTTGCTAAGATAAATACTTACATCTTGAATTTTAAAGCATGAAAATCTAAGACCGTGGTAAATGTAGGCAACTTTCACATGAAAAATGTTACCAAAAAAATCTTCCTGTAACAATTTGGTCAGTATCCGAACTACATAGTGGCTGCAATACTTAAGAAATACGTGATGGACCATATGAAAGCAGAAGTGAATCATTCAGAATGATTTTTCATAAAGTATTTTGGGTCACTCATTTACTTTCTTTGAAGTTTCTCTAGTTTTCTGTGACATAAGGACGTTGATCTCAAACAGTACCTCCTATGTGCTGCATTTTTATTATATAGACTGGCAAAAGGATAGGGACCTCAGGGCTGAGGCTGGAGAATGCATTGGATTTCATTCAGAACCACCACAGAATGCTGATGAATGTCTACTGAGAGCCTGACATTTTTGTTAAGCTTTTAGTGTTTAACAAAAGCAAAACAAATCCTGACCAACTTTAATCCTGGTATTTGTTAAATAGTGAACAAGATTTACTTCCAAAATGTAAAAAATAAAAGATGAGGAAATGTTATATAGTTTTTGTTGCTACTGACTTCACTTTGAAGAAGTGTTTCTAACTAATTAAGGAAGAGAGGTTTGCCAGGGGCAAGTGTAGAGAAATATTTAAATCAGAAAATGGATTTAGAACAGAAAAATAAGTTTATAATACTTAAATTACAGCAAAAGGAGCAGAAATACCATGGAAAATACTTCTGTAGCACTAACTCGTATTTTAGATAGCATTCAAGTCCTCAAATGGAGTTTATGTCCACCGTAGATAAACCAAGCCAAATATGAATTCCAGGTAATTGATGAGGAAAAAAAAGCTTTTAAAGTTGATGGACTGATAAAAGAAGACATTTAAGTCTTTAGCTGACAAGGAGGATCACTGACTTGAAATAACTTCTTATAAAAGCAGACGATCCGGTCACTGGTATAAGATCATTTATGATGAGAAGCCAAAGGTACAATGCTGCCAGATATACAGTACATATCTTCAGATGCCTAAAGAGAAGCTATTGCATGTCTGTCACTTTTGAAAGCGAAATAAATTGTCCTGTCCTTTTTATTCATTTTTCTAAAATTCTGAACCAGAAAGCTATGTTCTTTTATCTAAAAAGTGCATTACTTCCAATACCAACAGTTTAAGCCTAAACAAGACAGTACAAATCACTTTCAACCATATAATATATTGTTTATGTAATACACAATTGCTAATTCCACTGTATTTACATTAAAATATTTTTTTTCTCTTAAAATATTTACTTAGTAGTTAGAACAGCAGTAAATTTATATCCTAAAGTCCCCTCGACTTCAAGATAATGTACATATATCAAGAGACTGGAAATTGTTTTATATGTTCTTCTTGCTGGTAATTTTATCACTAAAAATAATGAGCTGATACAGAATTGCTGACCTCGAGGTAGTAAGTGAATTTCTTCATTTTTTCCCTCAAGCTGTGTCAAGAGTATGTGGTCACTGCTTAAAAGTGTAAGCTTAGGTAAATATTAAAAATATATATATTTATGGCTATTAAGGTGTCTCTGGAAAATTCCTTTTCTCTAGGTAAAGGCATTCAGATATTAGTCAGAGTAGTTCCGCCAGAGTCCTGCAACAGTAAGTACCTCAGAAGGATGAAAGACATAAAGAAATTACCCTCTCTGCCTCTCTCCTCACCTCCCTTCCCCAGTTCAGCAAGACTGCCACTGCTACCTGATGGTTTGGTTACTGGGTGGTACCACAGAAGCAGCAGGAGTCATGCGAGCCTGAAAGATTTTTCCCAGACCTGAAACAACTCCGGACAACCCTTTTGGATGGTATATATGACATGATAGTACTGCATGCATCTACAGTAAATTATGGCAGTACTGTTCTTCTGAGGACTCATCATAGCTGATAGGATTAGGCATGACAGAATGATGGACCTTTTTAGATATACCGGAATAAGCAAGCTCAGTTCTGCCTCAAGTCTCTCCAGCCCTGAATGCCTCCACATGGGATAACTGCAATTTCTCTCATTGGCTGTTTGAGTGCTTTTGCCATTTTTTAATATATTATATATAAGGAAAACCTGTAATATTGTTTGATAGCTTGCTGAACACCTCTTGCAGAAAGGGGTACAGTCAATTTTGCCATTGAGGCTGCCACATAAAACTGCAACATATCAAGATTTCTCTTTTTATTGCCTCACTAATTCTTTAATATATAATGAGGTGAGCTGAAATATATTTGAAGAATGATTCATATTAATTATAAACTTATTTATAACTTCCAACAAGTTGGATTTTTTTTCCCCTAGATACCATTTAAGAGGCAGTAGAGGCAACCTTGTAGGATAAGAATTATAAACTGTGGTATGTAAAAAAAAAAAAAAAAAAAAAAAAAAAAAAAGATGTGCAAATACTGATGTGCAAATATTTCCCAGATGCTTTTTGGGTATGTGGCTGAAAAATACTGCTGTCCCCTACATCTTTTGCTTCTATCAATAATGGTATGTACAATGCTTAGTAGTCATCTTCCTTCTCAGATAAAGCTTGCTAGCCTAGTCACGAGGGTGTTAAACTATTAACAAAGATAAAGACCAAAGCACTTGCTTAGAACTAAATCAAGCTGTGTTTTTAAAAAGTTACCCAAAACCAAAGGCTTATGAAGATATTGAGCTAGGGGTTTGAGTAATAAATAAGATGAATCAGAATTGTTTGTCTACGTGCCCAAACTTAATAGAATTGGGATTGCAGCACCCTTGTGAAATGAATTGCATAACTTGAAGAATGAGATATGACTTATTTAAAAAGGACAGAGAAAGCAAAGTGGGAATTGAAGCAGCACTCAATATATCAAAATAGTGTTAACTCTTACTAAGATACTGTACTGGTTTTGGTTGGGATAGAGTTAATTTTCTTCACAGTGGCTCATATGGTGCTCTGTTTTGGATTGGTCGTCAAAATGGTGTTGCTAACACAGGGATGTCTTAGCTATTGCTGAGCAGTGCTTACACAGAGTCAAGGCCTTTTCTGCTTCTCACACCACCCCACCAGCGAGTAGGCTGGGGGTGGGCAAGAGGTTGGGAGGGAACACAGCTGGGACAGCTGACCCCAACTGACCAAAGGGATATCCCAGACCATACGACATCATGCTCAGCAATAAAAGCTGGGGGAAGAAGGAGGAAGGGGGACGTTCAGAGTTACGTTACTCATGAAGAAGCCGTGCTTTCCGGGAAGTGGCTGAACACCTGCCTGCCGATGGGAAGTAGTGAATGAATTCCTTATTTTGCTTTGCTAGTGCATGCTGCCTTTTTTTTACCTATTAATCTGTCTTTATCTCAACCCACGAGTTTTCTCACGTTTACACTTCTGATTTTCTCCCCCATCCCACTGTGGGGGAGTGAGCGAGCAGCTGTGTGGGGCTCAGCTGCCTACTGGTGTTAGCCCACAACAGTTACCCATAACTGACAAGCAAATGATCCTTGAAAAGATTATGGATCACTATTCAAATGCATAATTAGGCTTCAGAGAATATTGATACCAAACTCTTAGTCACCTACATAAGAAGTAAAAAAAGTGATATCACAGGAACCTTTATTGTCAGTGAAACATGCCAGAAGTTTCACCCTCCTGATACACATGATTTCATCAGAATTTATGGCATGTGTGTCAATCTCCTAACTTAGAGACATTTCCACCCATTTAAGAGAAATTCCAAATTCATTTAGTTATGATGACAGAACTAAAATTACTTTGTAGCAAGTGCTCTTGTTTTGAATATGTTTGCTATGTGCAAGTGGAATAAGACAGAAAAAGGATTTATATATGTTTG
>JAYKAV010002964.1:447657-641793 GCA_035582835.1 Phoebastria nigripes | reverse complement strand
CAGGTGTTGTCTCTGCTGCCCTCCGGTACAAGGGACAGGCTCAGGCACTCCCTGCAGCCGGAGACCTGGACAGCTGTATCCTTGTGTGAGGGCTCCGTCTGGGCCGCCACATTCCTTCTGACAGCGGCTTTCGGCCGGGTGGAAACCATAGCTAGCTCACTCCATTTCTTCAGCAGATTCATTCCTCTGTTACTGAAACCAGATTCCAGCCTCCCAGATTCCGAGGCTTAAAAGTGGAGCAAATGAATGTGGTGCAAAAGTGAACTGAATCTGGCCCCTGCATCCTGCTGAGCCCTCCCCCTCCCAGGATTTCAGTTGGAATGAGGGAGAAAGGTATGAACCTTTTTATATCCCTCTTCGTTTAAAGGATCTGTTTTTACTGTTACACATTCTTTTTTAAACAAAACAAAACGAAACAAACCAAAACAGAACAGAACAAAACAAAGCCAGTTATAATTTTTTACGGTGCTTTCTCATGAGGAAAAGGTTTATGAGACTGGGCCGAGTGCACTCGGGCTATGTGCTGGCGATACCCGGTCTGGGGAGAGCCCGCTTCCCTCTCGCCCCCTCGCTGTCTGTTGGGAAAGCTTCTGCAAAATGGTCTGGTACTAAACGTTCCCCAGATGAGTGATCCCAGTCTCGCCGGTTTGAGTCCATTACTTTGATGGTAGTTATTCATCAGTAATGAACCATGCAGTTAACTTGCCGGAGACAGCATAGCTAATTGAAGATAAGGCAAGAGGTTCTTTTAATACTATTATTTTTCCTCCATTTGCTTTCAATACCTCTTTGCTCCTCAATGAGATCTGATAGAAGTTTTAATTACCTCTGAGAACAATAACTTTATAAAGGCCCTACCTCTTTGTCTGAAGCAGTTTGCCTAGAGATGAGTGATGTTATATGTTCGGGTCTCTGAAGGAAGCTGAGGTTGGCAGGGATGGTAAATTCTTGTTACCCACTGAAACCTTGGAGTAGTAAATTTTTAAAACTATTTCCATTCTGGCCAATCTGTCTTACCTTTCTGTCTATTGTAAGTATTTCTTCCGCTGTTATCTGGGTGCCACACACAGAACAGTGTAAGTGGAAATACTAATTTCCCTATGAAATATTCTTTGCCCTAGCTCTCATCACATTTTGGGTATGGATATTTCTTCCTCCCTTCATTACCTCACCTTTCATGTTTCTCTCCTCTGCACAGGTTATAAGTCTTTCACAGGTGATAAGTCTTCAGGCAGATGATGTTGAGGACAGACTATGGAGAAAAGCCGAGCCCAGACCTTTCCGTTCCACCCGGTCTCTCCCGCAGCATTCGCCTAGATGTCACAGTAGTGGGTGCGTTAGGAATACAGGCATGTGTGAACTGAACAAATGGCACTCAGCTGTTGCTATAATGGTGCTACTATTTATTTCACAGTATTATGATTAAATGTTCCCAAAAATACAGACAACTTTTCTTGGGGAAGGCTGGTGATAGAAATTAATAATTGAGAAATATATATTATGTGGACACTTGCAAACTGTTTCCATTTTACAGAGTTTTGGATTTGTTTTTGTTATTTTTAGAGTGCACTGCAATTTTTTAGAATATGCTCTAGAAAATCTTTGTGGTGCATTTAACAAAAATAAAAAAAAAAAATCTAGCAAAGATTATGAAAGAACCAAGAAATAAAAATTCTTGATGATCATTTCAGTAACAATTCTGAAAGTATGCTCAAGAATGCCATCCAACACTTCATAAGAAATAGACACTATAATATCATATTTGCTTTTCAGTGTGTTTAAATAAAAAAGCCATCTACCAATGAAAAACTTTTGCCTTTGCAAAAATTCTAATTAGTTCTGCTATATGTTTGAGAACTGGCTTGGATTAAAAAGCAGAACCACTTGTCCTCCCACCCCAAGCTTGACAGAACTTACATAAGTTCAGAAAAGAGTTTAAAAAAACATTTTTTTTTCATCACTTCTTGTCCTTTTTTAGCCTTTGCCTTTCTGTCTAAAAGGACACTGGCTCTATATCTTGCGATTTCCAGGCTCACCCAAGATGCCACAAATCTCAAGATGAATTTTATCCTCAGAAGACCTGTAGCCCATGCCTTGACTTTTCAAGTGCTATAACTCCTCAGCTGCCTGGAGGACTTAGGTGGTCCCTTTCCATTGAAAATTAATGGGAGCTGAGTCTTCAAGTCCCTTAAGTGGATTTGAAACTTGCAGCCAAGAGACGCAGAGAAGCATCCCAGCTTGAACATCAGGCTGAAGCTGCTTTTCTCTCACCAGCACTGCCATGACCCCACCGAACGTTGCCGTGTGAAAGTCCTGTTGATCTCCTCACCCTCTTTTTTTTTTTTTTTCTGTATACATTATGCTAAGGGGCGGCTGCAGAGAAATAAAGCTCTCTGTGGGCCTCTTGCAGACGGCAAGGAAGTTTCTATGGAGACGCGGGAGGATGCAGTGGATTTCTGCTGCCAGCAGCCGGGGAGGACCAGGCTCGCCAGCAGGGTTCAGCTCTTACCCGTTGTCATGCTCACGGGTGGCAAGCAGCAACGCCGCACGGCCGAATGCGTGGTTCTAGGTCATGCCTTTCACAATTAGCTCAACCCTGTGTTGCCCCACCCCCCACTGTAATTTTGGAGTCAAGTGGAACGACTGCGGGAGCCAGGAGTTGTTATTAACACACAGGGTCACAGCAAATCCAAAAATCATCACCAAAGGGGCAAAATTTAAAGTTCAGAGGTGAGAAACAGCACACCAAAGAGCTTGTATTAATCTCTGGGAATACAGGGAGATGATTCAGTCATAAATGTATATTTGGGCAATTCAAAAGCTTTTGGAGAGAACATTTTCCTCTTTGTCAAGGATTGTTGCTCTGATGGAGCTGGGAAGACAGACAGATGGTGGCTGTCCAGCTCTGCCCATCGACCCCGGCGTGAGTCCCATGCCTCTGCCTCCGCTGCCATCGAGGCGGGAGCTGGCCTCCAGGCACACGAGGAGCCGGCACAGGATATTTTTACAACAATCGTGCTTGGTTTCTCTCCAAATGAACTTTTTCAGGAAAATGCCCCCCTTATGAAACATACTGCGTTGTTGAATTTTCATGTGATTTTGGTGCAGTGCTTTCGGGGGAACACATGGAAATAAACAGCCTATTGGGCAAGAAAAACAGATGTTTTTTCCTGGGAGGAAGGCAGCTGCAAACTTAAAATGCCTCCCCAGAATCACAGCAAAGTCCCTCTATCCCACTGTGCTRACACCAGCCCGTAATGAGTACGTGGGGGACCTGCACAGGAACCATGTACAGGTGAAAGGGTCCTTTCTGGGACACCCTCCTGGCTAAGAGCTGTTCTGGGCCTCCTGAGCCAGGAGCACTGTGTTTTGATGGTTCCCACTGTTCCACTGTTGGTTGTGACTGGCTCTGGCAGGGAGCGCAGCAGTAACATGGCAGGTCCCTGCAACACTGTGCTGAATTTTAAGGCAGGAATCAAAGGGCAATATTTTATCTGAGCTGGGAATGGGAGTAAACAGGTAGTCAAAGAGTGTTCAAGCCAGAATTCTGGCTAAGGCCAAAAGGAAGGCTGTATGAACAGTGATAAAGCATCATGAACGATCTGTGATGGGAACCTCAGTTTTACCCCTCAGCCAAAGTAGGGTTTTTCCCAGCAGCTAAAGGGCAGTCATTCTGAGCGGAAGACCTCAGCTGATTGAGATGTAAATATGAGGCTTTTCATCACCACTTGATGCTTTCAGAATGATCCACTAAAATAGTTGAAAAACCATTTGCCAGGTCTCTGCTCCCCACTTCTCTGGAGCAGCAATGAGTGTGGCAGAAGACCAAAGCAAGCTGTATTTGTTGCTGTGCTTGAGCCATCACTGCTGAGAATCAGGAAAGTTTTTCCTTAAAAGTACTCTGCCATGGTGGAAAAATAACGGTCACTTGGTTAATTCAGTGTGACATGTGCCTGGTCACTTCCCAATTATCATGTCATATTGTCTCAAGTTTATGAGCCAAAGGAGTCTGTCACTATGCAGGGTCTTGTAGGGCCAGCAGGCCGAGAGATGGTCCGTTATCTTCATGTCTCATTGCTTGAAGGTGCTGGACTTTGGCATGTACTTTGACTTAGTGGAGGAACACCCCTATAGCTGTCACCATCTCTTTTCTTCCCAGCCTTGTTCCATGTGGGGCATGTATGTCTTTGTTACCTTAAATGACATGAAATGTAACAGTGAGGTAAACAGAGTTTATTCTGAGGACCAACAGCTCATCCTTCAGAGGCATGTTTGCTTCCTTCCAGGCTGATCCGAAGTGGGGGCAGATTGGGAGATCAGGAAGGGTTAGGGTGAAAGTGGTGGTAGCACTTCATGGGCAGGTAGAGGAGCGTGATGGGGAGCAGGGAATGGTTGACAGGGCAAGCAGCGCAACAGTAACCACAGGGGCAGGGAGGGGACTTCAGGGCAGCAAAAAGGTTGTAAACTGTGTCTAAGTCAGTGTGGGAGATGATGGGTGTAGGTGGTGGCAGGGCTTGGCAAAAGCAGGGACAAGTTAATTGTGCCAACCTGCCCTAGGCAGGTGGCAGTGAGCCCCCTAGGAGCTATGTGCTGTAGAGAAGGGAAGGTCCTGTGGCTGGGCACTTTCTATGATCTGCTGATCGTTTGGCACAGAATGTGAGTTGAAAGTAAGTCACTTCCCTGTCAAGATGTGAGTTAGCCCATGGAGGTGTGTGTGGGGAAAAAATATTCATCTACCATGGATCTCCCAGAGCAAGAGTGGTGCTGTATCTGTCAACTCTTGCCCTTGCAGAGCTGTACCCATAGCGGTCTGCCTGCTATGTCACAGGCTGGCGTACCGGTTTCCTTTCGTATAATGCAGCAGTAGGTGAACTGCTGTAGCATGAGATAGGATTGCACATGCTAGAGCCAGCCTTGCATATGGCACAGCTCTTCAGGTGTCCCTTGCCCGTCACACAACAGCAGGACAGCACCTGCTCTGAGTCCCTCTCATCTTGGTGTTTGCATATGTTCATATTTCTACTCAGCTCTTTTATTTTGCAACAAAAGGACAATGCATTCCTTTCACTCAGCAGTTATATGATGAATATTTAAAAAAAAAACAAAAACAAACCCAAAACCAGTTGTATATATCTGTTCTACTTTCACCAGTACATGCAGAAATGCCTCCAATTGAGACAAGCTTGGTGTGAGTCCTTACTTGGTAGGAGGTGGTTGGGTCACTTGGTAGAGCAAACTGCAGACCTCGTGGAAACACACAGGAGACAGAACAGGTCTTGATACCTAGAATGGACCTAACTTTATTGTTATTAGCAATAACTAGCCAGATGTTTGGCTGATTCTGCAATGGTGAAATATCTTTGGTTTGAATGGGGCTACACTGATTTCTAACTACTGGTTTAAGTCCAGTGTGTTCATCTCCATCTTGTGACCCGCTGTCTTCCTCATAACTCAGGCAGCTGGAATCATGTTATTGCCTAATTTCCTCACCTTCCATTTTGAGAAAATTTTTTAGCTATGTGGTGCTGATAAAAGCCTGCAAATACCAAATCCTAAAATTTGCATCTGTGGAAGACAAATAAAAAGAACACCCAAATGCAGGGTTTTTGGAGGGTTTTTTTTTTGTGATTATGATTTAGCCTACACTTGTGATAGAATCATAGAATCATAGAATCATTAAGGTTGGAAAAGACCTCTAAGATCATCGAGTCCAACCGTCAACCCAACACCACCATGCCCACTAAACCATGTTCCTAAGCGCCTCATCTACACGTCTTTTAAATACCTCCAGGGATGGTGACTCCACCACTTCCCTGGGAAGCCTGTTCCAATGTTTAACCACTCTTTCAGTAAAGAAATTTTTCCTAATGTCCAAGCTAAACCTCCCCTGGCGCAACCTGAGGCCATTTCCTCTCATCTTATTGCTAGTTACTTGGGAGAAGAGACCAACACCCACCTCGCTGCAACCTCCTTTCAGGTAGTTGTAGAGCGCGATAAGGTCTCCCCTCAGCCTCCTCTTCTCCAGGCTAAACAGTCCCAGTTCCCTCAGCTGCTCCTCATAAGASTTGTTCTCCAGACCCTTCACCAGCTTCGTTGCCCTCCTCTGGACATGCTCCAGCACCTCAATGTCCTTCTTGTAGTGAGGGGCCCAAAACTGAACACAGTATTCGAGGTGKGGCCTCACCAGTGCYGAGTACAGGGGCACGATCACYTCCCTACTCCTGCTGGCCACACTATTTCTGATACAGGCCAGGATGCCATTGGCCTTCTTGGCCACCTGGGCACATTGTCAGCTCATGTTCAACTGGCTGTCAACCAGCACCCCCAGGTCCTTTTCCGACAGGCAGCTTTCCAGCCACTCTTCCCCCAGCCTGTAGCGTTGCATGGGGTTGTTGTGGCCAAAGTGCAGGACCCGGCTCTTGATTAAACATATTAATCATATTATATGTTAAACATGTTATTATATGTTAAATATGTTAAACATATTTCTTTACTCATATTACTCATAAATATATTTCTTAACTCATGTCATCAGTCTTAACCTTGGTGTTAGAAGCTTGTAACTCACTTATTTCACTCAGGTCTGCAGCGTAAGCCCTTTTGGGCTACTTCTCCTTGCTGAGGGGAGCTGCATGACTGTTTAGGGATGCCATAGAAATAGACTATGAAATTTAGCTGAGACTGCAGACAATGTGATGAGGTATCCTGGAATTTGGCTAGGAAACCTCGTCTAAAATGGATGTCACAGTTTCTATGTATCCATCTGCCATCTACTGCGGTCTTATGCAGCAAGCCTTCCATCTAAAATCAGTGACAGGAGGGATGTTCCTAATGAGAAGCAGAGTCTGGCACCTTTTCCCCTTGTGGGGTCAAAAGTCTGCTTGGGGCTAGACTCTTGAGTCTCATGTATTTATGAAGAGAAGGGAAAGATGTTCAGAAGTGGGTGCTACTTTGTTATGTATTCATCAGTTAAACAGAGTATTTCCACGTGCACTCAAACATGGGAGCCAGGTTGTTCAAAGGTTCTGTGGGAGTGAAATGAGTAGTCAGGACTTTGGTTTTGCATTACCACAGAAGATGCCATCTCTAGCAAGACAGTTGTGTCCTAGTGCCAGGCCAGTGCCTCTCCTCGGTGACTGAGTAAAGAACGGTACTTAGCGAGTCCACCTGTCAGGAAGGGATGCATTGGGCATGTGAGATCCAGTGAGACAGTCAAGCATGCTTCAGACTAAGGTGAGGACAGCAGACTATATTCTTGTCCATTGTTTGGCTTCTTTCTTTTTAGTTCTTTTATTTTTTTTGCAGAGGCGGCATGTTCTCTAACCCAGTAGTTAATTACTACTTGTGTTGTACGTGACTTTCAAACTTTTCATAGTTGCTTGATGGCTCCTTGTAACCATCAAAATCCAACCGGGGTAAATCAATATTTGCTTTTATTTCTTCTGTTGCAAGAAAAGATATTCCAAAACAACATACAAACTCTGTCTCCTTATTGATTTGTTTACCTTTGTCTTTTGAACTGCCAAGGTTTTAAAGCATTCTTTTATTTTAAAGGTACTTGTTTTTAAATTCAATAAAACCAGAATATTTTCCCAGCAGGATGTCCTATTAAAATCTATCCATTTTGTACCACTGGCCTGCGGTTTTCTTATGAAACTGATTTAATTCTGGGCAGAAGAAGAAAGAAAATAAATGATCTTAATTGCTAAGGACATTAAAAAAAAAGTCAAAAGAGATAGCTTTTTACTTAAGTTACTAAAGCAAAATAAGCAATTTTGTTCACAGAATGATAGCAACAAGAAATGGAAAAGGTCAGTAAGGATATCTTCTCCCTTTACCCTCACAATCAAGCCTCAACAACTACCAAAAAACATTTCTGGCAAATTTTCAGCAGGCTAACGATATCTGTGTAGCAATGGGTAAAACTCACCCTTAGGCAGGGATTCAGCATAAAGCCTATGACCTAGCCTATGACCTCCTGCTTACATCACTTAAGCTCAGGGGGATGAGATCTTCATTCTGTAAACGTAATGTTTTCTCCAGTTTTTCATAGTATATCCAGGAGCATTATTTTTAATAAGATTGGAAATACTCCCATCTGCAAATATTTACTTAGGAATGCCCTCTCTCAGGCAAACCGCAGAGCCTGAAAAGCAAATAATCATCTTGTCCCTGCCTCATTAGTCTGTAAGGTGAAGGCCATTGTGGGTCGCCCTGACTCAAGCAGTAAATCCAGAGCTCCCCTAGGTATTTGCCTCAGTGACTGCGCTCCGTTGCCTAGAGAGGCAAGTGCTCCTGAGTATCTGTCAATGAGCTCAACCTTGAGTGGGTTAAACTGTCCATAAAATTAATATATAGATGTAAATATGAGTTCTCTTTCCATTCATCTACAGCTAAAATTCAACTCATCCCATTCAACTTAAAGATGGAAAAAACAATTCCTGAGTATCATATAGGATCCATGCTGGTTTTTGAACAGCAACCACTATATGTATTCAGCCTGGGTCAGAAAAGAAAGCAAAATACTTTCCATTTCCATTTTATAATGAAGTTTGCATTCAAGCAATGCATGATAGGATTAATCAAGGTGTTTGGCTTTATCTCAGTTCTTTGCAAATTTAATGCATATTTCCTAAGTGTGAAGAACCACACGTACCTCTCATTAATAAACACTTTCTTTTTTGCTCCCAGGAGCTAAAAACCAGCCAATGTCTTTCACCTGGGATTTGATTTGTTTAAATTTATAAAGTATTGAATTTGCAACTCCTGTACCTTCTCGTAAGTCTCACAATGATGCTCATTACCTTAAACTGCATAAAGAACTAACTCATTATTCTTTTCAATGTAGCATCAAGGAATAAGGCTTTTTCCCATGAATACAGAGCAACCTTTTCTAAGGGTCTGCCCATACTACACCTGTTCCTATAACTATTTTTGTGTAGCCCTATCACCTCCTTAAATAACATTAGTTGGGCTGACAGGAGTATTGCTCTGCTGACATAGGCAAAAGTACAAAAGCACAAGAATATCTGTCTAAACACTGACCAAAGGACCATCGAGACTCACATCCTGC
Source organism: Phoebastria nigripes (assembly GCA_035582835.1). Lineage (NCBI taxonomy): Eukaryota > Metazoa > Chordata > Aves > Procellariiformes > Diomedeidae > Phoebastria > Phoebastria nigripes. The sequence goes on along the minus strand of JAYKAV010002964.1, from coordinate 632,720 downwards.
CTCTGGCAGAAATCAATAATGTGGATGCTCAACAAAAAAAAAAAAAAAAAAAAAAAAAAAAAAAAAGGGGGGGGGGCAAGCATAAATTCTTTAGTCTTTAGGATAGACCTTCATCTCCTGTGCTGCAGATCCAGAGCATGCAGAGCATTAATTTTAATAGCTGTTTGGGGTATCAACCTTCTGTGTATTCATCTACTCTTTTTCCAGCCCTTTTATACCTTTGACCTCCACAAGCATTCTGTGGCAATGAGTTCCACAGTTGTACCACACACTTTGGGAAAAACATCATTCTGTCTGTTTTAAACCTGTCTTAAGGCATCTGCAGGGAATCACTGTATTAGTAAGGAACATCAGGTTTTCTCACGGTCTCAGACAAYGTCGTCATATCTACCAAATTCATTTGGTAGCTCAACATAATTTTGATTTCTACTATTTAAATTCTATCTTACCTCATAAATTAAAAAAACAAACAAGCAGGCTTGTAGTAGCAATCTGGCAGAGGGTTAAAGGAAAGGAAAGACTTCTTTTTCCTAGGGATCTGAGTAGTATTCAGCTGATGGGACTAATCTTCTGTATCACATATGGAAGTTCAAAGATGCATGGATAAAACCTAGTTCTGCGTAAGCCTAGGAGACTTTTGCCCTTTCTAGATTAACATTTCCTTTTCTGGTGAAAAAAGAGCAAGAGTTATTGAAAGCAATGCCTTGTATGTACAAAGGTCCTGCTCTGTCCCCGATGCTCTGAGGATGTAACTGTAAGAACTGCTACTAATGTGATTTGGTTTCTAAGCAAAGCAACAGAGGCTTGCGCTGTTTTGTGTGCGTATTTTAAAACTGTGGCATCACCCACAGCACTATCTATCTTCTTCGTTAGGACTGCATGAAAAGTTAAAAAAAAAGCAATGATTTTCTTGAATTCCCCCAAAGGTTAAGCTCAAGTTCACCTTGTGCGACAAGAAAAGTTTAGTCATTTCTGATTTCACTGTAACTTGTTTGCCAATCTCTGGTCCTCCCAGCTGTCAGGAGAGACCTAAATAGAGTGTCTTGCTAATGAAGAGGATTTGCAGCAGCAGAAGTCCAGGACTGCTCACTTCAGGTTTAACCAGCAGCCCAGGGCTACTCATCTTTCAAAATACATTTGAAAAACACCATCTTGTCTCTCTGAAGGCCCTCCTTTCTCCTGGCCTTGTTGTTTCACCAGTGAGGAGTCTTTCCCCCAAAATACAGGAGCTTACAGTTTCCCTAGAATCTGAAATATCCCCCAAGTACTGTTGTACCTCATTCTCCCGCCTGTCACTTCTTGTATCCTCTTTTCCTATTTTTCCTTTTTCCTTCCTCACCTTTCTCTCCCTCTCTTTGTCTAGCTCAGGTCTGTCTTCTGCTCCAATTTCTCTCAGTTAAAATTAGGAGTAAGAGCTACCTTTATTTGATGGCAGGTGGCATCCTTTCCAACAGGGAGCTGGTGGGAGGCTAGAAAGCTACGATGGGCTTAAGACTTAGCAAACATCCCTGTTTTTTCTATCAAGCTCAGATTAACACCTCTTTCTGGTGAAGTGAGTACGCAATTTAGGAGATTAAAAATACATTGAGGAACAAACATTTTTCACCTTCTTTGTGGAAACTACTGATCTGACCTAGGGTTTCATCTCCCCTAACTTTAGTGAGGTGCTCAGTCTAGGCTGGGGGTCTACGGCTCCCCCTGCAGTCAATAGAGAGAGATGGGCACCTTCAAAGAACAACTCATCCCACTTGCCCCAGGTAAGCTTCTCTTTGGAAATGCCACCATCTCCCTACCATCTTGGCTGTATTGGGAAAACCATAGACCTATGTCAGCCTGCAAATCTCACACTTAGGTGGTTAAAGCGAACTGAAGCCTACCCACAGAGCCCATTCTAGGATCCTCAGCAGCAAAGGTGGACCAGTAAAGTCCTCAGGTGAGGGTGGTGGTTTCCCAGGGAGAAAATACTTTCTGCATATTTCTGCTCCCATCAGCACAGTACTAGGATCAGGACAGTGGTGGTAGCTCCTGGATCCTTGCTATGTCAGGTCAGTAAATCACCTGTCTGTTTCTTGCAAGTTGAATGGCATTTATTCTATAACTGAATTGATTTTTGGGGCCCTGTTAGCTCATCCTGGCCTGTACTATTCCCCTCACCTCAGCCACGATGTGTCACAAGGAAAGACATTGCCATGCTCCCTTCAGGAGGGGCATGCTGATCAGTTATAAACAGGACTTGTCAGATATATTTGGTGACTAGAAGGGAGACTGTTGGGAAGTGATCTCATTTGAATTGGCAGCCTAAGGGCCTATGGGCACAAGCAGGGTCAGAGCAGCCTGGCAGTCTTCCCAAAGCCACCTCTTTCATCCTGGAAAAAATGAGAGCCGTGGTGAAGAGCCTGAGCTGCATACAGAGCAGCTATCCCGCCACAAGTGCACACACTCTTCCAAACCTGGGTTGGGTTATCACTGGGTCCAAGAGGTCCATGCTGACCTGGCATAATTCTGAGAAGTTTCTGGACCAATYTGCTTCAAGTGTTTTGCTTTGCTGGGGAGATGCTTACAGCTAGGTCTGTCTGTAGCTTGGCAGCAGGCAGACTGCCCAGCCATGTACTGCCTGCTGGCCTTTGCATGTCCCTCAGTCACAGCATGCCTTTACACATGAGGACATCATCTGCTTCCAAAGTAAGATGGCTGTATGTCATTTATAATTCTCTCCAAATGCTCAACAGCTTGAATACCCAGGAAAAAGGAGATCATTTTGAGAAGGCTTAGAGTGGTAGAACTCAGTCCACATAGCCTTGTACCCTGTCCCTAATGACAGACAGCAGTGCCCACATAAGATGCTACACAAGAAAGTCCAAAGTAATCCTTCTCCTCCAGTATCTGCTCGGCTTCTGGCACTTTTGATAGCAGTGGGGTAGAGTAATCGTTGGCAAGCTTCACCCTGTTTGCAAGATCATCCCTGTAAGATCTTTTCCAGTTTCTCAGGCTCATGGCACAGTGCTCACTGCATCCTGCCACAGGAGGCTAGCATGCACCTCCTTAATTCTCTGCCTTTGTGAGTGACTCAGTTCATAATCTGCATCTCAGTGAGCAGCCCCTTTGGAAGTTAATTAAAAGACAAACTGCAGCACAGATCATTAGTTTGCACATGGACCAGGAATGAAGGATCACTGTGGTCCTGCAAAATTAGCAACAGATGCCCAAACAAATCTCTAAGCAGACCTAACCAGCATGCCCTGGCAACAGATCTTGTCTGTTAGAGAGCACTACTGTGCCACAACTCAGGCAATAGCAACAGTGCTGGCTCTCTGTGATTTCTCATTGTGCAATGCTACCAGTTCAAACAAAGTAAATACGATTGCTAACAACATACAGCAGGTAGCAAAATGTCATTCCAGACCTTTAATCTGCAGCAAAATTTTCACCTGCTTTCTAGATAAAAGCAAAAGGTATGCAACTGGCAGAAGTGATAGGGAAAAGTGACCAACAGCCTCCTGCTAGGTAGAAGTTTCCATCTGCAGAAGAGATACAACATAAAAATTCCCATACATCCAGCTGGCTCAGAGTGGCAGCTCTCGGTGCCTGTCTTTTAATTGCTCCACTGAACATCTTCATGTTTTTGCCCTCTGCTCCCCACCTGTGTGAGAAGAGGTAACCTTCCACAGCTATCCTTTTTTTTTTTTTCTCTCCATCACAGCACTCTTGCAAGATTCCCTTGGCTCTGAAACCTAGAAAAGATTTCAAATCCAGAGAGGTTTTCTGAGACTTGCTGCTACCTGTAGCACTTTTTACTCTGGTCCACTTCTCTCTCTTCTTCTCTTTCATTTCTCTTACTTGTCTTGCATTGATTTTGGAAGCTCTTTAGGCCAGGGGCTGCATTTTTGGTCTATATGTACAGCAGTTACACATCTCAGGGCTGGAATCTGGTCTGGGAAGATGCATGCAGCTTACAGCGCTCTGAAACCTTTAAAAATACAGGGGTCAGCCCCAGGGATTGGTAGACAGAAGTTGTCTCTCAGTGCCTTTTCATCCAGTCAGGGGACAATAAACAGGCCAGCAGGCAAGGGGTAGAAGGTGAGGTTGTTATGATAAACTTAACAGAAATCTTTGGAGAGGCAGAGACATTGCCTTGCTATGAACACTGCTTCCTCAGCTAAAAACTCAGACTGGAGAGAGGGGCGGGGGAAGAAAAGAAAACTTTGAACAGCTTGGATGAGTAAGTCAATAAATGACTGCTTTCTGTTTCCTAAGAAAGAAATACCCCAAGGAAACAGTCTAACTGAATGTCTACTAAATCACAAAGAAGAAGAAGAAGAAGAAAAAGTAGAGAAGTGTTTTAGTTGCTGTTTCTCACAAGGGAAAACAACAGCATATGTGGAAAGAGATAATACAGAAAGATTAGGCTGAGGTGGGATGGGGAAAGAGGACTGAAGCACTTTCTGTAAGTGATGTCAGAAAAGCAGGCGAAAAAGGAATCAGATTTGAATTATACTGTCATAAAGCTATAGTAACACAGCTGTGAGTCAGAACAGCAGGATTTTKTCTGTGTGCGGGCAAAGCCAGGCCAAGTCTCCAGTCAAGAAGGGATCCATAGGAGTTAGTTAAGACTGCTCAAAATTGCTTTTTCTCACCTTTCCCATCCAGGACTTTCCTGCCTTTGGTCTTGGATTCAAATGTTCACTTTATCAGACCGTATCAGACCCTGGAGGGAGCCATGCATATGCCCCAGGACAGAGATGGGACTCAGCCAAGGTGTCCCTGGAGCCAGGAGCTAGAAGGACCTCTCATGTTTTGAAGACAGTAAAAATTAGTGATTGACTGCAACCCTGAATCTTTGTGGCTCACAAGTGTACTCAGTGCCGAGATCAGACTGACTCTGCCCCAGTGCAAACTTTATGGACACAGGGAGAAGAATGTTTTCTTGTGGCAGCCAAATCCCCAGGTATTTGTACCACAAGGACACTGCAAGGAGGATGAGTCTAAGAGACTCTGGCCTTGGACACCTTATTTTCCATAACCTTGCAACTTGTAAGATAAGTTACACCATTGCAAAGTTGACATAAAAAGCTGTCAGACTGAAGTGTGAGATTATTTGACAGTGATATTTTATACTTAGCTGTACTGCTAAATGGTGACACTAGACACAAAGAAAGAAAGAAAAAAGATGATGCTGTTCTGTTGTTAGAGCAATAGTAGGTCCAAATTTTCTATCATCAAGAAAGGCACAGGTAGAGAGAGTTACAATGAAAGAGCATTTGATGGAGAAGCTACTTAAGCTTGGCTCATGTGCCAAATTCCCAATGAGCACAAAACAGTACAGCCCCACTAACTTCAGTGATGTTGATTTACAACAGCCGATAAATGAACCGGAAATGTTTCCATTTAATTGGGAGAGAGAAAAAAAAAAAAAAAAAAAAATCTCAGGGATGCTCTTCTTTAGCTGAGCTAAGAAAAATGGGTGTGTTTCCAATGCTGACAGTTTTTAGAGATGCCTCGATAGGACAGATTTGTGTCTGGGTCCTATTCATACATAATCCACAAAAGGAGCAGCTTGCAAAAGCAGACCTTGGACTAAGTAAGGCTAAGAACAGAGCTATTAAGCACAGGATGTCTTGAAACAAGCAATGAATTAAAAATGTGCAGCCAGTTCAGAGGAGAAATTTAAAACAATGATGTTTTCATTGCAGTAAATGAAAGGGCTCACTTGGCATCTGCCATTATAAACACACAAAATGCCATAAATCCCCAAAGACTGAGCACATGTAATTGGGCAGATAGCAAAGAAAGCAGCTTGGACAGTGCGTTAGCACAAGCTGCTTAGAGAAGAGGTTTAAAAAGGAAAATCATCAGTACAAGCAAATGGAGTCAATAAATGAGAACAAGGGAGGCTGCTGAAGGAGATGACTCAGAACAGAGCAAGGGGTTACTAGAAGAGAAAAAAAAAAAGAGGCAGCAAAGTCACAAAATTTCAAAGGACAGGCAGAAATCATGTCTGGATTTGGTATAGCATTTACAGGACCAGTGCCTTTGCTCTGTGTGAATGAGCTTGCTGCTGCCAATGCTGATGGAGGCACACCGTAGCATACCAGCTGGGGATCTGACTCAGTGCCTGGACGTATGTCCCCAGCAAGCTTTAAATAGCCCTCCCAAAGTGCATCCTGCCATGGTTTGTACTAAAGCCATGGCAAAGCAAAATGGATAAAAGCAAGATGCTGGATAATGAGATGCTAACAAGGACTACAGTTTTCAGAGGTTCCAGGGAGGCTCACTCTAGGATGACAATTAAGCAACCATTCCCTAACTAACCTTTATCTGTTTGTACAACCCAGGGCTTATTCTGCCTCTCAGGATGCAGCCTTCAGGCTCAAAGGCTCCAGGTGAGATGCAGAAACCCAGTCAAAATGACCAGAAGTTCATCCTAGGTTAATACTAGTGGTGCCATGAAGACTTTATAGTTCATTTTTGCTTTATGTAAAGAATTAATATCTGGTAATGTACCAGTGTTTACACCCATAGAATTCAGTAACATTTTAGCAGGTTAATGAAATGTAACCTGTTTTATCTTGCCCCGGCTGTCTGAGATCTTATGGGGAAGCCAAATGTTTTGTTAGAACTTTTAAAAATGCCATAACAACTAGCAAGGGAKATAAACTACCTCCACATCAGAAAATAGCATCTTTCTTACAATCTTATCAAATGCAACTATATAGCATAGCATACAAAGTATACGTGGGCTGAAAAACTAATGAGGAGACTTTTATTTGTAAGAAAAGGTAGCTGGGAGGCCTGATTTGTATAAAAGTACAGGATATTAAAAAACAAAACACCCTCCATCCCCCATCAAAAATGCCTCTTGTACCTCCAGGGCACAAAACACATTATGCAGAAGTTTGAAGACTTGGTAATAGTTTGTGGCTAGGGAATAGGAAAAAGAAAATCCGGTATCACCCTAAAAAAACCTGAACCTTAGGAGCTATTTTTCCTAGAAACATTCACCACCTTGAAAGCAGCTCCTTTTACAAGTTCTTGAAGGTGTAAGAAGAATTTGTCAGAGAAACTTTTCCTTCAGAGTGACGCTTCTGAGCGGTTTGTGCTGAACATAAAAGCAATTATGTAGCTTCTGGATGCAGACAGAGACAACTCGCTCTAATTTATACTGCTTGAAAACTAGATTTAAAGCCGTTTAAATAGAAGTGAAATCTGGTTTGCTGAGTCAAAGGAGTACCAACGCTACCAAAAAAATGTTGAGATCCCATCTGTGTCTTCTCCCAGAGAGAATAATTACAATTTCTCTGCATATGGAAGGAATGGTAGCTAGCTTTGAAGGTGTAAAGAAAAATGTGATAAGCACAAAGTACAGAGAATCAAGCAGTGGCAAAGCTAAACTTCAGAGTTCAGGTAGGATCCTTGGATCCTGCCACAGTCTTTTAAACCCTGGCTATGCTTCCTTTCTCACAACATTCACAGGTTACAGACAGGGTCCAGAAATGCTTAACCAGCCAAATAAAAACAACAAATAAACCCCACCAGTCTGTTTAATGTGTAGCTTGTACATTTGTGGAAAGTCAGAAAGTGTGACAGGTGGAGGGAGCTGTGCATCTTAGTGCTCCCTGGCTGCTGCCCTAACAGCACCTGAGAGCCTTTGGAGTCCCTGGAGCCTCCTCTGGTGCCCCAGTCCAGAGGCAAGGCTGGTCGAGTCAAGCCTATTCCTTCCCATACCTGGAAGCACTGCTGCAGAGCTCAGCATCTCCTAGCCATGGATGCTGGGGTTAAAACAATTTACCCAGCAATAGATCATGTACATAAAACTTGATAACCCATATCAAATCTGCATACTCCAGAATATTAGCTTTTAAAATAATGTGTAACATTTCAAAGTAATTGTTCATATGCTTGGGATGGAAAAGAAGAGTTTGAGAATATGCATACCCAAATTATGGTCTGCAGCAATGCTGGCTTCCAACATTGTCCTACTGTAGAGGAGCCTGTCTTGCACATATAAGCATGAAGAAAGCTGCAACTGCTCAGCTATCTGCACCTGAGCCTTCAGCTGAACAGCATTAAATACATTACAGTTGCCACCTGGCTGAGCCAGGAAAGGGGAGAAAGCAAAGAGGTATCTGGGATGATAGACAGAATGTCCTTTAGCTCTGAATTGAAGCAGACAAAACATTTTGTGTAAACTCACTGAACTGAAAGACTTCTGAAGTATTTCCTGATCTGGGGAAACATATTTTGTTCATAAACCTGCAGTAGATGACCATAAAAAGAGTGATGACCAGGAAAATAATTCAGTTTGGTGGAAACTGTACTTCCTGTTGAAAAACTATTCCCAGAGAAAATTCCTGGCTAACCCTTTACTTGACACTCTTGGAGGCAGGCATTAAAACATATCAGATCTCCTGGGACTTGCAACAAGAGGCTCAGAGCAGGCAAGATAAAATTCCTACACGGGACGAAGGGATTGTGCTATTCTATTGAGATCAAAGCCTCTCTTTGAAGAGCAAGGTCTCCAAGTCATGTTGAAGCAAATTACGTAACAAGACCAGGTGTTTGTACAGCACTTAGAGGGGAGGTGACACAAACAGCATCTTATGATCTGATTTACCTCATTGTCTCCATCTCACACTCATTTTGAAGGTTTTTTTCAATTCACCATCTTGTGAGAAAGTAGACAGTACTTTAAGCCTACTCCAACCATTCTTTATTATTTTTAAAAGAGTTTACTTTTTGAGCTAGGGATTGTCTCTGAATACACAGGTGCAGATGAACAAAGGTGACTAGGATCTCAGCAGTTGCTTCTACTATAATATTAATTATTACTATAATACTATTATACTATATAATAGCATTACTATAATACTATTATATTAACTATAATAGTAACTACTATTATAATAGCATCAATAATGTCTATGGCAACAGATATAACAATAATACCCATTACTGCCACAGAATGTTGTAGCTTAGTGATTCTAATGCAGGCAATCTTCCCTTCCCTTCCTCTCCCCAAGTAAGGCCTGCAAAAACAGTGTAATTTTTTAGCAGAGAAAGGCCCATTGAAGTTCTAACTTGAATATGCAGGTCTTTGAACCGGAAACTTGATTATTATATTAATCAAAAGAAAGAAAAAGAAAGGTCTTTTTCAGCACTGCATGTGAGAGACAGGCACTGTTGCACAGGGAGTATGGTTCCTAACTCAACAGGAGCTGGGAGCTGCTGCCTTGCACAGCGGTGTGACCTCTCTGATCAGGGCTGATGGGGCACCACTTCCCAGCTCCTGCTGGATTCCCCTGCTGAAAGAAAACGGGCAAACTGTCTCTCATTTCCATGCAGGGTCAAAACTCAGCAGGGGTTGGAGGAAGGTAAGGCAGTGCCTCAAAGGAAAGGTATGGCTCTGTTTCTGCAAAGGGAAAATCTCTGCCTTGCATAAAGTCAGCTCCTCCCCTGGAGTGCACATGAGACCGGTGGGTCCTGCTCCATTCAGAGTCAAGATGTCACCCACCAGCTGCTTGGCAATATGTTACCCCTGGGCAGGGCAGGGATCTGTTTTTCCCCCTAAACTACTCCTAGTCTGATGGTAAGAATCCACCTCATGTGAGATGTCAGCTTATACAGTGCTTATTCTCTTGGCACTGTGTATGTGAAATACAGTCCACCACGTACTGCAAGTTCTTGAGGACTTATATTATTGTAATATAAAATTAAAATATTTGTTTTGTCCTCTGTGCATTCCTGTTCCACACATCTTACAGGCTACAATCCGAGCAGGGTAGCAGGTAACTCCACGCAGGGGTCAAGAGCTGGGCGTGTCTTCAGAAAGAGCTCCCTTCCCTCCACTCCATATCCTGCTGGCCAGAAGGCACGTTGCCAGAGCAGAGAGAGCTTGAGGGATGCTTTATTGCCCTTGTCTAGGCTACAGATAATGAGGAAGGTCTTTAGTCTCCAGGGCTGTCAATCCAGCAACTTCTCATCTGCATTAAAATTGGTCAAAAGACGTTTTTAAAAGAAAATATAATGAGGGGATGCACTTAGGATAATGAAAAGCTTGGCTGCTTTTTTATCACTTCTCAGGCACTTTTTATCCTTCTCTGATGAGAGCTATTGTCATTCAGGGCAGCTCATCGTCTCCTTGTGCTGGGAGCAGATATGGGCTTGGCACCTTCTTCCTCTCCTGGTGACAGCCAGATATACACTCCGCTCATTTCCTCCCCGATAAAGCTTGCCATCCTGCTTCGGAGCTTCTCATATTTCATTTGGCTTGTCAGATATAAGCCCCTGGTACAGTCCATTCATGGAGATTATTTTTTGTTTTGGCATTATATTAGCAAAGGAAATTTCTGAGTTGCCTTCCCGTCTTCCTCACTCTCCTTGTTGCTGGATAAGCATATGGCTGCTGTAGCCCCTTTCATCCAGAGCTCTTCTAAGTGCTGTTACAAGTGCTGATGAAGTCTTGCTACTCCCTTGTGTGACCTGTAGGTGTTATTATCTGAAGGTGAAACTCGGGTCTGAAGAAATCAGTGGCCTTATTTTCAGAAGCAGTGACTGTCTGCTGCTTCCATGGGGTGTTGTCCTTGACGTTATGGCCAGGAGTGATGTGACTGAGACTACCACGCTAATCAATGACTGCTGCAAATAGTAAAGGGAGACAGGAGTTCAAAGCTGGGTGTCCTCTGCTAGTATAATCTGTCTTTTTTGGTTTTCTTAAGTGCTGCCAATTTGCGTGTGAAGGGAAAGAAAAGAGGAATGTGTTCCCTCTTATGAAATAAGCCAGAAAGAGTGGTTGTGGTCCTCCAGAGGAACGGTTCAGTGCACAGATCAATGGAGATGACTGAGCAAGGCCTGGCTGCAGCACCAGTTACTATGGAAGGAAAGTGCTGCTTGGGGAGTGCCATGGAGATATCGGATCGTGGCATGACAAATAAAAGCTGTGCTGTGTGGCAGGAGAGGAGAAAACAAAGCCTGGAGAGTTAACATTACCTGTGTGTATTATAACCTCTGCAGAGAAAAGGAAAAAGTGAATTGGCTGGCCATCTTGGATTTCCCGGTAGAGTTATTTAATGGAAAACTGGTATTACCAATCACCATAGTAACATTTCTACCCACAGCAAAACCTTGCCTGGAAATGCATATACACACTAGTGGAGTGAAGACGAGGAAGGAGCTTCCCTCAATGTTTTGTTATGCTGTGTATGTAAAGTGTGGATTCCCACGTGATTCATCCAGATAAGTTACTCAATCTGCCTTATATCTCAGTCCCCTGTTGACCTATTTTGTCCCAAGTTTGGCCTACCTATCTTCCAAAATGGCTGTTCTCTTTCACCATGTGTTGGAGACTGTAATGCGTGCTGACCCATCTGCAGGCAGAGGGAGACCTTAGTCCCTTGGCCTCAGGGGAAGAACCTATTTTATGAAGCCCCAGTACTGTGGAGGGCTAGCAGGTGCCAGCACTTGGATAGAGAAGGACAAAACAGAGGTTACAGGGGAGGCTAGAACCTGCCTCCACCCCAGCCTCAGACCTTGTGTAGAATAAGACATCCTTGTTTCACAGCGGTTTTGCTGCAAAGGTAGAATAAATTTGTGATTGTGAACCTATCAAAGAGTATGGCAATAACGGGCCTATAAGAAGAAACACATAAGCTGTGTAATTAGGACAAGCCCCTTCCCTGTTAACAAGTTCTGCTCCACAATTATTCAGTCAATATGCTGTCAGATTATAAAAAGAAACTTTTCCAGGATGGTTATGGTGCTCACACTCTCACAGAGATATATTTACGCTACCGTTCTGCTTTAATTTAAGCTCCTAACATGATCTACCAAAATGCTAGGTGCTCAAGGTGTTGGAGACTGTTGGAGATGCAGACCACCTGTAGTTCCCAATAAAACTAGAGTAGTTAGAGCTGAGGTCAATCTGGCTCATTATATTCGGCTTCTGTATCACTGGTCTGTTTGTCCAAACATTTATCCTGCAAACTCACCCAAAGTGTTTTCGGTTCGTTTTAATGCAAAGGGCACCGTGTATAGGTCTGAAAAGATGGCATTATTTTCCTGCCTGACTTATCTGCACTCAGCATGACAGAAACTTTCTTCATTGCTGATACACCAATTAACTGACAGATCACATCAAGAGTAACAGAACTAGACAATAAAAAGAAAGTAACCAAACCAGATAATAGTCCGTTTTCAACGGCGTCACTGTCTTTCTCTGTCTGTAAAGCTGGGACTTTCTGAAAGGGCTACTCAGCAGCCCGTTAAGGAGAACCAGTTCTCCCCTCATTAAAGTATATTTCAAGTCACTGCACAGCAGAAACCAGACTGTCTGAGCCCGAGGGAAGACCAGTCTTGGTCAAAATGGGGAAGAGCTACAAACAGAAGTGGCAGTGACCATGTTGAATGAATTGGGAGGTCTGGCTTGGAGCAATGYCAGCCCTGGGCAGGCTGAGTTTCCTTCCTGCTGGGGAGGTGCTGGGGGATGCCATGTGTCATCATGGCCAACTAAGGAATCCTTCAAGAAAACAATCTGGTAAAAATCCACTTTTCATCTTCTCCTTCTAGTTACTATCTTCTTCCTCCCTTCCCTGGAAACTCTGTTACTGAGCATAGTGAGCAAATATAATTAAAAAACCTTCGTCAACTTTGAGAGTGTGGGGTTTTAAGAGGTAATACCTTTGAGTGATGTAGCTGTTCGGACAATATGGGAATGTAAAATCTGGATTGTCTCTAAGAGTACCTGCCACTTTACATTTAGCTACAACTACAGTGCAGAGACACACACATGCACACACTGTGCTCTTCCTGTAAGATTCTTGGTTTTTTCCTTCTTGTTTTCCCAATTTCCTCTTGACTGTATGTTGAGGGGCTGTTCAGTCTGTGTCTTTCTGTGCCCATATACTGTTGGACACTATTGTAGGGCTGGAGCTATAGGGACGCAGATATCTTACCACTCTCCATGGTGGCTTTCCACAGGGTCACTTGTTTCATCTATTCTTTTCCCCCAGTCCTTCTTGCTTCCCTTGCTCGTGGGCAAACGGCAGTGGGGGAGGACAGAAGAAGGCAGAGCCCCCGACTCTCATAGGAGTGGGATATAGACATAGAAATTGCCTCTGCTCTCCAGGCAGGCTGCCAGCCCAGCTCCAAGATTTCCCAGCTGCTGCAGTTCAGACTTCAGCAGTTGTCAGGGATGAGTGACTTTGGAGCCTGGGTCCTGGCCAAACCACCTTAGGCAGCTCATTGCACTAATCCAAAACTGTAATTGGGAGGTAGGAGGGGGCAGTGGGAGAACATCTTATCCCCACCACAGCCCTGAGTTTTTGTTAACTTAGGATTATAAGAATAATGAACAAACCCAGAAGCCTGTCTCCTTTATTTAGTTAGTTTGGGGGCTGTAGCTAGTAATCCATTATTGTCTGTGCAATGTATTCCCAGTCCAGCCTCTTATCAGAGGTGCTTAGCTATGCAGTGCACATAAGGATGCCCATTGGTATTGATATATAGATTCCCAGCACATCTATTGTGTTTTACATGCCTTGCAATTAGCTTTTGCTTTATCTATTGTGTGCCTACCTCGCCGTATGTGTGCCAGGAAAAAGAAGAGAGTCACACTGTGGAGGTGGGGGAGAAGGTCTGAAGAATTACTGAGGGAAAGTGGAAAGCAATTTGCACTCTGATGAAAGCAATGCAGGGCCGGATCCTGCCAAACACTGTTGCTGTGGGGAGCAGCAGTAGGTCCCCACTGCCCAGGATGAAGCCAACTGTAATGAACCGACATTGGGAGCTCAGTAAGGCTTGGGGAGAAGTCGGGGTGTGCAGGATGGAGCAATGCTGTGACCCTTCAGCAACGGTGCTGGCAGCTACCGTGATAAGATGGCTAGGAGAAGAAGAGAGATATAAATGGAGAAGACAGGGAATTTTTCCTAATGCTCTGAAATATGCAGAATTCAGGCCACAGGCAGGTTGTATCAAAGGAGGAAAATAGCCCAGCAGGTAGGACTGATTTAAGGGGTCACCATAACCTCCTCCTTCACAGTCACTGCAAGTTTTCCCTGCRGACCCTACTCCCTCCTCTAACTACCTGAACACCCAAGTTTCCCTCATGTGGGCTGCTTGTTGCAGCTGGGGGTCCTCAGGGCCTCTGCTAGCAGGTCTCTCAAGTGAGCCCCAGACCCTCTTGCTGGGGCCAGCTTGCCATTTGCTCACTTTCACGAAGGAGGACCCAGCAGAGGCACGGATGTAGCCAGGCACTGTCTGGGCACACCAGTGGACTCTTTCCAACGCCAATGTGCTCCTTGGATGTACCGCACTCTCCCAGTGGGCACTTTACAGGCTGCATTAGGCACATGCCCCTCCTCCATCCATGCTTTTCCCTCAGTAAAAGCACATCTCATGCTCTCCGTGCTCTGTGAGATGAACTAGACATCATTGAAAAATCCAGGCCATACTGATACGTGGAAGGGTCAGATTTGGGTTGCAATTTTACAGGCATAGTCCAATACACCACAGTTATCTAAAAGTGTACTACCAGAACCTCACTGAGGTATAAAACTCACTGGACTCCAAGGAGTTTGATATCGGTAGAGGATCTGGCTGCCAGCCTGGACTCTGCTGAGAAGCCCACCCTGTGTGCTGTGCCATGGTGCTCAGACTGCGCCTGGGGACAGTACTTGATCATTCAAATCTGGCTTAAGACTCTATGATGCACTGAAGTCCTATAAGAGAAGTGGGCTGCATTTTGAACCTAATTAGGGCTTGCCCCAAAGCCTCTGGCAATGCTATTTATATAGCATATGCTTAGCAATAAATACAGTATGAATGTTGACTCCAAGCTGTTTGGCCATTTCTGCTCTCCTCTGTGCTGTCAAGTGAATAGCACTGGAATAAAGCCCCAGGGACCCAGGAAAGGCTCAGGGCAGGGTGCTGGGAGAATCCCCCCACAGCGCAGTGGCTCCCAGCACCAGGATCCCTCTGCGTCATGCACTGTGTGGTCATTCAGATGTGGCAAAGCAAGAATATACTGCCAGCAGCCCATAAGGGGAGCCTCTTACCTATGCTCTTACTCTTTCTGAAACTGTGTCAGGCAGGGGGAAAAACAATTTGATTGACTCCATATTGCTACTTTCACTTGGGGTCTGGAGAACAGCATTCATCCTGTACTGAAGTCATCCACTCTTTTTGCCCTAAATGTACTTCTAGGATGTGCCAGACTTGTTCTCAGCTGTGGTGTTGACCCTGATACGCTCCTGTTGGCATTGCTGGTACTGGCTTGTAATCAGTCATGATTGGTGTTGAGGTGACAAGGAGGAGGAGACGGTGGACCTCTGAGATCTCCTAAAGTTCCCATGTGAGCAGAGCAAGGTGACTTTCCACTGACTGGATATAACCCTTTTACCTTTTTACCATCACTCTGTCAGCAGACAGTTGGCAGACACAGCTGTGCTGCCCTTAGCTCCAGCTGCCACATACCCTCAGAAAGGAGGAGGGGAGAGGGGCTGGAGGGAGTAAGGGAAGGAGTAAGTCCAGCTGAAAGGAGTGCTGCTCTGGCATCTATTTTTAACTCTGCCATAGGCTGTGTTGTTTCTGTGCATCTTTTGATTTGTGCCGGGGTGAGAGCGAGCTACAACTGACTCCATCTGGCCCTCTACCTTTAATTACCTCACTGCCACTGTTTTTCATTTACTATTTGTTACCAGTCCACATCACTCACAGCCTTGGACCACTGATGTAAGCAGTGGTTTCTCTTGTCCCCAGGAAACCAATGATTAGTACATACAGGAGGAAGAGGTGAGTGGTCAATGCATGAAACGTGGAGGAAAGAGACAGGAGGACAGTTCTGAAAAGGTGTTGGGAAGTCAGTGAGGATATGCAGGGTGAGATTGCCAACTGCAGCTGCAATGTCTCTGTAAATTATTCTACTAATAAAGACTCCATTCAATTTTACAAGCATGGTGTCCTCTTATATTATTATCCAGTATGCAGCACATGAAACATCCACCAAATTATCTAACAGGAAATAAATCTGTAAAAGTGCATAATAAATCCCACTGTAACATCTTCAACAGCCTTCTTAACAAATGGTCTACGTCTAAGTGCCAAGGACTGTAAGATTACACTCAACCAAAGATAGAAATGAATAAATAAATACAATATTGATCTCAAGTTCCACTAACAAATCCACTTCCATTTCAGCAAAAAATCAATCACTCAAGGCATTATCAGATTTCTCTTTCTTATTGTCTTAGAAGTCCACCAGCTGGGCCAGACTATGAACAAAGTAGATATATTTTAAAAGGCGGAGGGAGAGAAAAAGAAATATGTCGCAGAGAGGAAGAAAGGTGTGTGAGATCTTCATGTATATATATCAGATCAAGGACTCCAGGTTAGAATAGTTTGTTCATGTTGGTTTTTTCCATCCTCAATTAAGAATTGCCAGTCTAATACTAGGGGAAAATCAGGGCAAAATTTTCCAAAGTCCCGATGTATTCAGGCACATGATTTCCATTAAAATTGATGTGAACTAGATAAGTTCCTATCTGGCTTAGAAATACTTTACCCCAAACCCGCTATGTGTCTGATATTTGGAACCTGTTTATATATGTAGGAAAAGGCAAGTCTTATATATGAAGGAGGGTGGTTTGGGGCTTGGGTAACTCAACTTCCAGCCTATGCTCTTTTACGAACCTCCTTTATAATCCTGGGCAAGATGCTGAAAATTTGAAGAAGATGAGGGACATTTACATGCATAGACATCCTCTGAGGAGAGTCAGATAGCTCCTAATCTGCTCTTAATACTCAGTATGAAATGCTGGGCACGAGGCCTGTCTGAATTTCTTCCTCTTCCTGGGGTGAAGAGCTGCACAAGGGGTATTGCTTTGGATGAGTGATCCTGAAGTCCTCCTCTGAGCAATCCCATCCTTTCTGGATAGCTGCCTCTGCTCTCCAGCCTAGATGCTGGCAAAACATGGGACATTTGGGTTTGGTACCTTCGTGGGATGTGATCCTACACATATCCTGCTTCCCAGGACTTGCTCTTGTAACTGGCCTGTAGGTAGATACAGTGTACAGATACAGAGGGGTGGTTGTTCTCTGCTCTGAATTTCTTTCTTAATGCATTAGGCACTCTAAAGATACCTTTTGTAGTCCCAAAAGTGGATGTTGAGCAGGTATTTCCAGGGTTAGGCTGGTGTACGGTGTTTTGTGTCACTTGTTCGAATTCATCACCTAAATACCTGATTTTGTTCTGAAAGAAAGTTCTCTAGGTCTTTTCACTTGCACTGGCTGCATCTGGTCTACATCTGGCCTTCACTCTAGGCAGCTCTTTTTTAAATCTCAGGTCTGGTAATCTGCCTTTGTTGTATCTCATTTCACRTGAGGGAGAGACCAGCTGGCCACGTGTCCTGTTTTCACTTCTCTGTCTTCACCTGTGAAATAGAAATTACAGTGCTTTCCTGACTTTCAAAGGTATTATGGGGATAATGCACTGAAAATCTTCAGGTGCTGAGATATTTTCACAAAAGGACCTATACAGCTTTCTGGAATTGGCAGAAAAGTTGAACTTTTACTGCAGCAGTTTATTGAATGAGGGTTTTTTTTTAATCACCGCAGAAGATTTTGCATTGTCAAAGCCCCATTTAAACATGACTGCAGGACATCAAGGCCAAAAGAAAAAGATACCTCAGCAGCACTAATTAAAGACAAATTAGCAAATGTTAGCTGTTCCTTCAGTGGAGGTCCTTATGTTTCTAACTCAATGTGTGACAAACTTATTGATTCCTGCTGATGGTTTCCTTGCGTTTCTTGAAATACTGATATTATTAAAAAGAATATTTAATTCATAAATGCCCTCTATACTTCAATAGCCTAGTCAAATAAATCCTATTTTCTTACCTAACTTTAAAAATATTTGCTTGGCTAATATGCAGGCCTATTAGAGGATTTTTACTCCATTTAGACTGTAACGTTCAGATCTGAATACAATCTGAAAATATTCTTCTCCTGATGCTGTAGTATTTCTTTCCCAGATCCTCCGTGCCCATTTATTCTTTCAAATGGCATTTTTAACTCATTCTCAACTTTAACTTTGGTTTAATCACTGGAGCTGGGTGGGCATGTGTTTTTACTTTACTTCACCAGGATTCAGTGCAGACATAAACATCCAGCCATGACGTCCAATTACAAGACCATACACTTGTAAAATCTTTTCATTACTTGTGTGAACGCTGCTGCAGTCTCTGATTGAGGCCTCTACACAATCTTGTAGCGAAAATAATGTAACAGAGTCCATTTCATTTCAACTGAGAACCTGCATCTTACTGCCAATAAYGTCTCCTTACTCTGAAATGGGTAGAAACACCTGTCCTTTTTTGCTTATCAGAACAGGATAAAAAGGAGCCCTTCTGTAAATGAAAGTTGGTCCCCTAGTGTCTTGCCTGGGAAGTGGTAGATGCATGTCTCTCAATAACTGCAAATTTGAGAGGAAGAACAATCTGCCTATAGGAGATTAAGTCTGATGAGAGGACAGTGAGAAAATTGTTTATGAGGACAGGGAATAGAGAAGTGACTTTGAAAAGAAACAGCAGAAAGGACTGTTAAACAACTTATGCTGCTTAAAAAGAAATGATCTTATATATTCTCATCTGAATAGAAACGTTTCCATGGTCTGTGGGAACATCTGTAGAAGGTTAGAGAGGTGCTTGGAAAGCATTACTTCAGCATAAACTCAGAGGTTGAGTTTGCTTTCCAAATGGCAGAACCAGAGCTCCTCCCAGTTTTGGTTAGAGCTGGTTCACAGTAACACACAGAATACAGTATCTTCTAAGTTTCCCTACCTTGTTTGCATTACTGAGCCACTATAATGACCTTGGCTTTTTTCCTTTTCAGAAAACTTCTTGATCTGCTTTTGGGAGCCAGAAGATAATAAAATTAATATACAAACTCCTAAGCTCCCGGTTAAGAACTTGCACAGCGTCAGGCACCATGCAGGCAGCCAAACCCTGGGACTGCCGATGTTAGCAGAGAAGCCCATTTCCTACCATGACCAGGGCAAATGTTTATAACTGTCTTTCAGAAGAGCTATTGTTGTGATACTTGTGAGTCAGAGGTATGTTTGGGGAAAGACTGGTGAAGCCCCATTTTGTAGATTTGATACTTTTGGAAAAACTTTGAGTTATTTTATAAATCAAATGTTGGAGGCTCAAAAACAAACCCCAGATATCCAGATGATCTGTCTGCTGGACTGCAAGCCAGGGGTTTCTCAATTCTCTTACTGTGTCCAGTGTCAATTCCTGTTGCGACTCTCAGGAGCTTCCTTCACCCCTGGTTTCTTCATTGGTAAAGGCTCGTAAAAGTTACTACAGCTTTTTAATCAGTTGTTACATATGAATAAACTGTTTAATTTAACCTTTTTTTCCTATGCATGAATTGTTCATGAAACAATCCTGATTGTATTAGTTTTTCATAAAATATTCCCTGAATAATTTATGCAAACAAGTTGCAGCCAGCGAGGCACTCGTCTATCTGGTTTAGTTAATTATACAGACCCTAGTTCTGGAGTCTTTGAGAACACCTCACAATCTTTACTGAGTATTTAGCCTTAAAATCTCTATGTGAGATAAGGCAGCCCTCCATTTTACAGCTGGGGAAATGAGGCTCTCAAAGACAATGCAGGGGATTTGCAATAACCCCTGAGTCTGGGAAAGAGCCTTTCCTCTCTTCATATGTACTTGTGATATGTCCCAGAAGTTTGGGCACGGGTGATCTCACATGGTGCACTATAGGGTTGTTCTTCACCTGCTGAATTCTTAAGACACTTGTAGCAGAGATTTTTTTTTTTTCTCATTCATCTCACCACTCTTCCCTCCTGCCTCCCATCCAGAGAAGAGACAGCTCTTTCTTGTCACCTCCCATTACCTTACAGACAAAGGAAAGTAAGAAGAAAATGATTCCCGAGTTGACATACTCCTGAAGTTTCTCATAAGACTGTAATTTGAGTCTTATCACTTGAGAAGCACGTTCATATAGCAGAGCCTGGGGTTGGGCTGTGCTAGTGATGTTTACCAGACCCATGTGTCTGGAAAAAAGGATGTGAGAAGGTCTCTAAGATTAAAGTTCAGGAGGGACAAGGTGCGGTGTAGCTGCCTGAGAAAGGGCTGATAGCTAGTGCAGGAGGGAGACCCCATCTGCAGAGAGCTGGGGAGATGTACAATTGCTTGCCTGCCAGAGACAGCAATGTCCACAAGGCTGAGTTTGTCTCTTAACACAGGGATGAAGCCACAGAGTCAAGAAAAAAATATCTATACAGTGGGCTGTTTAGAGAGATTTGCTCCCAAAGCCGCTATTCACCCTTCAGAAGAGCTCCAGTGCAGGAGCTGGGCTACAGCTGACCAGAGCAACCTGGATTAAAGCCAGTTTGACTCYTTCTCCTTCGAGCTACCCTTTATCCCCTTTACCTTACCTTTCACCAACACAAAAAGTCAACAGCAGATAATCTGGCTTCTTTCTGTCAGCCTGCCAAGGTTAGCAAGAGCCACACCGATGTGTCTTTTTGCTTGGCATCCAGTAGCTAAAACAGAAAAGATAGTCAGGTTCCTCTTTTTTATTTCTTTCACTAAAAATTTGCTCTCCTTCTGTTCTCYGATAAATTAGTAAGGAGTTTTTGCTGATGAGTCTTACCATTTTCTACTCTTAAATCCCAGGGCTACTGAGCCGTGACAATTTAAATGAGTGAGATTTCTGAAAACTGATGAGTGCAATTTTAAATGTCTCATTGAAACACATAACCAAATCCTCCTTAAAGCTGCCTGCAGGACAGCGATGTTCCTCTTTGTGGATGCACTGGCATTTCTCTCATTGTAAGCAATCCGATTAACTCAATAAAACTCATAATGTGAATGGGCTGTCAGTCTCTGTTGTTTGTCATCAACTATCTCCAGTGGACACTACCAGTAGCCCTTTAGATATCTGTGTTGTCATCTGATACTCAAATGACAAGATGTAGATGCACCTTTCAAACATTTCTGTGGTATGCAGGTTTAGATGCTTATTTTCATTCATTTCTACAATTATTTACGACCAAAGCACCACCTGACCCTGCCTGGAATTTAATCTTCTTCCTCTACCTGTTTACCTGTACTGAGTACTGAACATATTAAAAAAAACTTTATCCCAAAATGTTCAGTGTCTACATGGACAGACCAAGCAATGGCAGGAAAGAAGTTGTTTTTGTCATGTTGACTAATGGGAAATGATTATTCTGCGGGACTGGAGGAGTTTTCTTCTGTCTCTGCCAGGGGTTCCTGTATAATCTGAATGAATCCCCCAGGACCAAACTCCGGTCACTTATTTCACCAAAGCAGGTGCTTAGGTGCTTTCGCTCCCCCACCCCCCAGTTCAGGGCAATGGCAAATGCTTCATCCCACCTTCTCCCCACAACTGGGTCACCATCTGGGAACACCTCTGCAGTCTCACTGAGCAGCAACTCCCCAGGGATGGAGAGGGGGTAGTATTTGTACCTCCTGGTACAGGTGCCTAATGAGGATGGATGCCTATCCCTGGTGCCATCACAGCCTAGGCTGGATTTTGCCTACTAGCTCTAAGTGCCTCTGCTGTGTAGAAACCTACATCTGCATGAGTAGCTGTGTTACAGTTTCAGTGCAGAGAACTAGACACCTTTAGGCCTGCTTCACCCGATTTGTTTCATATTCCTTCTTTAGGCTGAGAAGGATGGCACTCTGGAAGCACCTATGTCTGGTCGCTAGCTCAGCCGCAGAGGCCTATGTTTGTTCAGGTGGACACCATCCTCTGATTCCGTTGCACACCAAGCAAGAAGCAGAAGCTGGCTTACGCTCCCCAGAGTCTCAGTACAGTGCCTCAAGGCTTGTGGCAGCTGAGACTTTCAGCTCTGAATCGCTGTTCCCATTTCATCTTTCTTCTCCTGGGATAGGCTCAATGCCTCATTTGCACTCAGGTATAATCACGGACTTTTTATACTCTGAGACTGTGGGTAGAATTTAGCGATTACAAAAATAAGACAAATGTAACGTCTCATGGACAACTAAGGATGAGACCAAGAAAATGCTGAAGAGTGAGGAGGAGTGACAGACAGTCGAGTTGGAAAGTATTTCCCTGCATTCAGGAGCTGGCTCAATTTTACCCAGCTGGGACTGCGTGGAAGTAGGAAGGGCATTTTTTTCCCATGAAATCTCTCAAGAAAATATCGTTGGCTTCATTCAGGGCCATTTCTCTATCCCCCCTTTTTTTTTTTTCTGGAAGCTGGTGAAAGTGAAATAACTTAACATTAAATATATCCTGGAGGATCAGTCAGTCAGATTGTCTTTCCTGGGAGAACTTTCCACCTTGATCACAAGTTAAAAGGACTCTTTTGGGGCCAGCATGTCAAAGAGTGACTTGAAAAGTGTTACTCTGGGATCAATTTCTGTTTTGTTGTCAGTAAGTCACCTCCCTTTTCTCTTGCTTTCCCTCTCTTACAAGATTCATTTATAACTGCTGGTGGGCAGAGTTTGCTTTGCCGCCTTTGTTTGGGCAGAGACCATGTCCATGGAGTCCTGATGGTGCTGGGCAGAGCAGGAACTCAGACGCTTGCTGGCCTCAGGGTGAGACACAAGCTTGCAGGAACCCAATGTCCTGCTGGTCCCTCTGGTTGTTTCCACCGTGGGTGCCATGCTGATGAGCATGATGAGGTAGAGGTTGGTCACCACCTTCAGACAGTGTCAGGATCTGGTAGGAAATTCAGTGAGGCCAAGCAAAAGAGAAATGGACCTGAGAAGCATCCTCCACCCCACCCTGGAGCTTAAAAGAAAAGGGAAAGGACATTTCTGGTTCTAGTATTTTCTAACTCCTAGCTCCTTAAAAAAAGAAATGAGGTACAGGCTCTGGCATACATTGCAAAATATGGTTGCTTGTGTAATGGCCACTCTCATCTCACAGCTGCGTACCGTAACTGCTTTGCCAAAGTGCTGGGAAGCGTTGTACTGTACTTTCAGGAATGTGTCTAGTGGCTGCAAAAGAATTTTTGAGGGCAAAGTCTGGGGAATAAAACTACATGACTGTTAGACGAGCAAATACGACAAATGATAATGTGCCATTACTCATATTTCTTTTTCACTTGAAATATCAGAACTATGACCCACAAGTCCAGGAGCAGAGTCTCAGGATTTTTATTCCTGCCGCTTCTGTGCTATCTCTGGAGACCAGCAGTCTGTAATTGAGGTATTATTCACTTCAGTAATACATACTGTTGAACCTGTCTCTGTTAGTACCCAGCACCTGAGCAGTACAAGTAGAGCTGCATAGTCAGCAGCAGAGGGAACTCTAATAACAGCCTACAAAGGATGCATAAACTCTGCATCAATAACTTCCCTTTACATCTGCACTGGAGATGGGCAGGAAAACGGTATATTGATGTAATTTTCAGAAACATTCAGCATCCAGCTTTAAAATGAAAAGTAAGAAAATTATATTTTTTTAGAAACAAYTACAATTTTATGTGGGTGAGCTGAAGTATTTCGTTCATATCTTTGAGCTCTGATATAATTTAACCCTTCCAGCTTTTTTTGTATACAAAGATAATGCTTGCACATCACTTTGTGTTACTAAATGCTGTATAAATACAAACTGGTGTTTAGTTAATTCATGGTGAATAATTCATTAGCTGAACAGCATCTAGGATTCGGTATTTTTTTTTCTTTTCCTGTTCCTGAACTGCCCACAGACAGCATTTTTTTTTTCTTGGTTTATATGCTGGTGAACAATTTTTGTAAATAATCCTTAGTCTGCATCATTCTCTGATCAGTTTGCTAAGAGTATGCAAAATTTCAACTAAATGTTGCTTTTAGTTGGACAGATGTCATACATTCCTATGCCATGCTCTTCTGACATGCATGCACATTTCTTTGTTTGCTCCAGTGATCTTGTCTCTGAAGTTGCTTGTGAACAACAGGTGGGGAAGAAAATGAGGTGAATTCACTTAGTCATTCTTACTATTTATATTACAGTGCACTTTAGGACTCCAACATAATTCACGGATTCACAAAGCTAGATATTATCTATGCACATAGTAGGAGGTAATTCCTACCAAAACACTTTGCATGAAATGACTAAGTTATTTAAAGTGGTACCACTAAATAGAGAGGAGAATTTTAATTCCTATTTTAAAGTGTGGGGCCCACATGCTGTGCCCACACTGCTCTTGTTGGCTCTGTGTGAAGGCATTAGCAGCTCCACAAGGCTGGGGCTGTTGCAGGCTCCGGTGCTCCAGGTGCCGGAGCAGAGATTCCCCTGCAAACCATGGAGAGGACCATGGTGGAGCAGGTATTTCCATGCAGCCTGTGGAGAGGAGGAGTGAGAGAGCGTCTGGCTGGGTGTCTGGCTGCTGGCCAAGGTTAACCCACCACAGAGGAGAACAAAGTCCCTGGACGAGACTGAAGACAACTGCCAGCCTCAGCAAAGAGCCAAGTGAGGTAGCTGATAAAAAACATGGAGAACAGGGAAGCATCTTTATTTTCCTCTCCTCTGTGGAGCTTATAGTCTAGTTGTCAGGATGCTTATGGAGGACTGTCCCAGCTGCACTTCATACTAGTTCTATGGGTTTGTCACAACCAGAAACGCAGAAACTGTCCTTGGAAGAGGGACTTAAACATAAGATTCTCCCCTCCCATGAAAACCATGAGCTGGAAAGACAGCCTCCTTGTTACCTCCTTTTCTGGCCCAGTGAATTTTTTATTTATTCATGCCAGAAGGAACTGCTTTGATAAACAGGCTGTAGAGAGCTTAGATGCTCCCTTGGTCTGTGTTTTGGGTATTGCCCTAGAGCTAGGGAGAGGTGGCTCTGACACCGTTCACAGAGACTCCCCTTGCTGGGTGAGTGTCCACCGCAGAGCTTCCCCACTGTCGTCTGGAAGGAAGTGAATAGCTTTTCCTTTTGCAAGGACTGTTCTGGTAAGTGTTTTCACAGTGCATCTTTGAATTCAGCTGCTTTGGCCAGGCATACAGAAGACAGCTGAGCTTTTGCATCCTGGTGGGACATCAGCATAAGCCCTGCCAAGACCGTGTCACCTCTGGCCATGGTCAGAAGCAGGACTTGGAATGAGAAGGGGATTTAAATATTGAAAACTGAGGAACCTCTCAACATGAAGCATTGGACGAGCGGCACTTTTGAGCATTGCAGAATCTTCCTATGTCCCACTTTAAGTGCTTAGCTTCCTTTTTAGATCAGAGCAGAATTACTTTATCCAAGGTCACACAGGGAAAAGGGAACTGGCTCTACATATCCTGAGTTGCTTATGCATGAGGCTACTGCTAGAGTATCTGTAGAATATTTTTGATGCTATTGCTGCAGCTCCTTTCCTAAGTAAGAAGGAGCAAGGAGACAGAACTGAACTGAAGGCAGTGGCAAGAGCAGGCACAGAGGGACTACAATTTTTGGTAGGGAAAGGAAGAGGAGAAAAGAAGGTACATAGCTGAGATCAATTCTCTCTCAGAGGCAGAACGTGCAAAACGTAACTGTCTCCCTGAGTTAAAAGCAAGAACCATGCAGCATCAGTGCCCCTGGCACCATGATGCTGAGAAAAGACAAAGGAGCCAGAGAGGGCTGAGGACCCCACCCAAAATACTAAAAAGTCCAGGATCAGCAGGCACAGACTCAGCAGCATCAGCATTGGAGGTTGTCAGGAAACGTCCACACATTCAAATACTTGTCTGCAGAGAAATTTAAAACCAACAATCATCATGGAGGGGTCRGAGGGTGAGAGGGATGGGTGAGGAGTATGTAAAAAAAATCTATACAAACAAAAATTGGGTTTTCTGTTGGGAAATTCTGTCAGGATAATATTTTTCTGAACTCTGCCTATGAAACTCCTGAGCAACTGATAAGGATCAATTAACAGTGTGCTGGGAGGAGGTAGGTGACTGTCAGAAGGAAGAAAACACCCCTATTTTCATTGCAGTTTGTGGCAAGATTATAAGAAGTGGCTTCTTAGGAGCCTGAGAGAGCTTCCGCTGGCACATTGCAGGTTATCAACAAGGAAGATTTCACTTCCTATCACTGATTGACTAATTATATCTGCACAGTTCAAATGAAGATGTTCTGAGACATCCCTTTGCAAGCAGAGCAGGAATGCAAGCCTCTGCTATTTGATCTCTTCTCCTACATTTACATTTGGAATTCATGAAATGGAGAAGCAAGTAGAGCCAGAATCAGTACAAGGCAAATGCTGGGCCAGCTCGGCCCATGCAGCCCTACCCTGGCATTTCAGCCCTGCTCTGCATAGGCATATGCTGATATGACCTGCCCTCAGCTCCCATGCAGTTGAATTGTGCCCTGGGTCAGCAGCAGTATTTTCAGTTTAAAGCGAGCTACAATTAGTCCCATAGTAACTGTGAGCACCACGTGCCATGTTATTTGGAAATACAGAAAGTCAGGAATGCTGGAGAATTTGCAAATAGGAAAGTTTTTTGTCTTGTTAAAGAAACATCCTTAAACTGGAGCCATGTGCTCTCTGCATCTTGTCTTCCAAAACGCAGACTGCCTGCTATGCCGAGATCCGGGCTCTTCTGAGAACATAATATACAATATGGTGATTCACCATGCATATTTATGTGCATCAGAAGCTTCAGCAAAACTCAGCACACCCACTGCCAGTGCCAACATGTGCTGTTTTTGACTTTTCTTTGGGGGAATTTTAACTCATGCAACATTTGCTTGAAGCATGCAATGTGTGTCAGTATCCAAAACTGCCCAAGAGGAAAGCTACTATATTAAACTGCCAGTCCTGCAAAGGCCTTTCCATCCACCTTTCTAAGAAGACTCACAACCAGTTCCTCTCCCTCCACTCACTCCTTGTCACCTGGCTCCTGGGAGCCTTACAGTAGTGGCTTCATTATTCTCATAACAGTACAGGCAAATATTACTTGTGGAGTGAGTCACTTTGGTTCATGTGCTGATTGCTATCTTATCGCAGGCTCCAGTCAGAGCCATTTTAATGATGCTCAAACAGCTGAGTTATTAAAACAAACCCAGAGGCAGCCAAGCGTAAAGGAGCTGGAGTCARCTGAAGAGACAGGGCTGGAGCACTGCCCTCCTCCTCCCAGCTCATGTGCAGCGTGGCTGTGGATGCTGCTCTGGAAGTCCAGGCTAATGCCTGTGGACTCTGGGAAGGGCAAAGAGCTCTCTGAAGACCAGGGAATGCTGCTTATAATCTCAGCATTAAATTGTATTTCGGGGGTCACCAGAGTCTTGTCCCACATCTTGGCCCCCTTGGCTGCTGCAGTAGTATGAGTGTAAAAAGTAAAAATATGGTTCTGCCACAAAGGCAAACATGTTGTCCCTATTACAGCAAGTCACCACACTACAAGGGCTTGTGACACAGAGGCATGATTACCTATTACTACTCTGGATAAAAACAACTTGCTTACGGGCGAGGTCTTATTATAGCTAAGCTGAGGTCCTCCTCTCATTTACTCCACAAGGATGGATTTTACTCCGGAAGTACTAAATTCAGCTATGCAGACAACTGTTGTAGTCCATTCGAGTGCTCACATGCGTACATGCTCCCTGCTACCCCTGCGACTGCAGGGAGGAGAGGGAGGACATTCCCAGAGACTTAGTGAGGTCTTGCACCACCAGAATAATCGTTGTTTGTGGAAGGGGCAGGWTGGTGATCCTGGTTATCCATTTGCAGGTGCCACAACTAGTGTACTTCCTACATGAAACAGGAAAGCTCTATGTTTATGTGCCATAAAGGGACCAAGATGTTGATTTTATACCCAAGCTTTGGATCTAGCAAAATCTGAGCTTCTCCTGCTCCGATGCAAAATCACAATATTCCTCTGAGATGGTGGCACTCCCTAAGAATGAGAAAAAGAATTTGCTCTCCTATTCCAGTCCAGCTTCTCCTGAGATCAAACCCTGAGCAAATGATAATAACACATCTATCTTTGCAGTGGAGGTACAAAAGTTTATGCCGCATGATTCACATGAAAGAGGAGAGAGGGTAGGAGTGAGATGGCCACTTCCGACTTCATATAAGACTTTGAAAATGTAGGGGACTGAATTAAAATAAAACCTGCAGATCTATAGGGGAAAAGTCCATCTTTCCTCCTTTAAGAAAAGACATAGTACTCAGCCTGCAAAATCTTCCCACTTGCACTTCAGGTTTAAGTCCCTTTGTATGTCACAGAGGAAATTCTTTCCCTTTATAATCTTCTTGCTGGCCTATAGGTAATTGAACAGCAGATCCACACAGTAAACCCTTCAAAAGGAATTACAAGGATTACATATCTCATATTCACCTCATTTCACCCTTTGCAGATGTTGAATGCGAGGCATCAATTTCTTCCTAATCCACATAACTCAGATATGTTGAGTTTTCTGCCAAGACACCTTCCTCCTTTTCCTTCTTTGCCTAGCAACAGTTTCAGGAGAGAACCAGCTGAACTCAGAAAGTTATAGAAAACTTAACTYGAGAAGCAGGCATGGCTCTTCGGGAGGGAAAATTGAGGTCTGGAAGAAAGAAGAGAAGGAAACTGGGAAATAGATATAGAGGTGAGTCTTAGAGGACTTGACTGCTGAGAGAAGATCGTGGCCTGATCCATAGGCTGATATACATTAGTCTTAGTATTTTCTGAAATGGGCTAAAAGCCAGATAAATGTGAATCAGCCCACTAATTGCCAACAAACCTGGAGTAAAGAACAGAATGTGGTCACATTCTACAGACATTTCATGGCTGCAGATGCAAGGGAGAACAGTCAATTTAATTAGTGAAGGCATTTCATGGAGGTAAACTGAAAAAGGCATTGATTTAAAAAAAAGAAAGGAGTTTCCTGAACGCGCTAAGCCAACACCACTAAGAAATTTGTCAATGCAGTTACCGAATGGATAACAAAGTATGTTATCTCCTTAGAAACCAGAGAACATACAGTAGGACTAAAGTTGGAAAATCTTTACCTACGTAAGAAAACATAGGCAATAAGGAACCTTTTGAAAGCAGTACCTTTTCCCTAAACCAGCTGCCGGGGAATACATACAGATTATTTAAAAACGCAGCGAATGCAATGGGAATTGCATCTCTGTGGAACAACATTGCAGGTCTTCTCCGCTCCAGAGTTTGCAGTAGCACAGGAAGGCTTGCTCCTTTGAGACCTACTGAAAAGTCACAGCTTAGATGAAGTCAGTGGAGATACGACCTTTTATAGGAACTAAACATTCCTACCCCTGTGCCAAGGAGGAGTATCAAAAAGGCAGCACATTCAGTGACCACAGTGGTGGTGTAATGAGAATGGACAGAGCCTCCTAAAGATGCAGAAGGTCACATCTCTACTACAGAGGGGCAATAGGGATTCCTGATTTGGTGGCAATTGAGTCAGAGCAGCAAGTAACTCCGCTGAATTGCTAAGGTGATGGGCAGCCAGGTTTATGAACCTGGCAGCAGTTCACCAGTGTGACCAGACTGCTTTCAGGACCTGACCTGCCATATGCTGCATTGTGCAGACAGCTCATCAGATGGCTGTGTTTCAGGAATCCCTCCCTCCCTGATCTGAGGGGTTTGCAAGCTGAAGTCCCGCTCAGAAGGGATGTTGGAAACACATACCTGAGCTAGCAGTTGGTCATTTTCCCCAGCATAAGCAGAGCAGCACAGAGCTTTGCCTGAGCCGATTGCTAGGTCTTTATTCACTCTGAATATTGCAGCTCATGATGAACTCAGGTCAGCTTCAGTGATGGTGAGCTGACTCCTGAGCCTGTCTAGCTTTAGCCAGTCTATAGGATCTGTAACTACTACAGTGACTAGTATTCACCATAGGTGATGTCTAAATCAGTTAGGAAAATAGTATTGAAAGTCAAGAAAACTTAGGCTTCTCAGAGCTGGGTCTCTTCTGAAATATGGGTTTAGACTGCACAGTTGTTTAGAAGGTTTTGGAAATGTTCTCTGATGAGCATTTTTACTATGGGAAAGGCATAAGAGTATTTGTGTTGACGAGTATTTCTTTCTAATTCTGTTTTGCTTTCTCTCATTTCCTTTTTCTTTTTTTTTTCTGTAGCGTCAGTCCATCTCCATATTCTGGCCAGGAAAATCTTAGTTRTGCTTTACTTCCTGTGTTTGCAGGGAATAAATAAGCCTTTACTTCCATCCTGACAAATAGAGATCATAGCTTTTTTGCCCTCAATTTATTGTGGTGCTATCAGTTTCTTATTCATACAGCTGCTGTCATGTTACTCCAAAGGTTGATATTTGTGGAACAATCTGAGGAAGGAATAAAAACTCAGGGCCTGATCCAGTTTGCTTCAAATGTAATTTCTTGAGGTCAAAGAATGATCCTTCTTAGAAACAGCTGGGGTACAAGCCTGGCACTAATGCTAAGGGTTTCATACCTCATACTATGGTGTATGAAATTCTTCAAAGTTGGTCAACAAAGTTGCATCATAGCAAAGATCTGCTCTGCAGGTGGAGAACAGAGGAGTGATGGTGGTATGATCCCTGGCACATCACACAGCTTGAAGGTCTGATCATTTTAAAATTGACCTGTAGAAATTCCTTGTACTGTGGCACAATCCTGCCATGTGGAGCCAAGATGGAACTTGACACCACACTTGCAAATGGTCCAAATKCATAAGGTAACCATTTTTTAGAGGCATTTTCTTTTCTCATTTGCTGGCTTGGTGTATTGTTATATGGATCAGAGGGACTTCAAAGCTCTAGCCAGCTGAGAGTTCTGCCTGCAGATGAGTGGATTGACAGATTAGTACTTAACCAGTAGATGGTTTTGAAAGTGTAATTGCAAGCTCAACAAAAGGCTGGATTTTCACATACTCCCGTGATTTTAATAAAACAAGTATGCAGCACAGTCTTAGGAGCTGCAATGCTGCCTGTGTTGCTCATGCTCAGTGAAGTGCAAAGCTAAGAAGTCATCCCTTGTGCCCATCAGAGATCCTCATGGAGTTTTATTTTTCTATATTAGAGGGAATACAGGAAGCAGAGCATAACTCCCCAAAAGACAAGCTATCTGGGGAACAAGGTTGCATATGTTTCTGTCACTGTATCGTGCTCATTTTAATGTCCTTAAACTTGAATATGTGACCCAGAATTATCTATGATCAGCAGTAGGCAAGAAATTAATATTTCATCATGTGCTTGTCTACCTGGATCCCTAGCTGTACCATCCGTTGAGCTCAGAAAAGCTCAGGGAAACAAGGCAAATGTGGCTGAAAGACAACTTATATCTGTCAAAACTGGCATTTGAATTGGGGACSACAGTGAAGGGCTGACTTCTGTGGTCCCATGACCGCGCTCCCAGTTTGTGCCAGGCTATTTCCCGCCTTCATTCTGTCCCTACCTTCAGTGGCATGCCCTTTAAATGAAAGAGTTGGGGTGAACACTACAGTTCTGATGATGGAGACTTCATGCAACCCTGTGAATACTGGGCAAGTCCCTATATATCTGTGGAGGAAAAGTCCTTTTCATGCAGTGCAAAGAGACAGAAGTAGGGTCCATGGTCTGAGCCAGTTGCCTRCATCTCTCTTAGGAGTATTTGGAGTGTGTCCTTCACCCTGACAGGAATAGGTTCTATGAGGAAACCGTGTCTGGTTTCTGGTCCAGAGCAGGCTTTTTTCACTACAGCCAGTCACCAGTCTCTGCTGGAAACACATCATGCAGAACCCGTCTGTGAGGTGTATCAGTGACAAAGGGAAAAAGAAATGAAGAGGTGCATCCACACGGTGCTTTCCTTGACAGTATCTGTGCTCCATGCTGGAGGTGACTGTCACTGAGGTGAGATTAAGGGCGTTTGACAGCTGACATCCAGTTCGGACTTTGCAGTCATTGCGATTCTTACATCTTCAGCATTGTTATTTTACCCTTTAATGTCCGTCTCATTTAATGCACTGGCCTGATATCCATGGTGCAGCAGTTCTGTCCCACTTGTCTTCACGTGGTATGAGCTAGACACCCAGCCTGCATGTACCACCATCCATCTACAGAACAAGAATTGGACCTTCTCTCCTTCTCTCCCTCTGTACTCTTGAGCAGGGAAAGGAGAGATGAGAGACTTTATGATCACAAAACATCTTTATATGTAGAGAGATAGAAAGAATAGAGATCTACGATTAAGGAACTATAGGAAAGTTGCGAAGTCAAGCACTGAGAAATCAGAAAATRTCAGCATCAGAAATGCTTATGAAATCTTAATTTGCCCTGCTTGTGAATATACATTATAAGGTCTTTAATTATACAGCCACATTTTGTTTTGTTTCCAAGACCCTGTTTTAGTCAGTGTGCAGGGCAGTCAGTGTTTTCTTGCTGAGTTACTAATCAATACTCTCCTTTCCCCTCTTGGCTCAATGGGTAAGATTAGTCTTTTAGTTACCGTGTACTGGTCAAATCTGAACACAGAATGGACCATTTCTCTCTCTTCAATGGTTCTCACCACTCTCATATTTCAGTGTTTCAAAAATGGTTAACACGTACCCTGGCAAAGTGAGACACTACGTTTGTGTACAGTGACAAATTTTAACTCTTACAGTCAGTGTCCATGCCCCAAATGTAAAACTCTGTGTTTGACCCATTTGGTGGTGAAAGGGATTCCAAAATACAACCTGTGCAATAACAGCACCTCCAGATTCCTACAATTTTTAGGAGGGAGGCAGTGGAAATAGGTAATAACAGAATCAAAAAGTCTCTAGCCTAATGCATAAATGGATGAGAGGGATAATTTCGGTTAAGCACACTGAAGTAACCTGGAATAATTACAGAAACGGTTCCATAAACATAATGTTATTGGAGTCGATGTTTATTGGAGTCCATGTTTATTGTCCTTTGATGACTTGTCTATCAAATGCACTCTGTTTATAAGTAGCAGTGAAGTATTCAATAAATACACTGAAATCTTACCCTGACTGGCAAGCTGGACTCGTTTTGGCTCCAACATCATTGTCAGTAATAGGCTCTGGGAGCGGAGTTTCATTAAGCTTCTGTTGACAATTCATTTAGCACATTGAAACCTGGTTTCCTCTCCTATGGCTGTTTGGGCTTGGCAAGCCTAAAGGGGTCAAAAGTTCCTGAATCTCATTACTTGGTGAGTGGGACTCTGAGCAGGAGAGGGGAACAGAGTATTTCAGAACAAACACCGCTGGGAGCAGATTCCTAGTTCAGGTGGGATTCATCTTACTTATCTTCCTCCYTCTGAATCTGAGGTAACTTGATTAAGGTAATCTTTAGGCTCCCAGAGAGGGAGAATTGAACCAGCCACAAGTCATCCTCTCTCTGTTAGACATTTTATGAAGATGGATGCCCATTTGGAGGCACCTGTCTTTATCCGTTGACTACAGGGAAAACTTTGAGATTAGATGAGATGTATAATGTTCAGATAGCTCAAATTTAGGGAGAGAAATCTCTCCTAAGGGCCTGATGGAACCTGCTTCAGTGGTACATTTTCCATTCAAAGGACTAGGACATGCTTCATCTAACAGTTTCATCACATTCAACCTTTACTTGTATAACATCCAGCCTTTACTCAGATGGGAGGAATGAATCAGCCTTACTGGAACCTGAAACTTTCTATTACGCATCAGCATAGTATAGGTCCCAAACCACTTTTTATTGGGTGGCTAAATGTTATTAACTGTATTGATGAGGGGGAAAGAGAAAGGTGAAAAGCTATGCACACTGATGCTGCAGCTACTTTAGTTCAGTATTAACTCTGTCAGACTGTGTTATCGTCCTGTATAACTAGAAAAATTAGATATACAGTCATATGCATATCTATCTGCATTCTGCTTTCAGTAACATGGAAAGAAATGACTCCTTTTACCCTTCACCCCCAGCTTCCTTTCATACACACATACTCGTGGTACACACATTTTTTACCCTTCAGGCTGACAATGAAAATACTAAAAACTCAAGAGAAAATCACCTGGAGGACAACACAAACCTTCACACAAAGAATAGCCTATGTTGTGCCTGACAGTCTCTTCTTTTTCTGTATCCTGACAGAYGAACATGGTGTAGCATAAAAGTTGGGAACTGAAAATGAAAGCAAGAAGACGACACAGAGGAAGAAGAATAGTCTGAATGAAAAAAACATAGTGATTGATAACATAATGTAATATTACAGTGTTCATAGACAAGAGCTCTTGGAACTGAACTTATTAATGACTTCAGAGCTGCATAATTTTAATGTGTGAAAATAGAGCTGCCTTGAAAAGGAAAGCTAAAGTCAAATTATATATCCAAAGTCTGTTCAAAGGAGAACATTTTTTTATTCTGGACTGGGTGGCCATAACTCTCCAGGATTAGTGAAGTCTAGCAGGGTTGGAAGGCATCAACAGTCATGTTAAGAGAGCTGCTGTCAAGTGCTTTCTATAGATTTTAATTTCTTTTTCTTACCTCTGACTATCTATAATAGCTCTTTTGAAGTTCAAGAACACAACACTTCCCTGCTGGCATTATCCTCATCCGTGTAGCACACACAGCTGGTCCCCTTTTCCCTCATTCCCAACATGGCTCATTCATCACATCAGAGCCTGGAATGTCTCTCAGTTTATGTTTTTTCCTTCTGAATGCAGGATTACTACTGAAGATGCCAGCAGAGGTGTGGTAAGAGGCAGAAAAAACCCTACAGAGCCGAACATCCCCAAAAGGGAGAACGATGAAGAGCAGGAAGCTGCTCTCAGCCAAGTTCATTGCCCATTCAGAGAACTCTGCTGCATTATTGGTTCTGTCATAGACTTTGTCCACTCGTGGTCACCTAACCTTGTGATGCCTCCGCTTCCTCCTATAAAATAGGATTGTCCTTAAAAATAATGATGATAATTTATGACAGTGCTGGAGTCTGAACAGAGCAATGTTTTCCTACTATTGTAACTGGGGACTCTCTATACAGAGGGCTTACACGTCTCTTTCTGGTTTTCACCATGGAGGTCCACTTGCCTTCATAAAAGAAAGATGCGAATAGCAGACACTAGAGCCGTTTGAATGCCACCAACAGCAATTCTCTGTTGTTTTATTTTTACGTCCTAAACGAATTGATACAGGCTGCATGCACCGCCCTTTCAGGATCATTGTCAGCAAACAGCAACAAGGTAGAGTTTTAATTGTATATTCACTCACAGAAAACAGGTTTGAAGCTTCTGTGCTCTTGCACCTGAGGAAAGTGAATTTTAAATTCACTTTCTGGAGGTATTTGTATTGGATAACTCAGGCTTACACTTCTTCAACTGGGAATAGAAATACTACCACTAATCATGGTTTAACTGCATGGCTCTCTTGTGAATAGCGAGCTGCCGATGAAAGCAGCCTTGCAAAAATGTCATCAAATAATTTTGAATAACAAACCATTCTGAAGCAATCACAATCTGCTAGTGAAGTCTCTACAAAGCACAGAGAGAAGACCATCAGGCAAATTACTGACTAGCAATTATTCAGCCAGATTTACTGAGAAATGATCTTCTCAGAAACTGGAGCTCAGCATAACAAGAGCCTTCATTTTACAATTTAATTTCTCCCTCTGTACTGACATTTCTTGCATCTTCTTCTCGTCTCTCAAATCCTGAACCACAGGATTTGGTTAAAAATCTTTATTTTGAAGTAATTAGTAGTAGCACCTGTATGGACCTTAAAGTCCCCAAAGTAGTCTTTGTCTGCAGCAGATGAGGTATGTACTTATTTTGGATTGCAGTTCCAGCTCTGATTTGCCTGATTGGAATGGGACTAATGGACTTCTTAGACGGCAAAAAGAGGAAGGTTGTCATATTTGCTTTGCTATTTCCAGTCCAAGGCTCACAAACAGCTAAAACATCTGCAGAAGAATCCTAAGAAAGCAAGGAATGGCATTTGGATCTCCTGCAGTTCATGCTGCTGCCTTAGTTACAGGACCATGTATCTTCCTTAGAAACTGAAAATAAAACCAGAAGAGAGAAAAAAACACTCCCGAATCCTCTCCCACTCTTCTTCTTCAACTAACATATGGATCATGACACTCTGTGTGCAGAGAACTGTTTGTTACAACAGTATGACCTAACACAGCTTCATCTTACAGAACATTCCTCATACCTGCCCAGGCCCTCCTCCCTTTAAGTACTGGCAGAATTAAAGGAATAAATGGTATTGGAAGGGAGAGAAGAATGAAGAGGCTGTAGTAGAGAACAAAAGGGAAGTTCTCAGCTGGGATTTGCAATGAAAGGAGGGAATCAAGGAAGTTAAGAAAAATAGCAAGGCTGTTCTCTCACTGACTTCTTAAAGAGGTGCAAACACAGTGCACAGGGGCACAGGCAGTCAAGGCCAGAGGGCAGGAGTCTCTGAAAACAAACCTGTAGGCATTGGGGGTGGATTTGAGTTTTGTCATCTGCACTGTATTGCACCTGCCCCTTAATGAGCATGAGGCAGGATGCTCCCAGCAAACAACTGCTGCTGCTGCTGCTCCAAAGGTTTCCAGGGTGCTGCGGTGTTTCCTTCCTCCCTTCTAGAGCTACAGGCTGCCTGGGGCACTGAGCCTGAGTGTGTCAGGGCAGAGAAGATGCTGGTCCGTATGCGCTTCCCTGCTCATTAGAGCCAGCCTGATGGTCTGCAACGAGTGCCAGCTTCCTGCTGTACCACATCCATGTGCTTGTTAGCATTTCATTTTGGAGCCTGAGAGCACTTCAGAGGGTCCTTGTTTGAGCAGAGAGAACCATAAATGGTACATACCAAAAGAAGAAATGGACAGGGGCAATCATCTCCCTCTGGTGATTGGACATCTTTGTCATCTGGATGAGTTTTTGCAGTCTGTTAGTTTCCAAGACTAAGTTGATATTGTAGGTATTAATTATAAGGAATATACTGCTGACTAACTAAATGCTCTCCTGTAGGCACTTTGGAAATGCAGCTGATTTAATGCATGGCTGCTGATTGGCGCTCTTGGGGGCAACACGTTTCTGCTTCATTTCCAGATTGTGGCAGGCTGTATGTGACTGAGCAGTCTGGCTGCTTCCAAGCTRAGCATTTGTAGCAATCCACGGGTTGTCTACTCTAAGCTGAAGATGTTGATATGAGTGCAATTGTGATGGTGCCTAAATAAAGCCATCAGAAGAAAGATTGTCACTGGTGAGTTTTCCATGCACTTACAAGGACTTGAAACTGCTGTGGTGAAGTGGGACGGTTTTCAGAGGTGTGTTAAAACTCAGTGCATCTGCTCCGAATATAATTTTAGTATTAAAGCCAAACCATTGCAACTGCTAATCCAGTATATCTAGCAGAGCTATTGGAGGGGCAGAGGACTCCTCTGTGCTATTTGAACTGTGATCTGTGTACAGCCTTTGGAGTTCTTGCTGGCAAAGCTTTTGGAAGGTTTGCAGTCAGAAGTCCTACAACATTTGTAAAAATAACAGTTGAAATAAAGAAAAAGGTAACACTCCCCCAAGCCTCTGTGCCCCATATCCTCTGAGTTGTGCAATACCCTCTGCGTTGGTAGCTGCTGTCAGCTTTCACTGTGACAAGTTAAGCCAGCATATCCATGGGTATTATAAGTCGTCAACAGAAATGGAAGCCTGAACTTACAGCACCAAAAATGACTTGTTCCTTTCTGAGCTAAGAGAGCACTGCATGTCTAAGTCGTAGGCCCTTGTGTCTGCTGGGGCCAGCTGTGACCTAGCTGTGGATGTCTCCATTAGAAGTTCTCTGCTCGGTGCCCTGCTTAAACGTGGTATGGGAAAGTCTCTGCCCCGGAGAAGTTCAGTCCTGCCATTAAGACAGACAGATGAGGTAGGGAAAGGAAAAGTTGCTGTTTTGCCAGTGGTGTTCTTTGACCGACACAGGGCACAAGTAGAAATTACCTGTATCTGCATGCCGATGTCCATGAAGTCCTTGTGTTGTTAAGCCCATTATAGCTGCACCATAAATATTTTGCAGCATCTTTCAGCAGAGGATTATTTTGGGCCTGGCAGTGTTCTCCTAAGGCTTTCCTTTCCTCTCCTTTTCCTAAGCTTTCGGCTGGGAAAGAGTTTACCACAGAAGGCTTGCAATCTGCAGCTGTCACAATAACTTTTGCATTGTCTGCAAATACCCATCTCCTTCATATCCCTCCTGCCAGCCAACTGACTGCTGTGTATGCTTTATGGGTATTTCTATGTTTTCCTCCTGCTCTGCTTAGCAAACATGTTTGTCTTGGCCCATACTAACAATTGCTGTGCTGAACAGCTATAGTGAAAGACATGGAGAGAAAGGAGTTCAGTTCTTCTTTGGGAAACCTGTGGCTTAACTGCTCATTGCTGGCATTTCCAGGTCATTATTGGTAGCTATGAAAGTGCAGGAAGAAAATGCAAAGGGCTGCCTGTGTTATACCCTCTGAGGGTCTTCCCCAGACAGCACAGCCCAGGCTGGCTGGAAAGGCACAGGAGAGCGGTGTGTTTCAGCATCTATCCGCAGGCAGCTGAACTGCCAGCCAGGGCACAGCAGCGTAGCAAAGCTGGCTCTCCCCGCACCTCTCTGCCTTGCCAATGTCTGGACATCCTGCTAGGCAGGACACCTCCACCTCACAGTACTCCCCATAGAGAGCTGCATGCCTGTAAGGAACAGCAAAGCATGTGCTCTTGGGAAGACTTGTTTTCCCCACAGTTTTCCTCCTGAGCATCTCAGCTTCTTCTCCCTCATGCCCCCAGAAACTCATGTTAAGAGCAAAGAGGAAAAGTAAAAGGGAGGCATGCACAATTATCTAGGCTGAAGGAAGTCAATGCAAAAGGGATACTGGAGAATCCAGCAGGGATGGATGAGAGAATAAAGGCACACCGGCAGAACAAAGTAGGGGTGTACTAAAACAGTTTTTTTTAAGGAAAGAAGAATGTATGAAGGATGCCTGAGAATGAAGGGTTCTTAGGGAGGAAGGGAGCTGTGCGTGCATGAAGGACACTCACAGATGAAGGAAGAGGGTGCGAGGTGTAAGGAGGAGTGGAGACAGGAAGGAAGGTAGGTAGGAGGTGGGGGCTGCATACAAAGGACGAGTGTTGGAGTTTCCTGTGGAGCTGGGTGCGCTGGAGCTGGGATGAGAGAAGTCATGGCAAGCAGAGAATTAATAGGTAAGGGCTTTCCATGTGTGTGTATGTCCTACCTGTAATAACAGAATATGCCTTGAAGTGCTGTGGAATTGTCTCTACCTTCTATGAGAAAAGAAAGGTCTGGGTAAATAAAAATAAAAATAATAAAAAAACCCCAGATATAAAAAGAACCTGCCAGTGGGAGTAGGTTGTGCTTGTGGGTTTGACAGAGCTTGAAAAAAACATGGGCTCAATAACATTATTCATCAGCTTATGCTGAAACCTGCTGCAGATAGCATTGTATGTAGAGCTGAAAGGGCTGATGCTCAGCTGTGAGCTGCTGGTCCAGGCAGAGGTCAGTGTTACCTGATTCTGCCAGTCCCACTCCCAAAACAGAGCCTGGCCTGCGGACGGGACTGGCCGGGTCTCAGTGCTGCACGGGCAGTAAGAGGGCGCAGGGGGATGTCGGAGCGGGCTCCATGCTCTGTTTCTGCAGTCTTACAAGCCTGTGCTGTCACCCACCTGGCAGAAGGCATGGAAAGCGGCTGCTCTCTGCCGAGAGCTTGAAGTGTTTGTGTTTGAGACCCTCCTCACCTGCTCATCTCACAAGAGGACATACTGCTTTCTTTGGCTTCCCTTGCCTTCTGCTTACTTGGGTACTGTTATAAAAAGAAAATATCTTTTAAAAGGGTATTTTTAAAGAAAGCAAAGGCAATATCATTGTCACACAGGAACCCTGCATTTTGGCATGACTGCCTGCCTTTGGCATTTACATTTTCATATATAATGTTTAACCGGAAAACTAACCTGGGATTTAGGATCTCTTTTGGCACTGTTCAGTTTATGTAGCATGAGTATAGGGATGATTTGTACGTGCTTGGGAAGCAAGCACCCATAAGGATTCACCCTGTAACTATGAGGGCAATCAAACATATACATGGATAAATTTCCTTGAATGGCCACACTCAGATGTCTTCCCTGACCCCCTATTAGGAGCTAATTTTCTCCTCTGGCAGGACTGGGAGGTGCTTAGAAGAGACATTCTTTCTCCCTTTTCTAAGCACCCTTCGCCTTCTCTGCCTTTACTGCTTCTAACCTTGCCTGTTGTGGGTCACTTCTACTGTATCTATTGCCCTGCCTTGAGCATTTTTAGGCTCTGCTGGTCATTTTCTCTCACAGCCTTGTCAACAATTCCTCATTTGGTATGCAAACAGTTACACTTCCCTCACAAGAAGCCAAAAACATCTTCTAAATGTTGAATTCTATCACAACACCCAGATCATTAAGATACAAATATCACCTTGGTACAAATGGAGAAGAAAATGACAGAGGAGCAAAGTTGTGTGTTGGCACCTCAGGAAACTTGCTCACACCTGTGCTCTTGCAGCATGCAGTGGGGAAAGGAGATGGTGAAGGAAGGCTTACAGCAACTGAAACAGTGCTAGGAGTCAGTTCTGATGGCTAAAGTGGTGAGAGTTGTGTGGGGCCATGGTCACTTTGGTGGGGACCCCCTTAGGTGGGGGCTGGCTGCACGAGGTAAATGGATGAGCTGAGGTTCCCCTGCAACCTCTGGCTCCTGCTGTGTTGGTGTTTCCCAAAGAGAGCTTTAGTTTTGAACCAAATCAATCTTCTCTGTTCCTGAACCTTTGAAAATTGTGTGAAGAAACTCTGTTCTGCCCATTCACCCATGATAGAAAAAAAGGAATGCAGGTGCTTAATGAGTGTTAATAAATAACACTTTATTTCCATGGTAACATTTAAGCCACTAGGCAAAGACATTTCAACAAAGACAGATGCCCCCGCTGAAACAGAAGAGTACCTAACTATAAAGACTTATCTGAGGCATGTCCTTTGGGAGTTTTCTTGCCCCAAACTTCCTCAAGAGTCAAAGCAAAATAGAAGGATCTCCAGAGAAGATTCAACACAACCAAGGTGTAGGTCACGCCATGAAAACTGTCTCTCTCTCTCCAGTGGCTTCAGACAGAGGGAGTGATCCCATAGGACTATCCTCCTTACCCAGGTACCATACCTGGGTCCCGGCTGAGTAGGTTCTGTCTCCACCTTGCATTCATCACCCATGCTTTTTTGGAGTGGTGGTGCACCCTCACAGCATTCTGTTGGGCACTACCATGAATATTGTGCTCTTGCCTCCAAAGGAAGGTCATAATAGCTCTTTTTTTTGTCCCCATGGGCATGGTCAGTGTTTAGGAAAGGCAAACACCTGTGCTCTGCCCACAGTAGGTGCTTGATGAAGAGTGCATGACTCCTAAAGACATCTATCAGAAAAGCTAAGCCAATATAATGAGGAGGTACCAATGTAAGCACCAGTAAACAAAGTAAGTAGTTCCCTTGAGACATTGTTTTATGCTGTCATTGTTTCTGGGATGAGGGAACTGTATGCTGTCCTTCAAGATGGGCTGGGTCTTGGGGACTTGCTATGACCCTATATGAGTTCACAGATGTGCCTCATGCATTTCTCTTGGAAAGACTTTTGGGAATGTTATCACATTTGTTTTATTTTTACAATCAAGCTTTGAGAGAACAGAAAACTGCTTGAAGTGATGGCTCCAGCTTCCCAGAGGTACTATGCTGTCATGTCTGATGCCCCTCTGAGACTTTAGGTGACTTAAATGTGTCACAGGACCCTGCCACTCTTTTCAGAGGCTTGTCACTTTGGTGTGGGATGGAAGTGGAGGCAGAAACTAAAAATATTTAAGAAGAATGATACACTGCAGTCTCTTACGGTCTGTGTTTCTAATCCTTTAACTGTATGCAAACTCCTCTTCAAAGCCTGGKTTTCCAGTACAGAACAAGATCCCTCTTCGTGTCATGTCATTGAAGACTCATTCTCTTAAAGGACCTTTGAAGCATGACAAGGTTTCTTTACTGGAGAATGCACTGATGTGGCTCTTCTTTTGGCAAACACAAGATTTTGAATTTCCAGTCCTTTTCACATTTTCCAACATGTACTCTTGATGTGGCTTCCCAAGTACTTTCAAGCTTAGGGTCTAAATAATAAAACATCAATGATTTATTTGTCTAGTTTCTTAGATACCATCAGCTGAGATATCAAGAATGAAATGGAATATTCCAGCCAGCTTCCCGTGCTTCTAGTCCTTCGTACCCCAGAGCCTGGGCTTCTCTGAATTCTGTGTGCTCATGTGCCTGTGAAAACAGTAGTCTGCGCTTACCTGTGCACTTAATAGCTGCACTCCTATGTTGTACCAACAGTGTGCAAAGGATCTGATAAGGAGTTAGAAAGATATATGGGCCAGATATAGCTCTCATTAATCAGAGTGAAAAAAATGAAGTAACTCAGTTTGCTACAAGGAAACTTTCTTACTTGTGAACTCAAAATCCTGCCTTCTTTTCCTTTTTTTTGCCTGTCCCTTCCCCCTCCCCTTGCTGTCCCTAGACCGTATGACTCTACAGCAGAGTATTTTAACTACCTCTTACAAGTATTGCATTCAGATTACAATTTTCCTAGAGAGGAAAGATGAAAATATATGGTGTGTCAAATCATATATTTTATCTGTCATCTAAACTGTACAATTTTGTAATATCCTTTTATATTTTATAATATTATCATGCATTTTAGACAGTGTGCCACATATTTCAGACACCTGCTATCTGTGATGTATTATGCCAGATCGACTCACGCTGTAACAACTTCTCAGTTATTTTTACCATCTTGTAAGACGATGAAACTTACAGCCCTTGGCTGTTGCTTGACTTGCCTAGTGTAACCTGCTGGAGGCCATGGGCATAGACAAATGGTCTTTTCCATGACCATATGGCTAGAAAGAGAAACAGGAGGTGACCTGAATCAGAAAGAGGCGGTGCATCTGAAATAGTGCCATATTCAGTTTCTCAGTTGCCAGGTATCCCAAAACAGACCTCTTGCAGCTATTGTGCATCCTGTGTACCGTAAAGCAGTTATACTCTCTTGGGCTGATTCAGCATAATTTGTTGGGAGCTTAATTTGGCTCATAAGCCCTCTCTCATTCCGTTGTGGAACAGGTGTGTGGTGTAGGGAGAGCAGCTCTAGGACTTGCGCTGAATGCTGGACGTGAAGCGAGGGCGGTCTGATTTATGCAGTGCAGTACATGTGGATTGCACTGAAATCATGGTCACGTTCGGCTGTTGATGGTGGAAACATGTAGCAAAGTTGATTGGCAGTGTTTTAAGCCCACTCTGCACAAGTGAAAGTGGTCTGGCAGAGTAGAAGGCAAAGGGGAACAGATGTGAAAGGACATCTTACTGCCTTGCCTGGTGGTGGTCTTACTAGGAACTGGGGTAACTTACCATCTCCTGGGTGTTCATCTCTGTTGGCCAGTAGGAAGGGCAGAGCTCTGGTGCTGGGTGAGACCCCAGACAGATGCATGGTGGTTGTACCTGTGCCCTGCAGGGAGGCATGAGACTGAAAGTTCCTCATGTCTGTAGCTCTGTTTATAGCCAGACAAATGACAAGGCCGGTCTGGCCTTTTGCATATTCATCAAAGTCTCCTGCTAGCTTGAAATATTCATGTCTTTTAAGATTAATTGCCACAGGGAGAGGTAGACAGCTTGAGACACGATAAACAGCAATTTGGCTCTTTCTCTAGGCGAATCTGAAATGCTTCTAAAGTCCTAAAACTCAATTTAAGTTTCCTTGGTTTTGAAGCAAGTTTCTTTCTAATTTCATCCAGTTGGAAATGTCAAGAAGAAAATGCAAGGTTAGGTATTTTTGACACATGAAAGTTCAAGAAGTATCCAGAATTCATTGAAAGAACAAGTTGCTGTAACATACCTGGCCAGTCTCCCATCTCAAGAGACATGAATCAACACCATGGCTTTGGGATACTTTATTAGAGTCCAGTTATACCACTGAGATGCTTGTCCATCTCTGGTTTAAACCTGGATATAATAGGTGCAGATGATTCT
The DNA here is from genome assembly GCA_035582835.1 of Phoebastria nigripes. Classification (NCBI taxonomy): domain Eukaryota; kingdom Metazoa; phylum Chordata; class Aves; order Procellariiformes; family Diomedeidae; genus Phoebastria; species Phoebastria nigripes. The sequence continues at coordinate 588,789 of JAYKAV010002964.1, read as the reverse complement.
GTTTTCCTGTTTAAAAACACCATGTAACATGTTGCTGGGTAGACTTTAGCCATGGAGATAACTGAAGTTGTCATTTCCATTTTGTTCTTTTTAGAGAAAAGTGGTAGTGGATGGGGACATGTGACTTCAGGGGCCCACAGCAACACAGCCCTGGAGATAAGATGCCAGGAATGCTGACAGAGCAAGCACAGCTCAAGGCGTAACAGGATGAGCAGCTTCTGCCAATCTGTTTCCATGCCTCAGACAAATCTTGGCCCCACTCCGAGATGCTTTGTAATGGAATAAACAGCTCTTCTCCTAGGAAAGACCGAACAAACCCCCTGGCTGCTTCATGTGAGTGGATTGCAGATGTTAAGAGCCTTCAACAACCTTTCAGTTCATCTGGACTGCCAAAAAATTCTGTCTCTCTTCCCCACTCCATTGGTCAACTGATGCACCACAGCTGACTCTGGACCCCATCCTCTCCTGTCCAAAAAGGAGAAAATCTTTTTCCTTCCATGTGACATTTTGCAGACAGCTACATTCTTCTTTGCAAGCTGCAAGTTCATACTTAGACTATTATTCACCCAGCTGAAAAATGAGAATTCAAATTGGAAGTGTTTAGTCTATTTCTAAATGTGTGCCCTGGAGGAGGTTCTCCATTTAGTGAAATCTGCCAGAAAGTAAAACAACAACTCAGAGACTCCTATATAGTCTCTGTGGGCAGGTGGGCTTTAGACAGCATGAAGATTAAACTGCAACACCTAATGTGATGATGCTTTTTTATTATATCCAAAGTAATTTTTTGAACCAGCTCCAGAATTTTACTTTCGAAGAAAATATAGCTTAATTTAAAATTAAAAGAGATGAAGTTAAGTGCATCTGGGGAATAGGTACCAGTACACATCTACTCTTCTAATATAGATTATTTCATGCTGTTTAGGGTGGCTAAATAAAAGAGCATGTAAATATCTCCATTGATGTACACGTTATGGATATATATTGCACAGAGGAAGGAAAAAAAAAGTGCTTGAACAGGCAAATTCCTGAAATAAAAGTCAAGCTTACGGCATGTGACTAAGTTGTGGGTACCACCAGGAAAGGGTTAGGATAGCAAAACATCTCTGTCTGTCTGTTGGTTCTTTTTCACAGGCGCTCTTTTTGCAACATCAGATGCCAAGTTTTACTGGCTATCTTGTATGAAAAGGGACGTTTTATGATCAGAGATAAGTTGATAGACTTTATAGCTGATATTTGTAAAACTGCACAATGAGCATGTCATTATAATCCCTTCATCACAGAACCTGTGGCACTTTAAGGAAGGTGTAATGAGATAGCATTAGTGCTGTTCTTCCCATGGGCTCTGAGGCTGTGATGCCAAATGGAGATGGAAGTGGTGGGGTAAAGTGCTCTCACACGCTGCTGAGTTAATAAGTGATACCAATATATGAAATGGCTCATATGCAACTCTTGTGTCATTGCTGCACAGGGAGTCTGTACATCCCAGCCTATCGTGCCCGGCTGCTGAGAGGAACACCACCTGGTGGGGATGGCCAGGGTGTGGGGAAATGACACCCTGTGGGGATGGCTAGAGTGTAGAGGGCAGGGAGATGAGCCCATGGCTGTTTGCAGAGTCCTCGGTCTTATTTCCCCACAGTGATCTTTTCCAATATAGCTCTGTTTYGGGGTACACTCGGATCAGATGGCTTAATTTTTTTTTTTTTCACAAGTGCCGTTTGAAACTTATTAAATGAGTAGTCACAGAATAGCTGAGTTTTATGTTCCAACACAAGCTGAGGCAAGATATTAATTTGACAGCTGGGCTCTGCCTCTATTGATTTTAAATTCCAAGTGTAAATGCTGCACTTTGGGGCAGGGTACAGCGCACAGATGCTGAACCTCAGTTTACAGGCAAAACTGCGGTCAGCCTTGACTGTGAGGCGACAGTTGATGACCTTGCCCTCATGATAATAATGCAGACCGTGCACACAAACACCCCTGAATTCTGGGTTTGGATGCATTTAGCTTTGCGTATCTGAACATTTGCCCTGCTGGKCTGGGATCTGTGACAGTTTTTCATCTGCTCGGAGTTCCAGGCTGTAACCAGGCAAAAGAAAAACTTCCTGTGTCTCCAAGCCCAGGTCTTGGACTGATTTCTGCTCTAAGGTTTTCAGCAGTTTCAAGTCTTCTCTCCTCCATGTCAACAAAATTTAGGCATTTAGCCTCACTGTGTGGTCTGAGGGGAACGATGGACAGCTTTCAGAGGCTGTGCAGCACATGCGACTAACACTATGCTGAAGGGAGATGAAAGCGGCTGTCTTAAGCTTGGTTGCAAAAGGGGCAGAGGTGGTTGCATGAGATGGAGAGAGCAGACCTTGGACAGCTGAGGTGCACAGCTCCCCATACCCCTGCAGCAGTTATTGATTTGCTAGGTTCTGTCTTCTGCTCAAYCCTAACACTAATTTCTGGCTCAGGCTGAGACTAAGAAAGACCCCCACCTCTGGTCCACACCAGAAACTTCCTCTCAGCATTGATCTCTTTGCTGCTCCAACTTGCCTTTGGCTCCCCAGTTCCAGCCCTACTCCAATGGGCAGGCAGTTGAACATGATTCAGCTCTTGTGTGGAAAATGATAACAGTCCTCATGGGCTTATTCTCCTCTCCCTTGTGTTAGTGAGATATAACTCTGCTGAAATCCACTTGGTTGCACTGAGATGACAAGCCTGGTCCTCTAATGCAAATCAGGACATTTTCGTTGTATGAGAAGGCTTAATAAGGATCTGAAAATGTTGTTTACTTATGTGGCATTATGAGGACGTGTAGCCGTTGGCCTTACAAATCTGGGATGTAGGCAGCTGTCTGTGGTGTTTTTGCCTTACCCTTTCTCTCAAAAGCAGGGAATTGGCTGTATGCTCTGCAGKGATTTCCCTGCATGAATGCAGCCTCCATCTGCTCAGTGATACCAGCTCTCTAAGACTTCTCTGCTGCTGGGGCAGCATAAGAGGAGCTGGCTCTCAAGCATCATCGTGGTCACTCATTTGAGTAAGTACTGCTCATGTGAGCAAAGGTAATAGAATTAATCCCTAATTCTTTAAGAAGGGCCTCACTGTGAATTAAAACCAAAAGTGGACCATAAGAGCTGAAAACTGGAGATAAATAATTTTGGCTTTTCCCATAGACTGTGTATTTTACTGGATCATTCCCTCAACATCCCTAGTTTCAGCTTTTGCCATTTGTCAATGCACATGCCTAGCAGCAGCACTCAAAATAAATTTATAGCCATCCTTCTTAAATGTCTGTCTGTCATCATGGAAGATAGCTTGCAGGACCTAGATCCCTGTGGTATTTTGTCCTGATCTGTTCTTGTTACAGTAAACATTAAAGGATGTCAGACTAGCAGATTTTGCAATTTACACAAATTCTAGGAAGATTAAAAAATAAGACTGTCGTATGAACCTTCTCTACTGCAATTGATGTGGCAATTGCATGCTGTATTAGAAGAAAAGAAGAAAAAAAAAAAAGGCTGCAGAGCTGTACTAAGGAAATCCAAACTCACAAGTTTCCAAACAGCAATTAAGAAGAAAAAAAAAGAGAGCTAGTGATTTCCCAGCTGCCAAATGCTAAATACTATCCAGGGKTTATTGACTATCTGATTAGAATGAAACGGAGCTGAAATGGAATTGATTCAGGAATAAACAATGCATCTATTTAGGGTGATGGCCACAGAAAGTATAAGTGGTGAAAGAGTCCCCAGTCAATTTATCAGGGGTTTCTACAACAGTTGCTCATATATATTCAGTATCTCCTCTCAGAATACACCTTCTCTCTACTCTGTACAAAAACGCAGCTTCCTACTCAATCTTTCTGAAATTGGAAAAGGCCCTGTATACATCATAGAAAGTCACTCGCATCCAGCAAGGACTCTACTTAGAGCAAGGGAAAATAGCATTAACCTTAAAACTAATTTGCTTACTTTCTCTGTACCTCTTGGACTACTGGCTAAGGCAGTATTTTCTTGCTCCATGAACATTCAGTTTACTTACCTTCACATAATATTCTTTTCTTCCTTGTAAACAATCTGAAAGAATAGAGGGAATTTAAGGGTCCATACAAGACACCTCTTCCTTGCAACTCATGTTCCTTCTTGTCTGGAAGATAGTTTTTCTTGGATTATCCATGTAAGACTCCAGAGTCCTCTTTCCTCTGTTCACATTAAGATTATCTCCCTTYTCTACGGATTTGACTTCATGGCCTGCTCATGCTGCTCTTAAAACCCTTGTGCCAACACCCTGGACTTGTGCAGCTGAGGGAGCAGCCAAGTCAGCTCACAGATCCCACAGGAAAATAGTTTCACCAAAGCCTGTTTTCAGCTGCATCAGCTCTGTGATGCAGCTGGCTGCGTGGCCAAAGAAGTGCTCGTGTCAGGGCAAGGGCTGGGCAGGGGCAGGAACCACAGGACTATCTTTTTCAGCATCAGTGACTGGCTTAAGCCATTTAAGTAAGTACAACTTAAGAATCCCAGGAACACCATTGCTACCTGATTTTCCTGAGAGGCATGCAGTCTCTAAGTGGTGTAGGTGTATTGAGCTTCATTTAGTAACAACTGATCCTATCGCCCTATATTTTCCCTATCTGGTTTTATCAGGAGCAGGCTTCCTACTTTAAGCTTTGTGTCTATGAAGCTGCAGTTGGACAGTCCAAGAAGACAAAGGTCTCTTGGAGAGGTATTTCTCAGCTTTACATGGCCACTTGTATATTTATTTTTAAATTGATTGATATTCTCATCTGCTAGCCCATAAGCTCCTGGGCTTAGTTTATGCTAATGATGGACAAGTTTTGCAATTCATCAAGAGCTAAACAGACTGTATTTGGTGAAGGGTTCTGCTAGCAATCTGTATTACTCTCTCCCCGGTCTGTTTTCTTTTGGGTAGGGAAGAATTGGAAAAATGATCCTTAAAATCTTAGCATATCCCAGTAGTTTAGAAAGGGCTCTGTGCTACCATTGTTGTTAGTATTTTCTTCCAGAAAAACAAAATGGAAAAAAAAGAGATGTTTTTTACCTTATATACCTTGACCTGTTGGCTTGTGGTTCGGGTGAAAAATAGGAATCTTATAAACAGTAACAGGATCTAGCTTAACCCATAAAAAAAATCAAGCACAGTTTTGATAAAATACTGATTTAGAAAAGTGGATCATAGCAGACAACTAGCTGGGTGATTAGCTGGTGAGTAACAAAGCAGATGTAAGATATCTATAGGTAGTGGAATCATAAACAGAAGTGAGGTCTTGGTTTTACTACCTTTTGTGGGATTAAGGAGGTCAAGATTAAATTCAGAGGGTGACCTGTACATGACAGTAGAGGATTATTTTAATCTAATGTAGGAAGGTGTATGGATATTTAACACCTAAAAGATAAAATTAATCAAATTCAAACTACAAATACAGATTTTTTAATTTTTTTTTGTTTTTTTCAGAGGTTAATTAACCACTGGAAGAATTTACACAGCTCTGTGATGTAATCAGTATCTCTTGAAGTCTTTACATGAAAAGCTTTCTAGAATATATGTAATTAAAAAAAAAAGTTATAAGTTCTGCAGAAGAACCACTTGATTAAATTTTATGGCTTGCATAAGTCAGACTACAGAATCATACATAATCATTTCAGCTTTTACGTTTGAACTATGAAACAGCAGTCATAGGGGCTGAATGAACTGACTTCATTTAGTCCAAAATGTTGTTCCCAGAACTTCTCAGGTCAGAGGTTGTCATAAATGGAGTCTCAGCACTGAATGGAACAGAAAGAAATGCTTATTTCTGGGGCTTTTTAGGAGTTAGGTTAATAGGAGGATGCCAGGGAATTATAAATCTTCTATAACATTTTAGGAAAAGAAGCATAGGTCTCAGAGGCTTACAGCCCTTGGKCTTCATTCAGGTGCCTCCACCGCATCCTGTGGAGGGATCTTCTGCTGAATGCTGAAGCTACAAACGTACCCATGGGAGCAGCAAGCTGATTCCCCCCTGGATAAGCTGATCAATAAGCACCTTTGAGATTTTAAACAGTCTGCATCTGTGAGCTCCTCCTTTCCGAGTCTTTCTGTTGGTTTCAGTGTTGTGGATTGCGAGAAGAGGCAAGTGTGGAGTCAGCGGAGCTCCATGAGCAGCATGCTGTGAGACCCCAGGGAGGTCTGAGGCTTTGCTCTGGGAGAAGGAGGACCTTAAGGGGTTGTGCACTCATGCTCAGAAAGTATCATCTCAAGTTGAAAAAGCACAAGGGAGAGTGAAAGGGGGGGCCTCATCTGTCAGCGGTTTGTGTCTGTGCATGCCAACGGCTTGTGCTGATCACCCCAGTGAGATAGGACCCATTGCACATTCCCTTATGTGTTATTTTCTTGTGTTTGTTTCAAGAACAGGAATTGCCTTATTGAACATTACTCCTGAGCCAAAATYCAATAATTAATAAACTGTTTGCACCTGAGACATAGGTACATTAAAAGATTTTTAAGAAACTGAAGTAATTTAATTGGGCCTTAAAATGGACTTCACGCATTTTGTGCCTTACGAAGGTCTCCTCTACTGATGAAGCAGCATAAAAAGGTTTCCTTGTAAATGAGAATACATTATTTTATTTTTAACAAGAAAAACTTCTGGTACCATGCAGAGACTTTTTAAGCATTATTCTCTCTGAAGGACTTTAGTGGATGCAAACGAAAGAAAAAGGAGCTTTTCCAAATTGGAAAAAAAAGAAAAAATCACTTTTGAATTCCAAGTATTTTAATGTTTCTGTTTTGCTTGCTTTTCATCTATGCTTAGTAATATCAGAAAGGATTTCTATAACGTGGTTGCTATGGTAAAAGCAGACCTGTGTCCCATCACACAAACCTTGAACCACAATTAACTGTTTAATGTTACTGGAGCAAAGGAAGGTATGAATAGCATGTTAACACCTTCAGAACCACCAGCCTTTCATCCTAATGGTGCCAGGCAGAGATTTTCCCTTTCATTAGGCAGATTTATGGCTGTTCTTTAGTGCACATCAGGTAGCCAGATGGATACTGACAATGTTTTTTAGGCCATCTTGCTGAACTTATAAATTCATGCATTTGAGGGCCAGAAAGAGATCTGTCTGGCAAGTTTAACATAGGTTATACAGTTTAAATGAAGAAAAAAATGATAACCTATGTTTGAACAATTGCTTTTCTCAAGAAATACATCCAAAATAATTTTTAAGACTTCAAATGTTGGAGAATTCATTGTGTTCCTTAGAAAGAAAGAAAAAAAAAAAACAAACCCACAAAAAACCAAACAAGCCACTATTATGCTGTTTAATTAACCTGAGAGCTAAAGGAATGAAGGCAGAATATTTTTTTTTAATGCAGTTTCTGCCAGTTGGTCTTTTTGGGCCTCTGTTACCTAGACTTGTTACCTAGAAAACCTAACAGCTTTCTCTCCCTGTCCTTTCTGGTTGCTTTTCTGTATGCAAACCTGCAAGGGATATCAGTACAGTGAGAACAGACTGGGACTTCGTTGGAGTGGATGGCTTTCCACTATGCAAAAAGAGATGGTCTCTGCCCTTGGATGTTTATACATCAGGGACAGTAATCGATCTTAGTGAACAAAATAAATCACTGTTGTCAGTTGCAGTACCAGGATGCTGACAGTTGATTTTGTTGTTGTTGGGTTTTTTGTTCATTTGTTTTTAATATTTATATTGAATTTATTTAAGAAAAAACAACTAATGATCTAAGGAGAATCATTTATGCCAAATTTTCAGATGTTATGGATCAGCACAGCACCACAGATTGCAATGAAGTGACACAAATTTAAGTTAGCTAAAGATTTCACCTCTCTCCTCTTTGAGGAGGTAACACCTTTTGAAAAGATAGGATTAAATGCTTCTCAAAGTACTTTATTTAAAATTAGTGTAAATTCACAGGAGAAGCTGGCTGGGTGCCCATGAGTGACCAGACATTTTGCATAGGTTTACTCCTTTAAGATAAAGTAACAGATTCTCCTAGTGTATAGCCAAATTTCTTTGTTTAGGGGGTGTATATCTTTCTTTCTTTATACATTTCATCATCTTTGAATAGAACACTGATCTTCTTGAATTGCATAAAAATTGCAGCCTCCATCGGTGATATCTTGCTTCGTGTTCCACCCTTTGAAATGGAATTAATTATTTAGTGTTGTAGTCTCTAAAATAGTGCTTTGAATTCCTTCTCTGACTATAGATTTTTATCTCTCTTCATATCAGTCCTCCAGTTTTATTGCTTTTTTACACAGCTTATTCTACCCTACTTGTGGAACTTTGCTTCAAGTGTGTTGAATGAACTCCACTCTAGCTGTTTATTTCTGCATTTGATTAGTAATTAATACTGGGCAAGTTTTTTCACTGCTTAACTGCAAACCCTGTTGAACAGTCTGCAGCTGAAGGATCAGCTGAAATAACTGGTCTTAGACTGTATTTGCCAAAGAGTGAAGAACTAGGACAGGGAGAAGGGGAAGGGGAGGCGTAATACAAATTCTACTGTTTAATATCTTCATCAATGACATAGACGGTGGGATCGAGTGCACCCTCAGCAAGTTTGCAGATGACACCAAGCTGAGTGGTGCGGTTGATACACCTGAGGGATGGGATGCCATCCAGGGGGACGTGGACAAGCTCGAGAAGTGGGCCCGTGTGAACCTCATGAGGTTCAACAAGGCCAAGTGCAGGGTCCTGCACCTGGGTCAGGGCAACCCCCGGTATCAATACAGGCTGGGGGATGAAGGGATTGAGAGCAGCCCTGCCGAGAAGGACTTGGGGGTACTGGTGGATGAAAAGCTGGACATGAGCCGGCAATGTGCGCTCGCAGCCCAGAAGGCCAACCATATCCTGGGCTGCATCAAAAGAAGCGTGGCCAGCAGGTCGAGGGAGGTGATTCTGCCCCTCTACTCAGCTCTGGTGAGACCCCACCTGGAGTACTGCGTCCAGCTCTGGAACCCTCAGCACAAGGAAGACATGGACCTGTTGGAGCGGGTCCAGAGGAGGGCCACGAAAATGATCAGGGGGATGGAATGCCTCTCCTATGAAGAAAGGCTGAGAGAGCTGGGGTTGTTCAGCCTGGAGAAGAGAAGGCTTCGGGGAGACCTTATTGCAGCCTATCAGTATTTAAAGGGGGCTTACAAAAAAGATGGCGGCAAACTTTTAGCAGGGCCTGTTGCGACAGGACAAGGGGGAATGGTTTTAAACTAAAGGAGGGTAGATTCAGACTAGATATAAGGAAGATATTTTTTACAATGAGGGTGGTGAAACCCTGGAACAGGTTGCCCAGAGAGGTGGTAGATGGCCCATCCCTGGAAACATTCCAGGTCAGGTTGGACGGGGCTCTGAGCAACCTGATCTAGTTGAAGATGTCCCTGTCCATGGCAGGGGGGTTGGACTAGATGACCTTTAAAGGTCCCTTCCAACCCAAACTATTCTATGATTCTATGATTCTATAAGGAACATGTGGAAAAAGGGCAGAGAAGGTCAGCATGAAAACCATACACAGGTGAACTGTGGTAGGAAGGGAATTCATTCTCTAACTACTTTTTCTTCTAAGTGGAAAAGACTCTGGAGACTTTAAAACAGTGGTGGCTCCTCTGAGTGAGTCCAGCCAGCTGTGGTCCCTCAAGGTCCATTTGCCTGGAGTGCTGGATGGATATTTTCAGGCGAGGGCAAACCAAGCTGCAGGAAAGTATTATATTCTGTCTTTCATGAGCCACTGGGTAGTGAACAGTGGCACAAGCAGGGTGAGACAGTGACTGTGACTGTGTGCTTAGGCCATCTGTGTATACGAGTGTGGGAAACATGCTTGGGATTCTTAATATGTTTATTTAATTGTATTCTATGGCACTTTTTTTTCTTTAGCAAGGAGTGCTTGAGTGCTGGACATGTGGATTGTCCAGATTGTTTCACTGCTAATACATGCCCTGGCAGTTTTGGCTTGTGCTGACTTGCAGTCTCCACAAAAATGCCCAGGTACAGTTTGCCGATACAGGTTGTGCTAAGTGCCATTTCAACAGTGTGGCCACGACGCTGTCAGCTTTGGATCCTTCCACCCTCTGCAGACCTCCAACCCAATCCTAGGAGGCTCGGTTCCTTCATACCCCTGTACATGCCCTCATGCCACCGCGTGGGCATTCAAAGCATACCCCTTTTCTACTATAAGAAATATCTTTACACTCGGTTCTTCTGATGGGCTGCAACACAGACTTCTCTGTATTTCAGACACTTTGAAATGGGAAAAAAGGAAATTAAGCAATAATTGTGTCTTATGGGTCCCATGTGGTGCTCTGTGGCCCTAGGAGACCCAAGGCCAAGTGCCATGAAGTGTGGACGCATGCACACAGCCAGTCTATGTTATTTGGCCTCAGGACTGTTTTATTTAGCAGTATGGACATAACCACCGCCTTAAATTGTGGTCCAAACTTTGGAAATACAAGAGGAAGATTAACTTCCTTTTCTTCTGATGGTAATATATGAGAGCTGGATTGTGCTGATATTTTTCTCTACTGATTATTCCTGCCCATGCAGAAGAAAGGTTAGTCTCTAAGTTATTTCAGAAATACCACGGTGGCTGCATGACTCCATCAGGCCAGAGGTGAAGGAAACTCCTGTACACAGACGCTTATATACATGCGTCCATATTCTCTCCAGCCACACGCAATACCATTCCAATGTACCTCTGGGTCTGGGCTTGACAGTTAGGCAGGAGCTTGCTAAAAAGCCTGTAGTAATAAAAGTGTCAGCTTGTGACTGCAAACATCTCTGTTACGCTACTGATAGAGGACCAAGGCTGGCCTAGCAATGTAGAAAGCAAAAATTCAGAGGAGCAATTAAAGGAAAGCAGTCCAGCAAAATGTTATAAGAATTCCTTCACTCAGGAGAGAGGCCTTGATTTTTTTTCCCTTTACATTTTCAGTCATCTAAATAAGGGCAGGTACCCTTAGTACCCTTGCACAATACCCTTAGTTGGGCAAGAGGAAAATAAGTTTCGGGGAGGAAAACTATTTTGGGAGCAGTATAAATAAGCTTACGCTGAGGCAGTAACAGATGCATCACTACGCTTCATACTGCTGACCATGCATTTGGGTGAAAGGCCCGTTAGCTAACACTGGTGAATGAACAGAAGGCCTATCTCATTAAGCTTGGACTTGGGGAAGAGTTTAAAGACATTATTAAATCACTGAGGCAAAAAAGGGCCCTAGAACAAAGGCCTGAGGACAGATGGGGATTTCATAAAAGAAGGAGGAGGAGGATGATATGAGGAAAACTTGCTTGATACTTTAATACCAGTGCAGCATTGCGGGGGAAAACTAAATGAGAGCTGAGAAATCGTTCACCACAAGATGGCAAACAGTCACAGTTTCAAGACTATCTCAGCTGGAGAAGGCTGCCCTAGCATGTACCCTGCTGCCCTTCTCAGGCTAATTATGGATCTTTCCAGAGGCAATTCCCATAAAGCAATTAGGATAGTGAGACACTGAGGGGTTCAGTGGTATTGACGCAGTGTGAAGCTCACTGAGCAGCCCAGTACATGAGTCAGTATCAAGCAAGGGCTTAGTCCAAAGGCACTGAAACCAGTGAAGTCACCGACACTAAATTCAATGGGCTTTTGATTGCCTCCTCAGCAGCCCAGCAAAGCACGTTAAGCAGTCACTGTGCTGCTGGAGGAGTTTCAAGTAAGGCATACATTTTGGCTAAGGGTACCCTTAGTCTGAAAATTGACCATTAGCTCTGCGTACCAGAAAGGTTTCATTTGACTTGCAGTCTGTGTTGTTTTGCAACAGAACATGTGCAGGGCAATGGATGGTGGGTCCATCGCCCCTGCTTGAGGAAGTGGAGTTGCTCAGCTACACGTGTTACAGTCCCCTTACTGCTGGTTGGCAAAAAAAAAAGTCTTCTGTACCTCAGATGGATACATTTCACCCCAAACTTACACAGAAACTGATGTGCAGTTACAAGGTCTGCGTGTACTTACAGCAGGGAGCAACCAATTTGCTGTTGTGTTGAGAAATACATGTTAAAATACATGCAAAGAAAGCAAAATGAGCTGTCTTCTCCCTGTGCTCTGAAAATCCCTGTTAAAAGATTTAAAATAATCATCAGAAAGTGTAGCCTGACACAAGCCACATTGAGGAAGGTGTGATTCTCACGTGAGGATTAAATACCTTACACGTCAATAATAATAATAAATAAATTAAAAAACCCAAACATTGCCCTAACCCTCTGCTATTCCCAGGTGCAGAGCACAGCTGCACATTTAGATCTCCAGCAAGCTACTCTCTGCCTGAAATGAACTCACCATCTGCCCAGTGCCTTTGCCTGGCCACTAAATCAGGCACTAATGGTCATCTCCAGATCACACCATGGGATTAGAATGGATCTCCCTTGCTGCCACCATCGCTGGGTTTTCTTCTGCTCTGTAATGCTTGGCAACTGAGATGTTAAGTCTGCTACTCAGCCAAGAAACCACCTCCACATATGCTGACCAAGCAGCCGTCTGGCTTGGAAGGACGAAGTGGTTTTAATTTTGTTTTCCTCCAGCTTTGAGTTTTACTATCCAGGGGCTGGCAGCAGCCAGCTTTTATCCCACTGGTGTGGACCATACTTCTAAACAGGCTTTGGAAGGAGCCCAGGTCTCCGAAGAGAAGGGCAAGGGAAAGGCACAGACAAAAGAGAGGTGGGGGGAGAAGGAGAATGAACCAGCTCAGGGATCCTCCAGAGCCGCTGCCTCACCCTGGGATTATTAGCACAAACCTCTTGGGCACCTTGTCAGGTCAGGAGGTCTTTTGCTGCCAAATACTGAGAAAGAGCCTATGAAACAAAGGAACAAAAGGTCTCTGTTTGGATTACTACAAGCAGTTAAATATATTATTAAGGCTTCTGCTTGCCAATCTCTTTCCCACAGACCAGTGTGGTGGCAGCGGTGGTGTCCACCTCTGAAGGAATGATCAATTCGCAAACAAGGGCTGATTTTCTCTGCTGCAGTTGGGAGATGTTAAAACTACGCTACTGATAATAAGGTTTGAGTGCAACAGGAGAGGCAAGATGTCAATAGCATTACAATAACAGTGAGGCACTGCAGCAAGCAAGGCTTTTTGTCTGATAAAGTGCAGTTTTCTGGGAGAAGTTGGAGGCTCTGAAATAAGCATGGTATGAGATTGCCACTGCTGACTGTCAATTTATTAACTCCATGTAGCTTGCTGGAGACCTTAAGTGTTCCTTGCAAAGCAGAATTTACACTTTAGTGTGTATTACTAAAACATATAACTTATATTTAGATGGCATCTTTCATCTTGAAGGGACCCTAAGCTCTTTGCAGATTGTCTATAATGGAATCACTCAGCCACTGGTGACATATCGTCATCTCTGGGGCATAATGAAGCAACAAAACTGTTATAGGGAGAAAAGAATAACTTCTGTTGAAAGCACATGGGAATTCAGGGGGCTAGAAGGTAATTACGCCAAAATGAAGATGGTGGCAGACAGATCTGCAAAGAATAGTTAATACTTTGGGAATAAGAAGCCAGAGTCCCGGCCACAGCTCGCTGTGCTTTTTGCTGAGGCAGGAGAACAACAGTAGCAAATGCACCACCATAACCCCCATCTGGTAGGAGCTTTCACCTCGGTAATCCTCTGGGCCAGASCCTATGGCCCCTCTGGGGTTTGTTGAGCATGCAGCAGTCAGCCAAAATGTCTGTCATTAGTAAGGAAGGAGAGAGCCGAGACTTTCCCAGGCGCAGCCGGGTGGGTTTGTGCAGTGAGGCAACAGCCCACGTCCAGGGACATCCCTGCAGCCCTCAGAGGTCAGTGCGACTGCTGCCACCCTCCCCACACAAGCCGAAAATCAGAGGGCATGGCCTCCGGGGTGCTCCTGCGTCCGCCAGCTMGGGACCACAGCACATTACGCAGCAGAGTGCTTTGCCATCTGCTGTGCTAAATTCAGCCCCTTAAAATGAGTTTGATAATGCAAGTGGCGACCTTAAACATGTGAGGGCAAGACTGGGCAGGAATGCCATTTATGAGCTTCTGAACCCTGGAAATGACACCCAAGGCAGCCCAAATTACACATATCTGTATTCTTGACACAAGGTATATTTTGTAATAGTGATAGTAATGATTAGATTGTTTTGGGCAAAATGACTGTAACCATGTAGCTCTCCTGTTCCTACTGCTCAAACTTCACCAGACCCAGTCTGTTACTCGTTTCATAAATACTGAGAGCGCAGGGTGCTGGAGCAAGGGTTTGTCCTTCTAAGTTTGAAGTACCTTGTCCTCAGGTTTCAGAGGCAGACGGTGCCAGTCTGACATTTAGTCTATCTTTGGCAGTAGAATTTGCAGCTTTTGTGAAAAAAAGAGTCAGTCTGAATGAACAGGATTTCTGTGATTTTGAGTCTTGACAGTTGCTAGACAATCAGATGGATGCTAGGTGACATTTTTTGCTGGGAACGTTTTTTTTTTTCCTAGTCAAATATATTTATTTTAAAACAAGGTTTTGCCCATGTGCTTTACTTAATTTTTGCTGTATCAATAGAAACACTTGCTTCTCCTTTCTGAAAAAATCAAAAAGCTTGATATTTGTTTTGACATTTTAAAAATTAAACTTTCCGATATTTGCATTTAGAATGACTGTTAATATTCTCTTCTACATTTTACCTTAAATGTTTAAAACAATCTCCAAAACAAATTAAAACATTGACTTGGTTCAGCCTTTAATGAGTTTCTTAGATCAGCTTTTCAGTTCAATGGAAAAATGAACACGTGTCTCAGACTTAGCAAAGCAATTTCCCTGATATTTTGGGACTTACAGAAAACAGAAAAAAGCAAGAATCTGCACAACAGTATCAGAAATCAAAATCATGACTAGATGGCATATGCAGTTTTCTGCATGATATTTCCATCACAGACTTTTGGAGTACTATGAGTCCATGATACTGAGTGAGTGAACATCCCAACTCTGAAGCCTTAAGCTATTTGTAATAAAAATTAATACGAGTGGAAGAAAATCTCCCATGTCCCTCCCTGCTGCTGACTAATTTCTCATATAAAGCACCTCTTGACTATACCTAGTTGGGAAGGATAATCTTGTGATTGACAAAAAGCTGCTAATTCCCTTCTTGCTACCCCCCGAAATGCAACATGCAGAAATAAGAGGAAGAAAAGTTTATTCTGACTAAAAGCATAAATTATTTATCAGTTCATCACTTCGGGCTTCACCCTCAATAGTTTGTTTTGCTGTGGTTACATGCCATATTTGGGCTTTGTCTTTTGCTAATGCTAGCATTCTCTAGCATCGTCTTTGACTGCTGCCAGCACTTGTTTCAGGGGCAGGATACTTCCAAATCCATAGAAATACAGCTGCAACATGCAGTTCATGGATACATAGCTCTTGAATGTGGAAAGAATGTAAATTTATGTTTATGTCTCATTGTTCTTGTTTGAAATCTAGACATAGAATAAAAAAGATCCCCTGAGATTTCTTCGATTCTGCTTTGCCCTGGGCTGGAGCAGGAGAGGGACCCCACGGTATTGTTTTCAGTGTTTGGTTCATTCTGTTTTTAAGGATCCCAGTAATGGGTTTTCCATCACTCTCCCTAAGAGCCAGTTCCAACCCAGACATATTAATGGGCTGGTTGCACTGCAAGAGACTGCAAGACCTGCAGATGAGTCCTCCTGAACAGCACCAGGCACGTGAGCTATCGCCGCTCATTGTTAGGAAACATACACAGATGTCCAGCTTCAGTTTCCCTGTGCTCATTCCTATACATTACAAGCACTTGAAGCAATTCCTGCCTTCTTTGATGCTTCCTTTTAGCCTTTCCCCACCACACTCCATCATTACACGGCAATGCTGCTTGCTGAAGCACCACAGAAGTGGGTCCCTGAGGTAACACTGGGAGAGAGGGAGGGAGAGAGAGATGTTTATGACCATTCTCTATCCTTCTAAGCAGCTTTTATCACTGCAGTTAATAAAACACTAGCATGGGCAAAAGAAGAGATAAAGAGGCTGCAGACCTGTAAGGCTCACTCTCTTTTAGGATCCACATTTCTTTTGAGTTCTTGTAAATGCCTTGAAAAGGGGAAYTTAACAGCTTTCTGTATGAACAAAGAAGCCAGGCCTTTTGAGATTCCTGGATGAGCAGCTGTAAGGAAATTACTGACCACCTTTTTCCAGTCCCATGTAGGTCAGCCAAGCCCTGTATCGGCTGAGTCCTGGACATTTCACAGTGTCAAACCTTCGGCTCAAACTGAGGTAATAATGCTAATTGGGCCTGAGGTCCAGTGTAAGGTTGTGATTTCACATTGCTTTTTGGCATAGMCTGAAAAGAACTGATAAGTTCTGATATGGTGCTCTGGCATTTCCCAGAATTTCAGGCAACTATTTCCACTGTTTTTCCCACCCATACACTAGATAAAGAGGTCATTTATTGAGATTTTTTTCCCATGTGACTGTTTTGGGTTTTACCAATGGGACTGGAGATCTGTACTGTTGTCTTGACTAGGAGCAGCCTAGAAACAAGATTAGCTGATAACTGGCCTCCTCCTCAAAACTGACTGTGTCTATATATGAGATTATTTGGGACTTTAGTATTCCTCAGGCTGAATGGATGATGTAAATGCAACAAAAGGTTGGTCAATGGAAGACCTTCAGCTAATATCAGCTGGAAAAGTAGCTGTACTGACCATGTTTAAACACTTTGCTGAATCCACCCCTGATGAGAAGTGACCCACAATTTCAAAAGTAGATTGCAATTCTCCATACCCAAAAGCATGTGCTCAGGGTGTGGGTATGCCCCATTCTTTGTGATGGGAGAAGGAAAGTCACTTGGAAAGTGTAGTTCTCTCTTTTGCAGTCAGTGGCAGTTTGTCCTTGCTGTGCCCTTCACATTTTCTGCCTCTCTTCTCAGATATTATGTACGCTCCTGTAGCTCCAATTTGACCAGTAAGGAGACAAGTAGGCCAAATTTATGATATGTTATACAATATGATATGTTACACAAGTTAACAGAAGATGCATTAACTCTTTGGACAGATCTTAAAAAATGGTTCAGAATAATTCAGTTTTTCTGATATATAGCTAATGATTTGGGTTCAGAATCAGTTGCCTGCTGTCAGGTTGTGTTTTTGACTAAAAATAACCTGCTTCCTACTACATTTCTGCTGTTGGGCACAAATATAGCAGCTTTGTGACATCAAGTCACCTTACAGAGTGGTTGAGTGCATTGTAAGAACAGTGGTTGGTGGGTATTTTGAAGTGGGTAGGGTTAAATGTTAAGTTTTTGCTCTTTTTCATTGTTTTATCTATTTTCAAATTCTGATGAGTGGCATGAGTGATAATTACAGAATTTCAGTATTTATAGGAAACCGTCAGTTTATAAGTATGTAACTGTGCAGATGATTTTGCCTGTGACAGCACCTATTAAGCAAAAAAAATTAGTGATATCATTCTAAAAATACAGAAATTTGGCGATTTTCACTASCCTTTTTTTATTATTATTTAGAAGACGGATAAATACAGCATAGCTTAGCTGTATAAATAGCATCCTTCACACACATGGCACAAAAGGGCTTTATGGAGAGAGGAAGAATAGAGACAAAGGATTTATGATACCAAGTACTGCAAGTCTTAACCCACATAGGTAAGAAGATATAATTTATGGAAATAAATGAGGCTTAAAGTAAAGCAAGATGGACTTTTAATAATACAGTAATGAAACTGTAGAAAGGTCTCCACGTTACTATCTGGTGCTAAATGAAATCACAAAGGTTGAGCAGTTATGTCACCTGACATATAAGACCACCTCCTGTAACAGTCCTTAACCCACTTCTGCTGACTTGCCACAATGAAAAATAACCGAGAAGAGCCCAGGCTGGAGGGAGGTGGAGGAGATGAGGTGGCCTAGGGCTGAAAGCTGGGAGAAGGAGAGATGGGAACAGGGATACTCAGCGAAGTGGGAAATGACAGGTGACCAGGGGAATGGGCAGTTGATAGAGACATGCAACTTTTTGTTACTTCTGAAACATTAACATATTTTCCACCTAGGGGCTGAGATGAATTAGCCTAGTTAATTGCTAGTATAATTGTACTGACTAGAGGTAATTCTCCTGGAGTAACCTCAGAGATAAATACGGATCTTTGTGACAAATTTGTACAAGAATAACATCAGAGGGTTATGCCCAGCATAGGAGCAGTGTGACACATGTGAGCAGAGCAAATGAGCGTATCGAAAAACTTCTCTGTCCATTCATTTTGATTTTCCACATCTGCTAAATGGAAGGAATTTGTGTTAACCAAGAAAAAAAGTAACGGTCTGTTGGTTTGTTTTGCTGGTTTTAGTCTCACATTTCTCTTTTCAGAGGTGAGGATGCAGGTGGTTTTGTTTTCTTTTTCCAACCTCTGTGAACACTCCTGAGCCCTGTGTGATTCTTCTCCATGCAAGACTGATGGATGACAATGCACCTGACAATGGACTTAGTGGGGTGAGAGTCCTATTAGCCTACTGTAGTCTAAGTGGGGAGTTTGATATATAGAGATGACACTATGTAAGACTAGGGTCAAAAACATCTTTTAATTTTTCAATGTCCAGATCTTCTAAACTGCAGCAAAAATAAGCTTGGAAGGAAGAGAAAAGAGACCTATATTCTCCAGAGTGACTAAGGACTCTGGCTGTCTGAACTGACTACCTGAAAAGAGCTGGGTTTGTTTTTTTTTTTTTTTCAGAGAGTGAATAGCTTACAAGTCTTACTTCCTTTCCTTCATTTTAATGAAAATAGCCAAATAACCCAGTTATTTATTTTATCTTAAATTCTCACAAGGTTAAAACTTTTGAGAACCTCTGAAATATCTGTCTCACCCATCAATTAGGCCTGTAGACAATGCTATGGGTCCAGCCAGAATTTGGGTGGCCTGCTTTCTTCTGGTTGCTTGGTGGTGATACTGAAGTTTACCCAGCAACCTCCTTTCAGCTGTTGCTGTGTCTCTCATGGCTAAGCAGGAGCACAACGGGTGTGAAATGTATTTAGAAGCAGGCAGAATGATTTATGTTATGAATCATGACAAGCATGATGAGTTCACTTTCTGTATTATAACATCACTTATGCAGTACAAGCACCAGCTTCCTACTATGGTGCCGGTGGCTCAGCAATGTGATGTTCTATTTCAAGATCTTAGAGCTCTGTGGGCAGTGTGCTGGGCACCTGCAGTGCCACCTTCTCCCACTGAGACACACTTACACTCAACTACTGCCTCACTTGCTTTTCTTCTTCCCTGAAATTTGAGTTTGGTCTCTGTCCTCTGGCAGGTACTCTCTCTGCCCCCCCCGAGGGTTGTCAAGTTGGGCCAGATTTCTGCCTGAGACAATGCAGGTCCCCACCTCTCTCTCCCTGTACCTAAAGCTAAAAGGGCTGGAGGAAGATGCTTTTCTCTTAATGGGCTGCTCAGAGAGTGAGACTTTATTTACTTCAGTTTGGTTCAGCTCCGAAACTCACAGAGTTTTTTTCTTTTAATTTAATTTGGCATGCTAGATTTCTTTTTTTTTTTTTTTTATTATGCTATCTCACTATTTTTGGAATGCAGCTAAATTCAGTGAAGTCTCATGGCAGTGCATTTACAAGCCAATTACAGGAGCCTAAGAAAATAAGAAAAGGATTCCCCAATGCAGGACGTCTCCTCATCAAGGCATTTTCTTCTACAACGCTGTGGGAGAAAAAACCGTATAGAGGCAAATCTGAAATTAAAATAAACAATAATTGTGCAATCATTACTTTTATGATCATATATTCCTTCTCACCTTTAGGTTGATACTATGCATATAAAATAAGATGGCACTTTGCCTTGAAGTTGAAACATCACACGACAGGAAAGGGTTCTATTCCTCGGCTGTCTAGAATGACTCCAGTGAAATCAGTCACTGCCACAACAAACACAAGTCAGCTCTCCTGGTGCCTATTTCTGCCCTGGTCAGGGAGGAGCGAGGAGCATCATACAACATAGAGCACATGCAGTTCAGTCCCAGCCCCTGTGCTTTGCTGGAGGTCTCACTTACATGTAAATTCTTCCTGGATTCCCCCTGGTTGCTTTATTCCATATTTTGAGTCATTTTCCCTAATGAAACAATCTAGCAGAACTAATCCAAACATGGGCTTAATTAATCAACATTTGGCAGTCTATAACTCCACGCTCCAGTCCAAATTACTTGTGACAACTTTCTTAATGCACAACCAAAATATCTACAGGGAGTCTGCCTCAATCAGCTGGCTGGATAGCATGTCTTTAATTTATTTAATATATTTTAATAAAGCTGCAATAAACCTTTTCTCCCTAGTTGCCCACAGAGGATTTTAAGGCAGAAAATGACATTATGTCATCTTTAACTCACTTTAAAAAAAACCCCAAAACAAAACAACAGTCTTTTATAATACAGCAATGTCTTGCTTGGGTCACGAAGGCAGGAAAGGAAACCACTGAACTGAAGAATATGCAGGTGCTGGTCATAAGAAAGGGCTGAAACTGAGCGTCTGGCAAATAAACGCTCTCAGGTTTGTTTAGTGCTCAACGTGACACAGTTGTAAGATTGTAGATAAAACCCAACTTACTTCCATCCTGAGCCTGCTGTTTTCTGGCAGCTTGAGAGAATAGGGGAAGAAAAAAAAAAATCTCTCCCTGATCAGTTAGACATTCAGTTCTGCTTTCATGCTTGAGGACAAGAAATCAGGWCCACTGCAAGTTTTATGAGCAGAAAAAATTCAGCCTTCTTTTCAGTTGCAACTTCTGTTTTCAGTTCTGGTTGTGTTTTGCTAAGGTGAAGGCACGGTTGTCTCATCGTATGGTGTAAGTTATTTGTGCTTTAAACTCTCAGGCAGATACATACTTGAGAATTGAAATTCCAGGTTGGATCCAGACCTGAATTTGACAAGCAGTTCCTCTCTTCAGAAAAGCTTAAATCCGATCATCAGATCTAAGCACTCCTGACCTGGGAAAGACTTGATATACTGATGTGAACATGGATCTGTGGTCACAGCTTCCCTAGTCTGGAGAGGATCTGCATGAGGACAAAGACAAGAGCATATCAGTCCTGTGTTCTACAGCTGAGGAAATCAAAAGCTGAACTCTGAGGAAAAGTTCTTATGTGATATCATAAAAATCACAAATACCTTCTACCCTTTACTTCCTTACCTGTAAAATCAAATTCCTAGCTATTCCTTACCTTAATGAGGACTTAAATGACTTTGTACAGTGCTGGGGTCGATGGAAAGTACTTGTGTAGACAGGATGTTTGTTATTTGATATAGAAAGTGTTACGTATGTCATTTCTATGGGTTTCTGTGTTCATGTTCTGTGACTTAGATTTCAGTTGGACCTCCATCTTCCTACACAAGTTCGGGAACAGAGATAATTGACAACACAATTTAATTTGTCCAGACATCCAAGAACTTGATACCTTAATGAATTCAAGCGTCATAGGATCTATGAATCCAAACATGAGCAGAGTTTGCAGAGGGAGCAGTAGTCCTGAAGCTGCGAGAGTGGCCTGTGCACTGGCAGGGTGCTCTCTGGGCATCTCACAGGCTGCTCGTGGTTGCAGGATCGCAAGGGGAGAAGCGGGAGATGTAGAACCCTGCTCCTTCAAGTGATAGACAGGAATTAGCACACCAGCTTGTATCTGAAATTATTTCAGTCCACCAACTGGGGCTACTTTAAAAAACATCAGGAGGAAGAAACTTGGTATTGTATGCCTCTGCACTGAGTTCCCCAGGAGGTGTCATGGCTGGGACTGGGATCTTGATGAAGATGAGTTCTATTTCTGCCCTGAGGAAAGACTTCTTGGAATCATCTTGGCTCTATCTATTGATTGTTCATAAAAAATCTATTGGTTAGGAAACATGTCTTCTGTTTATCTATCCTCACTCTGCAGTGCCAGGAGGGTTTGTACCACTCCTCAGAAAGTTATTTAAAAGGGGAGGAAGGCAGGAGAGAGGTGAGTACTGACACACACTTGTGATGATTGAGTGGAATTTTGGTCAAGCAATCACCCCACATTACCCTAGGTGATGTTTGCAGCCCTGTCTGTTTACTTGCTGTCAAACTTGGACAAACGAAGTCTTTACAGGGAAAGGGGTGACAATCCATGGTTCTCTTGGGTTCCCTCCAAGTACAGGCCTCATTCTACCACCCTGGCTACCAGCGTAATGTATCTCAGTTTATGTGAGAAGTCCTACAGGTTTCTGCTCCTGGTGTTTCTGAGTGTGCCACTATGTGAGTCATGGAAAAAATGTACACTCTTCTTACTGCACTTTATTAAATAGCCAAGCTGATTTTGTGGGGTCAGCTTGAAATAAGGGGTGCTACTGAGAGTGAGTCAGGCTATCACTGTGATGTAACTATTCACATCTACTTGTGTAGATATCTAAGGAGGGGTGAAAACAGTGTGTATAAGAGTAGCTTCAGAATCAGCAATGGTGATAACTTCTACCAAAGAATCCTAGAGGAACTGGCCAAAGAGCTTTCTGGTTCCTTTTTTTTCTGAATATAAGAAAGTCACTACAGTTCCCRAAGTGTGGAGGTTTGTTAACACCATCCCAGTGTTTGGAAAGGGCAAGTGTGATAACTAAGGTAAGAATAGTACAATTAGCCTGATAAGGTTCCTTGGCAAAAAAATGAAGAAATTGATACACGAATCAGTTGATGCAAGATTAAGTGTGGTAATAGAATTAATACTAGTCAATATTTTTTTTTCATGGAAAATAGATCTTGTCAAGGAAACCTAATTTCATTCTTTGATGAGATTATAAGTTTAGTCAATGAGAGAAACTGCACAGACATAATAGACTTTTGTATAGCATTTGACTCAGTATCACATGAAATTATTTTAACGAAAAGTGCTATGCAATATCATAAAGTGAACATTGAATAAATAAAGCCTGGCTATCTGACAATTTCAAATTCCATCTGTCAGCAAGGAAACATCATTGAATGAGGATGTTTCTGAGTGGGGTACAAGAAGGATCAATATTAAACTCAGTCCTATTCAATATTGTCATCAACCACATGACAGTAAATAACAATAATTAAAAAAAAAAACAAAAACAAGCAAACCACGAGAGGTGTACTGTTGAGTGGAGTGGTAAAAATGGTGACATGGTAGCCACACAGGGAGATCAGCTTCCATTGGATCGGTGGGAATGTTCCCAGCCCAAGACAAAGTCAGATATATATAGGAAGAGCCATCAGGCTCTCCGGGCGGAATGGAGAGCAGCACCTTGGACAGCAGCCACTGCGGGAGGGAGCTCGCGCGCTGCTGAACGGGGAGTCTAAGGCCATCT
Source organism: Phoebastria nigripes (assembly GCA_035582835.1). NCBI lineage: Eukaryota > Metazoa > Chordata > Aves > Procellariiformes > Diomedeidae > Phoebastria > Phoebastria nigripes. The sequence continues at coordinate 565,465 of JAYKAV010002964.1, read as the reverse complement.
CCCAGCACGGTGCTGTGGAGGAAAAGAGGAATGCAATTTTTGGTGTCTGAATGGGAAAGCAGGGAGAGGATTAATTCCCAAATGTGGCCTCGATGAGGTGGCTGATAGAACCACGGGCACAACTAGCATATTTTGGAGAACATATAAATGAGCTGCAAATGCTACTTGAGGGCTGGAGAAAATGCTGCGGGGGAAGAGCTGGATCTGTTTAGCTTGTTAAGAAGCAGAAAGGGAGGTGAGGTTATTAAAGACCATGCCTTTGTGGGGAGAAGTCTGGGTCTGAGAGGGCACTTAGCTTAGCAGAGAGAAGTATTACAAGAACCAATGGCTGGAAACAGAAACCAGACAAATTCAAATGAGAAATTAGGGAAAAATATGAAAGTATGGGGAATTAATCAGCGGAAAAAATTACAAAAGGAGAGATGTGTTTCCTTTCTACCAATATTTTCACATCAAGACTTGATGCCTTCCTGAAAGATACGCTTCAGTCAAGCATGATTTATTGGGCTTAACACAGGGCTAAATGGGTGAAATTGAATGGCCTGTGATATGCAGGAGGTCAGGCAAGCTGAGATATTGCTCCTTTCTGGCCTTAATCTCTCTGAATCTATGAATATCTGAGTTAGATACAGTAGGTATTTTTGTACTTGGTTAACATGCATCTCAGATATGATTTATTAAAGCTTTCCACCTCTTCAGTGACATGTGTTGGCCAGCTGGAGGTCAGAAACAATGGCACACACTGCAGACAATTGCTCACCCAATCTGAGTAATGGTTTACTGATAGTGTTTGTCTGTAAGCAGTGGTTACAGYGGATAATGCTCACACAGCCCTTATGATGAATTATTTCTGCAGAAAATGTTGGTAGAATCATTCTGAATAATGCTTGTATCAGAGCCCCATGATAGTTCACAACAACAACAAAGGCTTAAACTTGCCAAAACCTTTTTTTTTTTAGCTTTGACATCAAAGAGCTCATTCCTTCCTACTACCCAAGTAGGGTAAAGCACTCTGACAGGGAAGGTGAAACTTCATCTGCTGGCTCTGTTACACAGCAATGTGCTTCTAAAAGCTGCTGCATAGTTAGGGGCTTTTAGCACTTTTTCTCTGCTTTTATCACTGTCTTCCATTTTGCAGTGTGTAGACCAGTAAAGTTATTTGTACTGTGTATGGATAATTATTCCTTGTTCAGCACACTCACATGAATGATCATTKCCATAATGAGTGCATTTTTTCAGTGGCTCAAACACTCACTTACCTATTACAGTGTTCCCCAAACACTGTCCTTTCTTCTTATTTACTGAACTGAAAGGCAAAATGTATTCAATACATGAAGGATAATTACTGGACTGATTTTGCATGGTGCTCAGCAGTCTGATCTCTAGCCCATCATTAAACCACATTTACCTTAAATCATGGAAGTATATACGTTACAACTTCATGCATGTTGATTTTTTACTCAATGGTATTATACCAAAAATACTTTTTTTCATACCRTTTTTTAAAAATAATCAATGTTTCTTGCCCTTGGTAAAATACTTACATGTGCACACATGTGAACTTCACACTTGTAGCATAGCGAACTGCTTCTCCTGGGTTGTCTGTAGTGAGTTTGAAAACTTAAGATTGATGTGTTTCCTTAATGTTTTTTGAGCATAACAATGCAGGGAAAGCAGTTCACTGCCTTCAGGAGCTTCAGCATACTGCCTTTTGCTCTCCTCTGATTACACCTGAGATCCTGGAGGGAGTGTGGTCTTCAAGAAACGTTCATCATTTTGTTCAAGTAGACTCTTTAATAACTTGCTTTTTGGGTCACAGCAGTGAGAAGTACATTTTCCTCCCACTTTCTCACCATCTACCTCAGAGCTGGTGTGGTTTTTGTCAAGTGCTGAATCTGCACCGTGCCTGACATCCAGTGAGCAGTCCTTCAAAGTGCAGAAAGGCTGCCTTACTGTCATTGTCCAAGGAACACCTCTGTGCATTACAAATATAAAACACAAAGAAAGCCACTCTCCAAGAAACAAATAGGCAGTCCTGAYTTGTGTCATCCCTGCAGGCATCTTCCAGTGAGGGGGATCTGATTTGTCACCCTTTCCATAGGATCCTGTTTGGGCAACCTGAACTTCCATCTCTCAGGCATGGCAGAAGGTCTGAGATACCTCTGTTATTCAGTCTCCCAGTGATGGATACAGGCAGCAAGGTTTATCAGCAGCCTTTTCAATGTCCCAGAGGGAAGATCTGTAACTATAGCGCCTTGTAACCTTGTAGTGCAGCACACAATGTTCTTACATTTTGTTTTCTTTAGTGTATTTACTCTTTGCGTCCTTACCTGGCTGGCAAGGCTGGAGTTAAAGTCTAGGGAATGATCATGGTTTTTCAAACTTTAGGGGAGGATGGTGTCTTTTTATTCCCTGCTGTGCTGCTACTGAGAAAAAACAGCTGCATATGCCATAGCTGTTTTCCATCCTGAGCTCTATTTCTGACTTCTGCATGTGACTTTAAGTAGAAACCAGGGTGAATCATGCTCTTACTCCCAACCCCCTGCAGAACAGGGTTCTGTAAGCCATTGCCCAGTCTGTATGCCACCCAGTCCCTAGCTGATTTTCATGTAATTGGACTGAGTCTAGATCTAGAGGGCTTGTCAGTAGTATTTTTTCCTTTTTCTTCTTTTTTTTTTTTTTTTTTTTTTTTTTTTTTTTTTTTTTTTTTGTTTTGGGTGTTTTTTTTTTTTTTGTGATTGCTATCTTGCCTGCTAAACTTCCTGGCCAGGCTGGGCAGCCTGCCATGGTGATACCATAAATCCATCTGGAAGATCTGGAAGCAAAATGGGAGAAGAAAGTTCCTGTCAACAAAGATGAGACACATAAATAATCATCTCAGCCAAATATGTGTAACAGATTTCACATGCTTAAATGTGAAATCAAGATACACAAAATAAGAATGTCATTGGTTGGAATGGCAGGCCACCTAGTCCAAGGAGTGTGGCTCACCGAGTGTCAGTATGGGTTGTAGTAGCAGCATGCTCCCTTAACAGTTTTGGTATTCTCATGCTTTCTTGGTACATAACATAATCAAATCAGTTTATCAGAGCTCTTTGTATCTCTACATGCCATTCTCCATCAGATCCATTTCTCAAAGAGCCAGGTTTGTTCCTCTGTTCTGCCAGCAGCCTCCGTATCTCAGCCATGGCTTTTGTTCGAGAAACGTATGTACCATAAGGTGTTTTAATTACTCTCATTACTATACCGCCTATATTGACTGGTTAAAAAGTATCTCCCACTAGGGTGATTTCTTCGTTAAGCTCAGGGTACAAGCTGCAAAACAGAAAGTACCATACAGTGGATACAAGAGTCAGGACAATTCTCATGAGAAGATACAATTTTTAATGGTTTTTCTCTGTTTATAAAATAGTTGCATTTCCTTGCCTGCCTGCATCTACTTGAGGTCCAGGTGCTTCCCTGCAGACCCTCACCATTGACTTTGATCCTCAGCCTCATGTAGCTCTTTCAAAGCAGGATCTGTGCTGACCAACTTCCTGCTTTCAGCTCCTCCCCTCTCAACAGCTCGTCTGAGGCTCCTCAGGCCATACCTAAACCGGTCTTTGTGTCAGTCGGGACACTGGTGTCTTGTCTCTTAAAGGCTTGATGACCCAAACTGTGTCTTTTTCCTAGCAACAGAATTTTTTGTGGCAAACTGATGTGTTTTGACTCTTCATGTTTGGCAGCATTCCCAATGTTGGTATGACCCTGTTCCCTTTGGCATTCTTTAACTGTCTCTACTGTGGGCAGCAGTCAGGGTCTTTCAGATCAATCTAAATAATCTAAATATCTTTTCCTTTTTTTTTTTTAATACAAAAAATCTGCAACTGAGAAATCAGCTTAGAGAATCTTACCTTTATATTGACTGGGACAAATAGTGTGTGGAGGCAATATGTATAGAAATGCACTAAAGCCCCACTAATTGTCTCCTAATTCCAGTAGCAATCTTGCTGACTGTGCCTGTCTTCAAATTTGTGTTGTCAAATTTGTCCTCTTTTCAGCAATTGCTTGTTTAAAGAAAGTACAATGAGGCCCTTACCAAGAAGCTACTATACTACTATTTCAACAGCAATAACAACTGTACAACTACTACTATTCTGTCAGTTAATGAGTAGACTGACAGAATTATTCTGAGTAGGAGAAATATGAAGTAGGACATATGTTCTGTTGGTTTTTTTGTCATTTGTTTCCTGGAAAGCTGAGACATCTGAACTAATGAAAGGATCACCCAGTGCCCTCACTGATATTCCTGGCAACAGAGCCCAATTAGATCACAGTGTTGTTGCCTTTATTCACCACAGAGAAAGGAAAAGCAGATGCCTGGTTTAAGTTTCAACCTATCTGAAATATTCAGAGGTTCCATGGTCAGCCTCCTGGATAGATACCACCCCAAAGCTGCCTGCCTCACAGCTGAAAAAGCAGCTTTTCTGCTCACTTTCCTCTCTAGTAATACAAATTGTACAAGACAAATTCTGCTTTGTGTTAACTCCCTGGCATGAAGTTCTGTCCTCTGTCCCCTATCAATGTGCATTTTCTCAGGTCTGACTTAGGGTGAAATTTGGCATTGCAGCTGAATCTCAGGTAATAATTCTGCTGATGACACGAGTCAGGTAGTTCTCAGTTCTTTCTCTCATATATGGATTGGCTCTGAGCTACTGGGAGGAAAAAGTAAGTGAAATTTGTCACTGACAAGATTTAGGATATGACTGTAAACTACTGGGAACTCAGCTTTCCATCTTTTTCAGAACATGTTCTTTCTTCATCTTTGGGTCATGTAAAAAAATTTCTAAGGAGAAGTCTATTAGGGCTTTCTTCAGACAGAAATTTCCAAGACCACCACCAGACAAGAAAGTAAAGCAACTGGAATTTCCTTTTACAATACTGAGATTCACTGAGATAATGAACATGCACAAATATTTCCAGCTGAAAAAAAAGGTTCATTAGGCATAACACTTGTAGAAAAGCTGGGAGAACATTACACTTGAAAATTCCCTAGCAGCCGTGAAGTCTCTTCCATAATACTTACAACAAAACCTGAAACTTATATTTAACATAGAGATGAAAAACCAGTTTGTTATACCCTTACCTGTTGTTCCCCCTATAATGTTACATCTATCAGATGCAAACAGATATCGTGCATTCCCCACTCGATCTTGCTAATGAACATACGAGGGGTATTTTTACATCCTGGTGACTTTAGGAAAACCAGAGATTATGGAGAAGCCAACAGTGATAGGGTTAATAAGGGTCACTGTCTCGCTTTCAAGAAGAAATTATATAGTAGGTATTTCCTTCTTCGATAGAGAGAAATTCTGCAGTCACTCCTTGCATTTTTTTAACATTTTTTAAATTATTATCTCTGCTCTAAAAATCCATATAATTAACTCATCCAGAAGTACTGTAGTAGGAATGGTAGCCATTACACAGGTATATGTGTGTGAGGGGGTGGGCAAGAAGAAAGAGAAACTGCAGATCTCTTCCCAGTAGTACATTACCACAGCGCGAGGATCTCAGCACAAATTATTCTCTACCCATTAAAGTACTTTCATGGGCTGAACTAAGCAAAGCTGATTCTTCTTTTGAACAGGCAGCCTAATCAAATATTCAATACCCAGGCGTATACTGATCATTCTACATTGGCTGTTTTTCTCCATTCCCAAGGTCCTCCTGCATCAGATTTCATGGGTTTCTTTCCATGYCATGTGTCCTGAAAGGAGCAGCAAATTCCTGCGACAGGAGTAGGTGGGGAATAAATAAAACAACAACAAGGAAGAAGAACAGAAGCCACAAAGAGCCTTCCTTTCATCTCCAGCCCAAAATCAGGTGTTACAGCTACTGGTAGTAGGGAAGAAAATGTGAAGAACAGAGGGTTTGGACAATTTATACTCCCCATCATCAGCTTGGTACTCAGATGCCCCATATGTAGTTCTTTGCCTGGCCATCCTGTCTACATTGTTAGACAGCTGGATTCAAAGCTAGTGTAAATGCATGTAGCACCAGCAGYTTCAAAGGAGCTATGTTGATCTACTGTGAAGGAGAATTTGGACCTTGGTGATCTAATTTAAGAAAGGTTTGCAGGCACCCAGGGAGCAGCCTTTCATTATTATTCTGTCTCAGTTGTTGTGTTTTGTATTTATACCAGCAGAAAAAAAAAAATCCCACAAACCTCTGGCTCAACAAGAAAAATAATAGTCCAAGAAGTGCTGATTGTTCTGAGATTCCTTTTGTTTTCTATTAATAGTCACACTTCTAACCCTAGTGTCATGATTTAGTCTTTGAAGTAATGGAGGCAATAGGAAGTCAATTGTATGTAGGAAAGGCAGCTGGGACAGTTTCGGGCAAAGCCACAGAGAAGAACAAATGCCACTGGCTTGATGTTGAGGAAGGACGAATGGTCTCCTGGAAAATTAAAAGCAAATCTTAAAGTCATGATATTTGGTGGTATAGTAATGGGAAGGGGGACAGGGAGCAGAGGTGGGGCTGCTGCATGAATATCAGTCCTCAGTTAAGAATAAATAATTCAATAAATGACTCCTTAGAGTTCACATTTGTAGAGGAAAACTGAAAAATGCAATCCAAGTTTGTACATCCCAAAGGTAGGGAAAAAAATTCAGGAAAAGAGCCTATTTTTAAAAATATTTTAAACCTTATTACTTTGGTGTGTCCTGACTCATGATGTCTGACTGTTCAGGGCTGAAATATTGTCAAGTGTTTTAAACTCTGCTTTCCAAGGCTCCAAGTAGCATTAACTCCTATACTGCAAGTCCTGGAAGTCTTTTCATCTGCAGAGTCCTGAGAAGAAGCATGTAAGCAAAGATGGCTTCAGCCCAGCCAGTTCTCTTGGTCCTGTGCCCTTTTTCCAGACACCCTTCTTCCTCCCTGAAGATGCTAGAATCACCAAAAAGGAAGTCTTCCCTGCACCTTCCTGGCACAAGTGATAAATCTCTTTTTCATCTCCCTCTACTTTATGTTCTACTCTGGTTTTGAGCACAGACCTTTGTGGAGCCTATCTGGTTCTGAGCAGCTTTGCAATGGGTTTGCTCAGTGCTACTTACTTTGACGTAGAGGGACTGATGGCTGGTAAAGGACTGTACTTCAAAGGATGGGAGGATGACGAAAATGCCAGACTTGTGGTATTTTATGTGTGGGATTCACCACAGATAAGTTAATTCAATGCCTCTCACTTTGTCACAAAATGCATTAATACACTGCATGAAGTAATTTTAACTTTTCAAAAGGAAACATGGCTATTTGTCATCTCTCTACACTCCATACTTTCTCTCTGGCCCTTGATTCTACTTGTCAAATAACTGGCAAATGAGCTGTCTTACTGCGAAGACCTAGCAAGCTGCCTGCGTGCCCTGGTTTCTTGCACGGAAGAGGATTTACACAGAGAGTTCAGCTGTGACTGACGTTTCTGCTTGAGATGGAGTCTGAGACTGCAGTAGACCAAGGTTTTGGGCTGGATTTCAGTCTGCTGAATTTTCACAAGCAGTGGGTTTGCGAGATGTTTCCTGAGATCAACTGATTTTGAAAGAAGTCAATTGCACTTTCTCTCTCTCTCCTCTACCTTCCTTTTTTTTTTTTTTTTTTGCTATACTTTTTGCTAAAGTTTTTAAGTATCTGGTTCTTACCTCATGGTCTGAAATCTCCTGGGAGCAGATATTATCCTGACATTTAATTATGCCTAAATTGGCTTTTCCACTTTTGAATGCAATCTGTATCTGGTCTAATTTGGATCTGGGGATTTCAATGTAATTGTAGGTGGACAACCATGCGTGGGTGTGTACATACGAACACACACACACAAAAAGAGACTCTATTTTTTTAAAAAAGGGCACTTAAGTCTATTTAAAATTATTAACAAATCCAGGCAGATTTCACCATATAATTTTGGACAAATAAACATTTTGTGGATTTAAGTGTCATTCACGAAAGTAAGGTAGGAGGAACTGTTCTTTTGTCCTTTCACAAGATATCTGAGTAGGCTGTTGGGGTTGTAAGAATTGTTCACACCGCTCTCTCCTCTGAGAATGTATGGACTTTTAAGTAAGTCTTCTGTCCCTCAGGAGAGTGGCCCAACTGCTAGCTATTGTGTATTCTGAACTGAGCTGTCCTTTTGAAGCTCAAAGTAGAACCACTTTGTATCTGCCTTAAATATTCACAGACACAAAGTGAAAAACTGACTTTACCSAGGAGGTTAGAGTTATTTATATGGTTTCTGGTCTCTGTGCCAGTGAATATTTAAAGAACTACTACATCAGCTTCAAAAGACAAGAGCGAGATAGGCGTGTCTTCAACTATTGTTCAGTTCAGTGGTTAAAACAAGATCCTGTGAGTAGGAGTCTGGTTAAAATCCTTGGTTTGAACATTGTTAGAGGAGACCTCATCCCCATTCAAGTACAGTGGCATAGCAGCCATGCTGTACTGCACTCCCTCCTTTTCATTCACTTTCTGAATCTACTCCTCTGTTTAATCAAATGCATTTCAAAATGCTTTATTTTGACTTTGGACAAAATGTACTATTGAACCCCAAAGGTGCTCATAATTTCAACCTTCAAAAAAAGAATGTGGTTGCCATTAAATGTTTTGTATTTCAGCCACACACCAAAACTTGGCATGCCCACATGTCCTTAAATATAATCCCTCCCCTTCCAAACCTGAAGTGCTAATAGTGCTTCTCTCTTCACTCCAATGCACTCACCACTCTGATGTAACCTTCCTCTCTACTGTGTGTAGCATTTTGGGGACCTTTGAGAGGACAGCAGCTCTTTCTGTTTATTTCTTTTACTGCCACTCACCTATTTTTGGAGAACTTACTTCATGAAGGACTGAAAATACCATAATAATGTTGATGACTGTAATGAAAGATATAGAAGAGATGGACAGTGCGTAGATTTATGAAACCATTTCACTGATTGTCCCCAGTTGCTTTCTGGCTTTTTCCATTACCTTGCGCTAATTTAAGGAAGTCAAATTAGCAGGCTGAGGGAAGTTAAAAGCAACATATGCAAAGTTTTCCTTTTTAATTAGTCTCACTCCATCTTCCTCAGCTCCCTTTCTCCTCTATCAGGAAGCCATATGACAGTTATTAGACAGCTGCATAACCAGCTGGTTGGAGGTCTCCAGGCTACTGATTGCTCTGGTAAGATCTACGGGAAAGTCAGTGCACTGTATCYTAATGTACAGGCAAGACATCTGCCAGCTCTGCCCACACTTCCGAATGCATGGAAAGGGAGCTATTGACCTGTCATTCTTATGAACTCAAAATATCCAGAGAGCTGGGCTTTACAACAGCTATAAAAGAGAGCATTCTCTCTATCTCATTTCTAAAGAACTTACCAGTTTAGTATTTAAATTGCTGGCCTAAATCCACTCCTTGTTCTTTCAAAAGGCATCAGGTCATGTAACACTGAAGCAGCCTGGTCCTAGCACAGCACCACAAAGCAAGGTGCATGCAAAGAATTTGGCTTTGTGCGTTTCTCTCTGTAACCTTCAGCTCCACGGCTGTCATTTTGCTCACACCGACAGAGAGTGGGGGCAGGCTAGGGGCAGAGGCACTGGAAAACTCTCTGGCAACAAAAAGGAAGTGATGTGGCCCATAGGAGACCTCTGAGCAAGTGCTGAGGAGGGATCTAGTTTGGTAAGTGACAGAAAATCATACGGAGAAAGAGCACGCTGGGGGATATTTAAGAAGATGGTAGAAGGAGTCAACGTCTCTCTGCCTCATTAGATGCTTAATGTTAAATTTTTGAGCGTGATGAGTGGTAGATGGAGTACAGTCAAGTGGTGAACACGTGTTGCTGAACCTCCTCAGTGCCACACTGTGCACACATGCCTGGCGTCTGACATGTAAGCTCAGTCCTCGAGTGGGTGCTGGGGAGGGGGAGAGGAAAGTAAGCTTGTGGATAATTAACTGCAAATGCAGCAGACAACTGTTCTTTTATTAATTTTTTGCTCTTTTTAGTATGTACTTGTAGGTACTCATTCTGTGCCTCAGGCACCTTAACAATCAGTTACAAGTCACAGGCTAAATAAGGGGTGTACCTGTGAATAGATCCACTACTGCTCAGCGTAGCTGTAGAGAAAGAAGAAAATTGATGACTTGCACAGAATGATAACAAAAACAGGGGTCTGACACACCACGTGGGTACAGGTCCCCTGAGAAACAGCATCAGCATCTGATAGGGAGAGAGGGAGAGATTTCTAAGCTACAAAGGTCTCAAAGCAGTGATGGTTTGTAGATTAAAAAAACCCATCACCTTGAATTCCACCTGGGAGCTTAGTAGAGGTCAGAGAAATGCATGGAGCAAGGTCTAAATTGCTCCCAGTGTGCAGCCTGTCAGGCTGCAGCATGCCGTGCTGGCTTCAGGCTGAATATTTTGGGGGTGTAGTTGTGTGGAGAGAGCATTAAAGTCACCTAATCCTCTGTCCTGTGTAATTGTGGCATGGTCACAGCAGGCAGGAAAAGGTGCCTGCATTGTGCTGGGTGTAGATGGAAATAGGAGCCCTCGTTCATGGTGGCTGTTTGGCACTGAGGACCAGGCCCTTGGCTTGAGCAGCGTCCCCAGCCTGCACACTTGTTTCACTGGCAGGTGTGTTGCACTGCCTGGTTTCCCCCAAGTCTTTCTCATCCGGTCAGTCACGGCCAGCCTGTCTGGAGCCCCTCTTCCCATGTCAGTGAGGCAGCGAGTGTCTTGTGCTCTGGAGCCAGCGAGGCTGATCCCCCAGATTAATTAGTCTGTTCCAAACCGTGCGCAGCTTTTTTCCTTATGGCATGCCCCAGTTGGGAACCAATTGCTCTGGTGGGCTATATACAGAGAAACAAGGGAACCTCCGACATGTGCTTCAGACCTTAGGTAGGCTGGAGCACTCTGTGGCCATGCCTATTGCTCTTCGTTGACTACAGTGAGGGCCTTGGGCTTTACTGCTTACGCATAGTGAGCCTGGATCCAAAATTTTTGATGCCTGTAGCCATTTTCTTGGTGGCTCCTGGGCGTTCACAGCATAGCTAGCACAGTGGGGCCTTGAGATGCTGAATTCAGTACCAACCATGGTGATGCACAGGTGGTAACAGCACAAAACCAGTCAGCGTTTAAATCTTTCCACCATATTCCTTATTCCTTTCTCTTTCACCTTCTTTGTCCACCTTCTGTTTGACTTCAGTATGAGGTGGTGCTCAAAATTGCAAGTGAATTAGCACAAAAGACCTTGTAAGGTTTATTGCTAGGTTTATATTCTGTTCTCACCTGCATGGGGTTTGTGCTCACAGGTAACCTGAAGCACAACATGTGATGGCTTCCTGAAGTGGTTATTTGGCTCAGATTCTTTAGCTCTCTGTCTCTTAAGATTAGCACTGGACAGTATTGTTTGATGGTTCAGTGTCAGCAAGTGATACRCTGTCATTTCCAGAGCCTGCTTTTTTTTGTTTTCTTTCTTTGAAACCACAATCTTAAAAAAACTTTCTTTTTACTTTTCCTGGCTCTTTATCATTTCATGCTGCAGGTCCTGAGGCTGCAAGTAAGTACTAGACCYCCCAGGATAAGAAAAACTCCTGCAGAAAAGATAAAAGTTAAACCTCTCCAGAAACAATCAGATGTCTATAAGCATTTCTGGCTCACTTGTGRATTCTGGGGCTCTCTGACTGGAGATAAACTGGTAGACAAGATAACCCAATAGGTCTCCATGTCATGCTTATATGGTCATCTGTTTTTATTTGCACACCTATAGATAGAGCTGGGGGGACCATCTGCAGCAAACAATTTATTTGATGGATTAAGCACTGTTTTTAGTGTGTGTTTACAGACAGGCTTTTCTCATTGTTTGAAATGATCAAATCRATGGTCGGTGTGCAGATGTTTCAGCAGCATATTTCTCACTAGCTAGTCCTTGTTTGGTGAATGATCACTGCAGTCACATTGCGTTTTTACTGCAYGCTACTTGTTTCAGTCCCAAGCAACGTTTGTGATGGCAGCTCCCACAGAAGTAGCACATTCATATGACACTCTAGCTTTCTTATGAGCACAAGTGTTCTTGTGTTAATGCTCGAGAAGAACAAATACAATCATAAAAAGAACACTTGAAAAGCTTTGTTGTATGGTAAATTTGCCAAAATAATCATAGACAGATTTCAGGGAGACCAAAATGCTTTGCTGATTTGGGTCAAATTTAGTGATTAAAAAGCAAGTATAGAAATCTAAGACACTTTATTTTGTCATTTTCTAAGTGATTTTTTTCCTTTTTACTTTGAATGTCATCTTTCATTTTAAACAAAAGTCTAAAATAAATAAAAACTATTAGAAAGAGAAATTTACCCAAAACCAAAACAAAATACTTTTCACTGAAGTGAAAAACGTATTTGTAGTATATTCAAGTTAAAACTCCAAGAGTTATACTTTAAATTAACCCAAACCTCTGAGGAACTTCTTAATTTGATTGATTTTTCTTCTTTTTCTTTTGTTCAGCAACAAAACTGGGGGGAAAAAAGAGTCCTTTGCTATAATCTGGAATACCTGTGATAGTCATTACTTGGCTGTACATTAGGATATATGCTTTAAACACATTTCTATTCAGCAAATTACTTACCTTCATTTTAAGATTAACACTTCAGGGCTTGCTGAAGAGTGAGAGATGATGGGACTGAAATTTAATCAAATTATTAATCTTCATATTTATTTGATATTTATGTTACTGTTTTTTCCAGGGTGCTCGCTCAGGATTAGGTCACTAATGTGTAGCTGATGTGTTCAGCTACACACACTGCAAGTATGTAGGACAGTTGATCTTTGTCCTAGGACTTAAAATGAAGAGTAAGCGGTAAAAAAGGAACAGCTAGAGCCAAATGTGGAGAATACATATATGCATGTGTGTGTTGTTTTAGAACAAGTCTTTTATCAGCATGCACCTTAACCYGTTCTCACTGGAAGGCACCAGGGAAGAAGCAGGACATGTGGACACTGTTCAGGGAGGGACAGTGGTGGTGTTACAGACCAGAATGGGCAGATTCTTAAAAGTCAGGGTTTAAAATCAGGATCCAAAATCTGTTCAGCAAGACTTAAATACGCTTCTAGGTTTTCAGAGAAACTGAGCAAACAAAAACTCGCACCAGCATCTACAGTTTGGTCAGACCAAAGGTCTCTTTAGCTAAATATCTACATCAGTAGGCACTTTCAGGTACCTGGGGCAGATGTAGAAAAGGGTGAATACAGAGTAGGGTCACAGCCCCACTGTCTCAGGGACTTCTTGAACAAACAGGGTGTCTTTGTGTTTAACAACCTGTTAAGAATCTGACTGCTTGGGTTTTTATTTATGCAGATCTTGTCCTCCATACATCGGGTTACAAGGAAAAACACACAAATGTCACAAAGTTTAAAATAAAGCAAAGGATATGACTCAGTGTTGTCATCCCAAGTGGAGCTGGGGTAGAGGAGAAGCAAAAATAGCATTTGTGAGCTCATGTTCTCTAATACTTTTCTACATCATTTGCAGCTGTCTTGTAATCAGCAGAGAGATTCCTTAGACCATTTGCGATAAGTATATGTAATCCGTTGATCAATCAGTCATAAAACGATCGAATGCCTATGACCTTCCCATTGATTTGCTGCAGAATCATAGAATCATAGAATGGTTTGGGTTGGAAGGGACCTTTAAAGGTCATCTAGTCCAACTCCCCTGCCGTGGGCAGGGACATCTTCAACTAGATCAGGTTGCTCAGAGCCCTGTCCAACCTGACCTTGAATGTTTCCAGGGATGGGGCATCTACCACCTTTCTGGGCAACCTGTTCCAGGGTTTCACCACCCTCAGCGTATTCTCCACCATTATCCCTTGTCCTGTTGCAACAGGCCCTAAGAAATCATTAACCCTTGATTGACTTTTTGTCTGAACATTTCCTTGGACTCTTCAAAGTACTCCAGCCCCCTCCTGGAATGAGATCCAGTGTTACATGCCTTTGAGTGGAGTGGAGTGGTTGCTGGYGGGCAGAGGTACATACTCCTGAGACATGCCCGTGTATGACTGAAAGATGACAGAACTGCTGTAATCCCCCAGGTTTGAGCTACTTTGAAATAAAATGAACGAGAAGGGCTTTTTGCACTGATTTCAAAAGGTGATTTCAATTATTAAATAGCTTTGGATTTCTCTTGTTGACTTGGCACCTAAGCTGGATGGTACTTTCTCTCTCAAGCTCATCCTCATATTGCATGAGTAGCTATTCTTCATACAAGTCAGAGACTTTATGTTTATGAGACTTATGAGACATTAATTTTGAACCACCTTCTCTGTTTGTACAATAATCAGGACTTGCTGTCTGTGAATTATGTTATTCAGCCTTTCCCAGTTTGCCTGTTGGGGGCTTGTCAGCTTAGGCACAGTAAAGTTGTGGATTTTTGCCCTATGCTACAACCACAGATTTTACATTGACATGTGAATATCCTCCCAAGTGATGCGGTCAGACAAGAATAGTAGGGTTGGGAGATGGGAAATAAGGTGGAAAAGTAAAAATAGTCTTTCAGGTAGATTGCCTTAGGCTATTTTGTTCATGTTTCCTGTTTTTATAAGAAATATGGAAATGAGCTGTCAGGACTCTGGAGTTAAGGTCACTCCCAGACTCAGCCTACAGTGTAGATGTAGCCATTATATTTCTTCTGCTCACAGAGCAGAGGACGGGAAAGTTTTTAAAAAAGAGCAGAGTAAAAAATCCCTTGGCTTGGGTATGGATCTCTGGATGAGTAATTATTAGTGGTAACAACTGCAACTTCAACAGTCATGCAATTGCCTTGCTGCTTTCTGAATGGTGAACAGCAAGACACAATGTGCATCTGCTAGTCTAAATGAACCAAATTTGATGCTTTCTTTCACAAATATAATTGCATATACTTACAAATCAAGCTATTCTATGTATTCAAACTGATGTGATGATAGTAACAACCGAAAATGTTTATGGATATTTAATTGGAACAAGCAAAAGGAAACCGGTTTTACATAGGCTGTGCTTGTGAGGATGGGTTTTCAGTATGCAGTGTTATGTACAGTGCAGTCTTACTGCCTCACTCAATCTCTCTCTCTCTCTGTAGTTTCATCACTCAGTTTCTGAGTGCCATGCACAAATTACCATTACAAGCATGTGTATATATTGTATAAACAAAAATTACAGCTTTGTGAAAATAGCACTCTTTCGGTGCCTGTGAGTCCCTGCAATCACAGGGCATATGTCAAGTGTATCAACAAATCTGGAAGCATAATCCTTCCTTCCTTAAAGGGGATGAACATAACTCATTCTTAATGGGGCCCTCATGGCAATAAAGGTTAACTGCACACTACCACGGCAGCTATTAGAAGGACCTGCTAAAACCTTAAAAACCTCAGTTAGATTAACTGTTGAGGGGTTTGAAACAGACCAATGCAATCCTGTTCTTGTACAATCTATAAAGCATGAGTGGGAGGACTGGTTAAGGCACTGACTCTGTGACAATACACAGTAACTCAAGGGTTCATATCTATATCGGAGCTCATCTAAATCATTACCTGTGAAAGCGGCAATGCCATCTTACACTATAGCAACCATGGTCTCCTGGGCTATGCAGCTTGAAGGACCAATAGGAAGTTTTCACATTATATTTCCAGGGCATGCTTTCTTTTCTTTTCCCTTAAAGCCAGCCTGCGCATATTTCTCTTTCCAAATGTGTATGTCTGCCTGGTCCCACTCACATGGACACCTTCCTGTGGCTTAATGGCCCTTGCGCACAGAGCAATTCTTTACTTTTACCAGCTGTGCTGTTAAAGACAGCCTTCATCAGAAGGCCATTTCTACCCTGTGTTATCATACRGTTTATTTCCAAAAGCTGAGGTAATTATGTGCATTACTTAAAATGTATTTTTGTGTGTGTATGAAAAAGAGAGCAGGGAAAGCAACGGGGTGAATTTACATTTGTTAGTGCACTGAGGGAATGGTGAACTCCTGCGGTTTCCAACAGGGACACGTATTCTCCACAGGTGCTGGTGTAAGCCGTTCCCACTAAAAATCAGAGGATATTCGCATGCTGTAAGCACACAAGCTGAGCTCTAGTTTGGCAGCCTATATTTCCCTGTCTGAAAGTGTTTGCTGGAATTTGGCCCAAAGGATCCCATTTACAATTTAGTCCTATAATTTGGTCCTGACCAGTCCCTTCTCCTTGGCTGTATTTTGACCCACAAGCTACCCACTGGAGCACTTTCAGAACTTTCCTGTAGTCTGAGCAAACTAAACTGGCTYGTCCCAATTGCCAAGGTGCTCGGCTTCTGGTAGAGTTTTTTTCATTGCTATGTGTACTTTGTCCTTCTATCACTTCAATGCAGTATGTTAACCAGATAGGGATTGGTAGCCTGGCTAATGCTAATATGCAAAAAAAAAAAAAAAAAGAAAAAAATCCTCAGCCATATCCTACAGAAGGCTCCTGTATTTTTTTTCTTTTTCAGAACAAATGACTGGAAGACATAAATTAATTTTATTATTGCCCTGCCAGGACAAGTTCATTACATCTGTCTGTCATCATTTCTATGATGTCCTACATTCCCAAATATCAGTGTTTGATCACCACAAAGTCATTCACAAGTTAAACCTGCCAATGCCTGTCTCACATAAGATAAAATGAATCTTATTTAATTTAGGGAGGGGAAAATATAGATGGACTTTTATCTAAAGTAACCCGAACTCTGCAGGACAAATGCTGCCATCATTAGCTGAGACTCAGATATCTCTAGAGAAGCATCCAAAATGGTGGCCCAGCCAGGAAGGGAATGCAGGTCTTTCTTTGTTACTACCCCAAGAGCACTAGAACACATTGTCTTAGGTGAGGACCCACTGGGCTAACCCTTGCCAAGAAAACAGTTTCTCCCATTAAGAACCCGCAGTCTTGTTGAGGGAGATCTCAAGCCAAAAGGTAAACCTTACCTCAGTTGGACCAAATTGCCATCTGAAGATGCCTCCAATGTTGTGTAGAGACCAGTGCCGTGTGTGAGAAAGACAGTGGTGATCAGGCTGCTGTGAACATCTAATTGCGGGACTCAGCTGATAGGCAGGTGAAAATAGTACTAGCTGAAGCCAGACTGGAAACCTGATAGTGAAGGGTGTGATGAAGGAAATGGATGACCGTGGTATTCTGCGGGCAGACATTGGCTTGGTCTGCCCATGCTTTGAATCAGCCAGGACCCCATGTCTGAACGCAGTGCTAGGCATGTCCCAGATCCACAGATACCCAACGGGGCTTGCTAACTGGTGCTCAGGTCTGCACTTGTGGCAGTCGCAGAGCTGCCAGCCAGGTTTACATATAGGTCGAGGGAGTTCCTTTCCCTCATAACAGGGGCAAAACAAGCTTATGTCACCTGAAAAATATAAAAAACATCTCCCATTTGAGTGCTTTTCAATAAGGTGATCAATGAGCTAATTCTATGAGGTCTGTGTAAAGCGACAAAGAAAAGTAGATTCATACATGCTTGCAGCAATCTCTGTATGTGAACTTTCTAAAGGAGTCTCCACCTTCTCTAGGAAATTTGTATGGGCACACAAATGAAGAGGTTGAACCACCCTGGGTTTAATCATTAGCACCAGGCAGTCACCCTTCCATGAACGCATGGGTTAGAGAAACAAAAAGAATGCTCTGCAGAAAGAGCATTTACTTCTGATTAGACAGTTTCCTGTGAATTTCTGTATCAATGCCCCCAGCAGAATGAAAGGGCACTAGTCTTGGCTCCTGCAGAGACATTTCTAGCATTCCAATCTCCTCTCACTAATATCAGTCTTTGGTGTTATAACATTTTTTTTTTTGGTTGTTTTGTTTCTGAGAAGTAAAATGGATTCAGATATGAGGGAAAGGTTTCAGACCTAGAGGCAGCAGGTCTAAGATGCTGTTGTTCTTTCTGAAGCTCACTGGTACACCCTAAAATATTAAAAAACAGAGTGACTTTACTGAAATCAATAGCAGTGCTGCTGATTTTAATCCCATGTTTTTGCTATAGTGGTTTTTTTTTTATTATTATTTTTCTGGGACATACAGATGATGAGACCTGTAACAAGAAGTGTTTGCTTCATCCTCATCCCCAGATCCTAGATCACTGAGTGTTTTCATTACAGGAGAATTATCATAATTTATTGTTTTTAATGCCTTGAGACATTTTGCTAAGTGCTGTACTGCAATACAACGAGAAGACAGTATTTTTAACCCTATATAAACAGATAGTTGTTGCTTATGTAAGTGGAAGAAAGGAATCTGGTCCTCAGCATACCTTTGGTTTTCAGCATAGTCAAACCGAGTTACTAGTCAGTACTGAGTTACTAGTGGGAATTTCCTATTATGTCCTGCTTCGAAGTATCAATAATGGAAGAATATTCAAGTGGACCTTAAGCTGACCCTTCTTCTAAGGTCTGACACTTTATGGTGAAGTCTTCCAGTCACCAGCAAATGCACACAGTTCATTTTTCTTAATAAACTTACCTAGTTCAGCAGTCCTTCACCAGGATGGGCTGAGCAAAGAAAGAGTGTAAATACTTGCATTTTAAGTAAAGTCATAGTCTTGAGATTATTGTTAGAAAGTTCCTGTAATTGCTAGTGTGGGACAAATCTTTTGCAACCATTTGTGATGAAATGGCGGTTCAAAGCCAAGTCACTCAGTAGGATGCAGTGTGTGAAGGACACAAAGCTTCCTTGGCGTCCTCAGGGTGCCAATCACAAGCTGTAGCTAACTAGGAAGTCTTTCAAACCCCAAGTCTGCTGGCAAGTCCTGAGGGACTTATGGAAATTATAGATTCTTGTAGCTTTTTTAATGCCTTGAGACAAACTGGATGTTCAGAGTAGCCTGATGGAGTTCACTTTGAAACGTTTAAAGCCCTTACAGCTTTCCTAGCAAGTACTGATTGCTACATCTCCCTTCGTGCCTCTATCCTTGTGGAGTTGCAAATATGAATTCAGTTCAGTTGTGGCTGAGAACTAGTCCCTTCTGAAAATTTCTCCCTGTGACTTGATTCACTAGAGGGCTAGAAAGCAAATCACATTTTGATGGAATAGTAGGTTTTAAACCTAGGACCTCTAATCTAAACATATCCATTAGCTGAGCTAAAAAGACATCCTCTGTTATGCAAGACTTCAATGTGTTCATCAGCCTGGAAGTGTGGGCCAGATGCCATCAGAGGGAGACACAGCACCATGCTGAGGAGGAGGAGTAAGATGTTTGGCTTTCTTAAAGTAGAAAACCTTACACGTATTGGCAAACCTAGTCTCTTTTTCCCGGGAGGACTTCCCTTCTGCATGGGGCCTGAGGTGTTAATCTTGTTCAGCTTCATGCACCACCAGAAACTAATATAAATAGAGGCTCAGGGTATAGTTACACCATTCATTTCCATTTATTCAGACCTAGCTTGGCATCTGCGTAGCTCTACTTTATGCTGTGTACACATATTTTCAGTAGTTACTTTCCCAAGGTCATGCGAGATCATCCTTGCTCTTCCTGATGAGTGAATAAAGCCACAGCAATATAATACATGAAAAGGACAGAAAGATGAGAAAAATGTATATATTTTTCTTTAGTTTAAGGTTTTTCCACTTCTCTGCATTTGCTTCAGGCTGTCCATATGAAAGGAGGGCAACCACAGGAAGAAAAGTTGCACAGTGTGAAATCAGATGCATAAGGATGCAGGAACCGCTTTTGCACAGAGAGGGTAGAAAATACATTTTTCCTGGTATTGCAAAAATGTTTCTCCAAGTGGAAGAATCTCAGCATAAAATGAGCACTGAAAACATTTGACCTTAACCTGGAATTGGACAACAGACTAACTTCTTCCAGAGGCTGACATTTATTTGTCTAAATGGAGTAGCTCGTACTTGTGCATTTTTGCCTCTACTTCCATGCTTTCAGATTCTCAATGAAATGAAGAGCAGAAGCAATGCAAAAGACACCTAAGTGCTGTTCTTGGACTATCTTTGGCTTGAACTGAAGCAGCAGGTGGTTTACGTCAGTGTGGTGGGTTGACGTTGGCTGGACAGCAGGTGCCTACCAAGCTGCTCTATCACTCCCCTCCTCAGCAGGATGGGGCGGGGGAGAAAATAAGATGAAAAAAACTCATGGGTCAAGATAAAGGCAGTTTAATAAAGCAAAAGCAAAGGCCACACATGGAAGCAAAGGAAAACAAAAGATTTATTCTCTACTTCCTATCAGCAGGTCATGTCCTGGCACTTCCTGGGAAGTAGGGCTTCAGTACGCATAGGGGTTGCTCTGGAAGACAAACATCATAACAACAAATACCCCCCTCTCCTCCTCCTTTCTCTTATTGCTGAGCTGATGTCATATGGTATGGAATATCCCTTTGGTCAGTTTGGGTCAGCTGTCCTGGCTAGATCCCTGCCAAGATCTTGCCCACCCCCAGCCTACTGGTGAGGGGGGAATGTTAGAGAGACAGCCTTGATGCTGTGTGAGCACTGCTCAGCAGTAGCCAAAACACTGGTGTGTTATCAACACTTTCTAGCTACCAATACAAAGCACAGCACTATGAGGGCTGCTATGCGGAAAATTAACTCCATCTCAGCCAGACCCAATACAGTCAGTCAAGGAAGCCTGCTCAAGAGGACTGGGGAAATGCTCAGACTTTTAACTGGTTTTGGAACCAAACCTTTAATTCTTGGCTTTTCTGAGTTCACACATCGTGATATCCATCTGCCATACTGTTAAACTTTTGGAATCGGTGCTTGTAAATTTATGCAGGGAGATGCTGATGTTCCAGATTTATACTAGCCTCATTTAACTAACTTTCAGGGAGTCTCCCTACGCAATTCTTATAAAAGAAAATCAGGAGAGATGCATTTATGTCTATCGTTAAAAAGTGAGCCTGACTGCTCAACAGTTTACAAGAAAGGAGACTCTTCAGCTCCAATGCAGTGAAAAATCAGATAAAGGCCTTTCAGAAGCATATTCCATGTTTACTGAAGGCCACAGGACCTTCTAAAGAACTGACAAGTTATAGTAGATGTTTTGGCCAGCTGTGGAAAATACATCTCTCCTAGGCCACTAGGTTGTTAAAGACATGCAGCAATTTTCTGGCACAAAACGAAGGGTCTAAATGTTTCCAATACTCATTGTGTTGTTATTCTCATGCTATACATGTGAAATGACCATTTACTTATCAACTCATACTCACCTTAGGCAGGAGAGGAACTTGTTTAAAAATAATCCCAAATGCAAAATAATGTACTGCTGCAAGCCGAATTTGCTTAATTGTGTTATTCTGATAAGGGTGCAGGCTTTGTTATCTCCCCTTACTTCATTAAGATTACAAGGAATGTTTTCAATGGACATTTTTTACCACTTCTTTATACTCAGCTGAGTAAAATGAGTTTCATGACAATATGTGCGGGAATCCCTTGGCCAGGTGGTAGAAAAGAATATACTGACCCTTCTGCCACCAACTATGTATATTATTAAGTAGATGGATTATTGGCTACATATTTCTCATCTATGACAACACCCAGGTTCAAACACAGGCCTCTTTCTGCAACAGCTGTGGTAGCTGAATATAGAAAAAATTGTTCAGCTATGGACCTAGGAGAAATATTGGAATGCGGCACAATGTGATTTTTTGGGTATGAAGCTAGGCAAGTATTTTGATTTTCCGCATTCTGCGTACCAGACTTTTTCATTTTTAAGAATTTGTCATCTGCAGAGACAACTGTCATTTTGTGTGGAAAAGCCCAGGCAGTTTGTGATAGAAAACACACGTGGGTCACATTCTTGTTATTGTATTTTACTTCAGATCTTTCCTTCATTATTATTTTTCAACGATCTAAATAAAAGACATTTGGATTGGGGGTATAAATTGTTCTCTGTAGGTAGCAACCATTAACACTGATGAAACTTAGTGATCAATCTGCATTTGAAGAATATTGTGGGTGTCACTCACACATCCTACGTATCTCTCTGTGCAGTATTCCTATAGCTCCAAGCAATCTAATTGGGCTTTGGACCCACTGTGCCAGACCCTGTGCTGACATTGCAGAAGCATTGTTCTTGTCCCGAAAGCTTCCTTGCTCCAGACATCATCTGCTTATGAAACATGTAGCACCTCCAACATAACCAAATAAAGACACTTTTGTCATTCTCTGCAGCACCCCACATCCCAGAAAAGCAATGGGAGCAGAATCACTAATGCAGGTCTCACATAGACAAAGGAATCAGTACAGTCAGGCTGTTATTAGCTTTGCTGCTGCTGTTATGATTATTCTTACTTCCTGAGTTCAGCTGGAATGAAGTCCTATTTAGGTTTTAGGTTCCAGCCCAAAGTGTTTTCTGTGTCATTAATCCAAGAGGAAATCGATTTTTCATTTAGTAGAGTCTAGATATAAAACTCTATTGTGGCAGCTCAGAGAAAATAAGAGGGAGAAAGATGCTGCTCTGATTTCTGCATCTTTGTATACTCTCCCCAGTGTTATACATCTAGTGCTTTGTAAAAGCAGTGCTTTTCGAAAAATGAGTAAGTATGCAGGCTTGACAGTTTCTCCTCTTTTCTTCCCAAAAAGAGTCCTTGTCTTTTCCTCTTGCTTTTCTTTTCCCCCATCCCTTATGCCAGGCAAGCAGACCTCTCAGTGTTCAGTGCACTCTTCTGTCACGGTTTTAGGTAGGATTATAAACATCTTGTAATGCACAAATGTCTTGTTCCCCAGTACCTGATGGAAACAAAATGCTGGTTCATACCATTTCATATCAAGATCTTTCAGTTAGCTTAAATCTGTAATGGCGACACGCATTTGGATTTGGCCAGGGTTGCTAGGGTTTCTAGAAGCAGAATTGGATTGATTTTTATCTTTTTGTAAAGAAGTAGCTGAAATTCAGATATAAGGTTTAATTTCTTTTGAAGAGATAATGCCAACCACAACACATGCATTTAATATTCTAGCTTAAAATCTGTCTTTAAAAATAATACTGTGTTGTAAAGTAATGGTCAGAAACCATGTATAATAGGGTTACTACACATTGTGAGCYACTTATGTAAGAAACTATAGTTGCCTAACAACACAAAAGAATAAAGAGAGAATCAAGAAAGAAAAAGAAAGAAAAAAAAMCCCTTCAAATCACAAAGCTGTTTTTCTCCATAACTGCTGATGTTTTACTCCTGTTGTAGTTCCTTCTCCTTTCTCCCCTCCTCTCCTCTCCTCTCCTCTCCTCTCCTCTCCTCTCCTCTCCTCTCCTCTCCTCTCCTCGTTCCTACCTTTTCTCATTTTGTATTTCACTTTTTTGCACAATGAAACTTAAAAAATCCATTTCAACTCCTACATGCAACCTGTTTCATTTCCTGTTTCCTGTACATTTAATATCAGAAAAGGAAGAATTTGCATTCAGCAATATAGTGATATAATTACCACTTCCAAATTAATCTCCACCTTCTATGAGGGTTCCTGACTTTGTCTGGCAGAATAAAGAACTTCATTATTTCTTATCTTTCCTCCAGATTTATGTAACTTTTGGCTCCCATCTAAAACTTCCTTCCTTGCCCTTTCTCTTTCCCCCAAGCACACACATACAGAGTATGTGAATGAGCTTTGGAAGGAACCAGCTGGCTGCATGGGCATTTTTCCCCTTGATATTCTCTGTGATGTGAGACTCTGTTGACATATTTTCATTGCCTGTTACCAAAAAAAAGGAAGTTTCATGGAGTAAATCAAATGTTGCACTGCTGGGTCTTAAAATGATAGCTCCTTGGGATCCTGGGAAGAATTTAATTAATCAGATTGGTAAACAGGTCTGTGAGATTTAGGCCCAGGAAACAGTGTAGGAAGAATTAGGGAGAGCGAAGGAGCCTACAAGTGTAATAAATCAAATTTCAAATGTCAAATATGACATTTGACTTACTGCCAAAATTGTCATCCAACTTAGTTAAATATGATTAACACAAACTGAGTAATCACAGAAAATAGGGCTGGAAAGGACCTCAGGAAGGCATACAGTTCCTCCTTCTGCTCCGATGCAGGATCTCCCTATGCATGGCAAATTCTTACCTAATCCATGCTTAAAAGTCTCCACTGTTGGATATTCCACATCTTCATCAGGCAGTCTGTTCCTGTGCAGTGTTTTTATTGTTATAAAGTTATTTCCTGGTGTTTAGCCTCCATTTCTTTCAGTTGTACTGTGTCTAAATGTCCTTGTAGGAAAGTTGTTCTGACATCACATCAAACCACATCAGTTCAAACCACAACAACTTAATTGAAGTCAACAGTGGGAGACCATCACAAGATGAGAAGTAGGCCATTATCTTTTAAGATCCTCCCAGTAGTGCTAAAGGAGGTAATACTACACTGAGCATGAGTATCTCGTCCTGGGACTTGGATAAGGCTAGTAATGTGACAGGGAGCTGCTTCTGCAAGCAATTTCTGAGAGCAGCTTCTTAAGTACACGAGCTGCATGAGCCCATCTCCAACATGAGCAGGTACCATGTACTCTTGGCTTTGAGATATCCAGCAACATTCAAACTAGCTGATGCTCTTGTATTATGATTTTCTAGCCTAGATTGGRCTTTTTGGAGCCTGTGATGTCCCAGAAAACTGGAATAAGCTTGCCCTCTCTCACAGAAAAAGAAAAATTAGGATAAGGAACGTGTGAACCACATTTCCAATTGCTTTTTTTTTCTTTCACCGTCAAAACATATTTCTTCTTTTGTTCTGGTAGGAAAAAAAAGGAATTTGGAGGCCATGACTTTACAATCCAAGCAAATGTTCTTCTCTTTTTCAAATAAGACAGCTCTGCCTATAGAAATGTCCTTATCCTGGCACGTCAATCACTTCTGAATGGACTCCAGAGTTTCTGGTTAGCAGGCAATGAGCAGACCCAAACCTGCAGCAGACGTCTGTCACTCCCTGCTCTGACTGCTTCAGTGTTGTCTGGGAGCAGAGCGCAGGACGGTGCTGGGTCAGCAATGCCTTCTATGTTTCATCCTAAACCTGGCTCCCTGGAGGGGTAAATAAATGCTCAGAGAAAACGGTTATGAAGTTTCGGATGTGGCTTCCCTGGTTCAATTCATATGGGAAATCTGCAATCCCTGTGTGTGGGAGATTTGCAGAAGGGCTGTCTCTAAACGGAACAACATGGATCAAAACCTGGCTGAACCACAAATTAATCTGCCACTCACCTGGTGCCAGGAAGCTCATATTGGGTGAATGTGACTTTATGCCTAGGGTTTCATGTCCAAGTGAGTGGATCTGTCCTGTTTAAAGGGTTCTGTTGTGTTGTAACTGAGAATAGGGATCTGTCAAGAATTGCTTTTGCACCCTCAATCCCAAATTCCTGCAATTCAAACCTCAGCATTGAAACCTGATCCCTGACTTCCTCAGTTTGAGCTGTATCTAAACATCATCTGTCCTGTTTGTCTTGACTGGTAGTTAGGGCCCGCTCAGGAGCCAGAGGTACTTCCAGACCCTTGCAGGTCAGCCTAAGATCACTGAAACCACTGGGGAGCTGGTGGTTTCACCTGCAACCCACCTTCCTGCTCCCAGAGTGAAGCACGGGCAACAGCTCCTGGAAGTTTGGGTGCGTGTCACGGGGCAACCCTCGCACCCCTTCCTACTCTCCTACTCGCTGGAGCACTCCCACACGACAACCTCAAATGGCAGGCTGTTATTAGTTGCTGCCTGTGGGAAGAGCAACAAGGGAGCCAGGCAACTTATAGAGATGGAGGAAGCACAAGCAGCACGTTCTGGCTTTTGAGCAAGGAATGTTAATGAGAAAGAAAATGATAAATATTTACGTTCATGGTTTTTCATTTCACTTGCTCGTGCTTTACACTCAGGGAACATTTTCCTCTTGGTATAAAGTGCTGAGGCAGGTTGGAGAAACAAACATCTGACAGCCTCATTTGGCTAAGATTAAGTATACAGAAATTCATTTCACGTATCGCTGCTCTGTGTTCAAACTAAACAACAACACCCTCCTTTGGCCTAATTTGTTTGTTCTTGTTGGGCTTGGCAGTGAGGCAAACCCTGACATGGCAAAAGATATGGGTCCAAACCAAGCAGGTCCACAAATACGCTTGAACTGCGGGGTTGTGTTTTGTTTCCACAAATCCCCTCTTTTTAGCTCCTCTTGCTTCATTTTCTCTCTTTCCTCGCCCATTTGCATTCAGATTAGGCTGATCCCTCCTTCTCTATCATGCTGCCTGTGTGTAAGCAGCAGGGGCAGACTGAGAAATGCAGGAGAGACTGGTCGCTCTCCGCCCTTGTGTCTGYTGCAATACTGTGCCTTGCAGCAGCCGAAAAGCCCCATCCTAATCACAACACCCACAACCCTACACCAGTGTGTGCCTGGTCGTCTTGGGAGGGTGCCACCCAAGGAGCCCCTCGAACATGCAGGGAGTTTAAGAGTCTGCGCAAATTTAAGCACTGAACTCCACCACATCAGGACTGAGCGTGACCGGTCTGAGAGATTTAGGCAGGTGTCATGTACCTTTCCCACAAGGCAGCTAATTCCTGTCAAACTTTGCAAAAACCACAGGTACCAAAGTGTCTCAGTAGAGTACAAGTTTTTTTTTTTAGCCTGAGAAGAAGCCGTAATTTCATTCTTGGAAATTGCACCCCCTTTTTGCTGATTGACTTTTGCCCTCAGAAACATTTGTCTTAGTGGAAGTGAGTGAGTGAGGGCAGACAATCAACCTGGGAAATGTTGATGAGAATGACCGTGTTTAGGAAAAGTAACTGGAAACTGAAAATAAGGCAAAATAAAATGAATATTTCTGATAAGGTTATGATAAGATGTAGATCATAGATAAGGTGAATGCAGAATTGTTATTCAGTAAATCCCGCAAGAATAGAACTAAAGAGCACTTGACAAAAACTAATAGGACAACAGTTTAAAACAGGTAAAGAAAGCAGGTCTTCACACAGTGGATAGGGAACTTCTGGAATTTGCTGGGCCAGCAGGTTGCAGAGGCAGACAGCATCAGTGGGCTTAAAATGAAATTAGACAAATTCCCAGACAACAGAGCTGTAAATGGACACTAAAGGGAACAAGCAGGGATTCATTCCCTAACATCCCGATCCAACAAAGGTGAATGCTGAGGAAACACAAGGGGACAGAGGAAAATGTCCAGGGCTGCATGCTCTCCCTGGATAGTCTCTCACCTTACCCCAGCTGGGAACAGAGTGCTGGGTTGGGGGGACCACTGCTGTGGTCCAAAAGGGCTGTTCCTGTGCTCTAATAGTAGGCATATCTTGGGAATAAAAAGCACAATTACCTATCTGTTTGTCTAGTAAGTGCAACATTTTATTCACGATCTTTTACATCACTAATCAGCTTTTGTCTAGGCTGAAATGCACAACACATTAAAAATAAACTCTACTATATTAATGGATACTTTGGAACAGCTTTTTACTCTAGAGTGTGTTATTTTTTTTTTCTTTTCAGAAAAATAAAATTATGTCTTTAATTTATTTAACATTTTGGGTTGAGTAATTAAGAGCCTTATGAAAAGCCATAATGCTCATCTAACAGAGGAACTTAATCACAGTTCTGTTAGGCTTTCTTTAAAAAAACCCCACCTGTTAAATAGATTACTGCTTTTTTAATCAGATAGTTTAATTACAGCTTGTTAATGGAAATACTACATGAATAGCTCTCAAAGCCACACATGTCCATGCATTACCACAAAAGGGAGAAGTTGCAGGTGTCCCTAAAGGAGCAACTTTCAATATGGGTAAACAGAAAGAGAAAAAAAAGCCAGAACAAAACAGCTCCTAAATGGTGCAATGGCATCTTCATATGGCTAGCCATGGCTTTTGGGATGTGGTGACACTACAGCAAGTTACCAACTTAAAGTTGGTTGCCTGAGCATTTCAATTCCAGGGCTTTCTGTGTGTTTCCTCTATGCTGTTCTAAACTGCAACTGTAATTATTGATCATTTTACTTATAAGTCCATCTTGCTGTGCTGTAGTCACATACAGCTTTAATGTTGGAGGTTTGAGCAGTATTTCAMGGCCTTTCTCTGTCTTACTATGTGCCCTTTAAGTCATGACTGTTTTATCATTAAAATGGGGAAAATAAATTATCTTGAAATAAAATGCATTCATCGTCCTCCAGAGCTTTCAAGATTCCAGTTAAAAGACTGAGTCGTTACATGATTGCTGTTATACACACACAATAGTATTCATATATGTATATGCAGGCATGCGGACACATACACATAAACATCATTGTGCTCTGTATGTGTGCGTTTGAATAAACATTCATTGGGCAAAACAGCTACTGCTCCTAGTTATATCTGTTTGAATGCCAACCTTGAAAAATCAGAAAAGGGGCAGATATTCAAAGGATCGTTGACCAGAAATCCCAGGTAGTTTAAACAGGGTTAAAAACAAAGGTAACCCCAAGCTCTTTTTCACTTTGGTAATCTAGGCTTTGTAGACAGATACACTCCCGCTTGGACATGTATGTGTACATGTAAGCTATAAAAAGCATGTGAACACATCCACATCCAGGTATCTGTACCTATATTTGCAAGTGTGCGCTCATCTTTATTTAACAAATAAATATGCAGTGCACTCACACATGCACTGTTACAGTTGGGATTGAAGACATACCACAAACTATAATGTATACATACCCAGCAGAATTTAAGATTGGTTGGTAAGGTCTTCAAATACTGAAGAGAGAGAATGTGGTTATTTGAGTTTGAGTATATTTGCTAGTTATGCATGTAGAGGGAACTATTTAAAGCTTCCCAGACTATAGCAAAGGGACAAATAAGACAGTAGAATAATTCTGGCTGGGCCCAAGAAATAAATTGAAATGAACTGCAGAGCTGCACTGATTTATACTAAAAGATGAGAGAGTGAGGTACCACTGAATGTATGATCTAGTAAATGATGTTTGCTTGGGGAATGGTAGGATTAACTTAAAAAAACCCCCACAATATCTAATTTTGGGGGTTGGAGGATGGCGTATTTCTACTTCTGATGAGTCACTTCTATTCATAGAAGCATACACAAAATCTAGTTCCTTGTACCGACTGTGACTTCTCCAAAAGAACTATATCTGTCCCAAGGAAGATTATGAAATTTAGACCGTATTCTCCTTTTCTCTCTTTCTAAGAACTTGACTGGGTGGATTGGATTGATGCAGATTTGTTGATTCACAGTCCTTATGTGATTCCTGAGACATAACCTCTACAAACTCAGTGTAGTGGGAAGTTTTACCTTATTCAACAGCTGGAAAGAGGGACTTAAAAGTCTGATAAAGCCTCTGGCTGATGAAGACCTTTACCAGAGGGAATATTGGGCAATTGCTCATCTGCTCGGAGAGTCTTGCAATGTGATTTTGTGTCATCAGCAAACTTGCTGAGAGTACGCTCTGCCCCATCATCCAGATCATTAATGACCCTAGGGTATACCTCTAGCTACTGGTCTCCAACTAGACTTCGTGCCATTGATCGTGACCCTATTCCTGTGTTATGATGTCCCCTGTTCCTCTGTTAGCATTTTTTTAATGCTTCTAACATACCTGAATGGCTAATCCCATGCTTGGTGAGGCCTGGGGAGAGGGGAGTTGCAGCCTGGGCCTTATTTTGGTGTTTGTACAGCTACAAGGAGGTAAAGGCATCTGTGAAGAGACTAGTCTACCTCAAGAGATCTGGGTTCAGCACACAACTTTGAACTGTCTCACTTGAGGAAGTGCCATAAACTGTGTTTCCACACTACTCAGCAGCCCCTTTTTATCAGCTAACCTTTTAAAAAGGAGCAATCAGTGTAAATCCTGTCACCACCAACATGCATGCTGGAAGGAGAAGTTATAAGGTGGTCCAGCACTACCAGGGCTTTGTGCTCATGCAAGAGACCACTTGCTCTATGTGAATAGAGGATTCAGTGAACTGTACGCAGTGACTGCTGTCTCCCTCAGCGATGTCCGGAACAAGCCATTAGCATTGGTGCTCATAGTCTACTTCAACAAGGGCTGGCAGAGATAGCCAGAGGAAAGCACTGAAAATAGTTTAGCAAACAAAATCAATTTGCATCAAAAAATGCAATTTCCTAGAATATGAAGGACTTTTTTTTTAAAAAAATGAAGCAACTTAGGTCTGTCACAAGCAGATCTCTGACTGCAGCTAACTCTTGAGTTTTAGGAGGATGGTGGGGAGTTGACACGTGATCATTTTGAGGGGAACAGTTTCAGGTGAAATTTCAGAATATCAGTATTACCTGAGAACTTGAAAAGCTGCAAACTTGTATTTCTGCTGCTTCTAATGGAGGAAATGTGTCTAGAGAGGGATACTTGCATTTCCTAATCCATTTCATGACCCCGTCAGTTCATTTGCTGTTTGTTAGGCAGGAATCAGYGTTCTGTCAGAACTATGTTTCTGTTCAGTGCTCAGAAACCAGCTGGGACATACTTTTTCCAGTAGGAAACCTGGTCCCAGATAGCCAAACCTTTGTCATCTCAGGTGTGGACTAATCCATTACTTTTCCTGTGCTCCTGAAACTTGGGAGCTTCTAGCCTGGGATGAAACTCCACAGAAATCAAAATAACATTTTCCATGACTAGCAGATTATATCTGTGTTCAGCAAACCGCACTGACCGCTAAATGGATTTTCAGCTGAAGTGTCAGGCAATGGTTTGGACTTACAAAGATTTGGCTTAATATCCTGCAATGCATTCCTCCCAGCTTCGGAGGGAGGGGATGTTGCATGGTGGTCGATAGGCTTGCATACAACGTTGTGTGCAGAGTGTTAGAGGTCATGTTTATTTTGAAAAATTGCTCCACATTTGGTATCATAAAAGATCCCTAGATACCACAGTAAAGAAGTAGATAGACAGATTCTAATATGAGTCAAGATTAGAGCTTATTGTATGGTACTGCAGGTCCTTGGCAGAGTCAGCTTCTCCATAAATCAAATAATGCCTCGGCATGGAGCTGTGTGCTGAGGGCATTTTTCTTGAATCAGTACATCAGTAGTTTAACATATCATAAAACTAAGCAGTGTAACGATGATGATCATTTTCTACTATATTAGTTGCCAGAAGCCTGTGCATTTTATAAGAAAACTGCCAGATATAAGATTTTGTTACATTTAGCTCTTCTGAGGATTTATAGGTTGGTGGAAAAAAGTGGTGTTGGTGAGAACGGGACTCGTACAAGTGGGAGTGACGTTTGCCTTGGAATAAAATCTGTTTTTACCTTAAAGAAAAACAATAACAAAAAAGTAAGAAAGTAACAAAGATATATGCTCACAGGTATACTGGAGGAAAAGCTGCATCAAAGRAGCCAGAGCTGGTCATCTTCATTTAGTTCAACCTCTGGTTTGATTTTGTTGCCAAGACTCTAATATCTCCAGACTTTATCCACCGGGACTCTGTTAAACAGCTGCTAAAAGACTGCAGATGATTTTGATCCTACTTTTGATCTGAGTACCTGGCAGGTTTGCTGCTATAGCCCAGAAGTAACCTGGGCTTGGGAAGCAGCACCATTGTCTGCTGATAAGCCCAGTACAAAACTGTCCTCCAAAGATCTGCTGCAGCCACCCTCCTGGGCTTCTCTCTCCTTATTTTTACTGTGGCTTCTGTCACTGTCTGTTCCTGGCTTGCTGCTCTGGATGTGAGCTCCTTCTCTGTAATTCTTGCTACCTAGAAGAAGGTCCTGTCTCGCTTCACATCACTGTGTCTTTATCATGTTTTGCATCTCTGCTAGGAGCGTGCCTCATCATGCTTGTCTCTCCTTTCTCATTTTCTTTAAAGTCTCTTATTAGACTCATAAGTGAAAGCTGCGTTAATTTTTCACTTTATAGCCTTGTTTAATGTAACCTATATGTTATGTTCACTGCTGTCTCTCAATTTTTAATTCTGAATCATTTTAGACAACAGTTAGTTTGAAGGATGTTGTACAGAATGAGTTTTATTATATAGTCTTACTACACACAGAAAGAGCAACTTCTTTCCCTTCACTTTATGGGCTTCATAGTCTATTTTTTTTAGCACCTCAAACAACATGACATCATCTTTGAAGCAGAGAAGGAAAAAGGAGCTGGACTGAGAGTGGTTTTGATGGTGACAGAGAGAACGCTATACCCAGCCTCTTCGTAAGTGATTCAGATAATATCACCTTACCATTTGTCTAGGGAGAGATCCTAACACAAACTGACCAACTCTGTACAGGAAAGTTGTCATGTCCCAGAGTTTATCTGTGGGCCTCATGGTCCCTTCCAGCCTTGTGAATGAGGACGCGTGGTTGTGCATCTTTCCTATGATGCTCTGCAGTCTCCTTCCTTAGAGAAAAGAGGTGGTGGTTGCTCACCCTGGTGTCTTGGCAGAGCAGACACCTGACCTGTAAACCTTGTGCACAGGCACAAACAGGACATAACTAATCTGCAGCTCCCATGAAATACAGCAACATTGCTTCCCAGTTAAAATATTCTGGGTTTGATCATGTTTTTTTCAAGAATTTCCAGGAAAGGTACTTTTCCCCGCCCCCTCCATGGAACTATTCTGAAACAAAAGCAAAACCATTTTGTAAGAGTTTCCTTAGTGAGTCCTACAAAAACTAATTGAGAAGAATTCGGAAAATCCTTTATGTTAGTTCGACATTTAGGCCCAGGTTAAACTACCAGCCATTGCCCATCTGGCTGCATTACTGCAGGGGAAAGAAGTGAGAGCACTGCCCGGGGAAGCAGCTTTGAGCCTGCCTGGCATCCATGTGGGGTTCAGGCTCTAGCCCTTCTGCTGTTTTCTCCTGGGAACATTACTCATATCCTGCACGCTTCTTCTACCTCCTTGGATTTTACGCTCTTCAGATGCTGGTACCGCTATCCTAAACCCAGCCTTCCTAATGATTTAGACCTCCTTCTCCATAACTACAGCAATTACGTAGCGCTTGGGTTTACTGGGGGCTGTGCAAACATATGCTAATTAATTATAACTAATTATGCATCTTTAGTTTTTTTAATCCTTTTTTTCACACCTCAAATTCTCCAGCTTCCTAATTTTTTGTTTGTTTGTAAAAACTATTTACTAATTGGAGGAGGGGGAAGAGAGGGTAATCTGGCATAATATGCCATTTTTATGTAATATGAAGTTTATTTCAGTTACAATTTAAAATTTTCAACATTTAAAACAGGACTGGGCTGAATAATTTTGTTGGCTTCTCCATGCTCTCAGCATCTTAAATCAACTAACAGGCTCAACTCCGTGTCTGCAAAGGTCTGGCTAAAACCTCCATTTCCTTCAAGACTGCAGGGTCCATTTGACAAGCCATAGGGCCACTTCTCTGTTGGACCCTGGTGCTTGCAGATGCCCCAGCAAAACCTTTCACGCAGCACTCTCAAATCCAACATCAGGAGAATCCAGATCTGAACATTAGGATTTTGCAGGTTTGGGTCTGAGAAATGAAAGCAAAGGGATTGACACTGCCTCATCCTGGTGTGTAACGAAAATTACTTTCTCCTTAACCAAGTGTGAAAGTTAATTCAGATAAAGTGTGAGACAGTAATGAAATGGGAGAAATACATTTTAATTAGAATGTCAGCAAGATAACACAAACCAAATCCTAAACTCCCCACTGTTAAGGTTTCCCCACTGAGCCCTCCTGCCATTGTTCCTCTCTCCTTCTGACTGCTTTTTAATAACAGATTCTGTGTGGCCTTTGTAAATAATCCTCTCACTAGAAGTTTGCTTGAAACATGCAATCAATTTATTAAGGTATTTTCCAGGAGAAATTAGCAGGTACAATAAAGCGTAATTATTCTGGTACTCATTCATTTTTAAAACCGGAGGTTGACCAGGTGCCACCATTGCTTCTGCCAACCTCAGCAATCAGTTCAATGGCATTCAAATCACAGCAATATTCAGATTAATTCAGGCTGGGCAGGCAATGGCATTTTCAAGAAGACTGAAAAATTAGAAATTATCTGCATTTTCCCCTCAGAAATTGTCTTTGAAACAACTAGAAAAATTGGATTTTTGATTAGGTGATTTTTTTGGTATTGTTTATATATGTGTGTGTGTAAGTGTGTGGTGTTTGATCCCTGAAGAGAATACTAATTCTTTATAAAAATCAAAAAGTAAAGATTGAGAGGGAAGACAGAAATTATTATAAATCTTTCTTTAGATTTAAGATCAATGTGTAATAAACGACATAGTAGATGTTGGACAGCTTCCTTTGCCAAAATGGAAGACCACAACAGTAAGGAGAATGAGTTCAGCTGGGTGGCATGAGGGAACTCAAGACTCCTCAACCCCAGTTCCTCTGTGGAACAGAAACACCAACCTGAGATGGAAATATTCTGGTTTTGAGTTTTATAGTAGAAATTTCCGAGTTTCTACACAAAATAAAAGAAACATTTTTGACCATATTCAGTAATGTTTTAGTTTACATTGTTTAAGATCAGCCATGTGGAGGGAATTACTGATATCCAATAGCTCTTCATTTGTAACTGAGAAATGAGCTTGGTATATGTGGGCTATTTCTTGGTTAACAGATGTATTCATGTGAATTACCAAGTATGACTGGAAACAAATGGCTGAGAGAAATATATGGGAATATAAGGCTCCAGCTGTTCTTCCAGCATGGGAAGAAGTCCATTCATGGCAGGACAGAGGCAAAGAAGAGAAATTATGTTGGGGGTTTGGAAGATGAAGGCTTCTTTTTGAGGCAGAGAAGAACAGGGCATTTTCAATGAAGGAATTGATGCCAAAGCTGAGAGCTTTGCTGTAGCTGCTTTATGAAGAAGAAGAAAATGGCATCTGTTGTCAGAGCAATCACTGCAACATCCCTTATCATCAGAAAAATTACATGTAATATATGACCTAAGTACATTTAGAAAATAAAAATTTCTTTTTTTCTTTTTTCTTTTTTCTTTTTTTTTTTTTTTTTTTTTTTTTTTTTTTTTTTTTTTTTTCCCTTCTGTGTGGTTAAAGCCAAAAACTGAGGCTGTGAAATGAAAAAAAAAAAATCACCTTGGCATTTTGTCTGGATCCTTTCTCAGTGAACTCGATATTTTGGTTTCCAGCTCAAAATTAGTTTCTTCAGCCCACTAGAAAAGTAACCCTGCCAAGTGCATGAAAAGCACACCACCTCACTATTGCAGTGAAAAATAGAGAAGAATCAGAAGTCAGCTGGTCATTATTGATGTTGCATTGCTCAGAAGACAAAAAGATAACACAGCTGGCGTTCTCTGCATTGTTGACAATGTAATGTTTCCAGCAAGCTAACCAGAAATGACTCAGAAGACATACTGAGAGCACCTAATGGGAATTACCATGGTTCACTTCTGCAACATTGCTTCTCACATCCAACCAGGTTTTAAAATGATGTAGAAATTAATATCCTCAAAAGTCATGCATGACTGTAACTGAGAATAAAGTCAGCAAAGTCAGCTGAAAAATGCTATTTTCTACCATTGCATATTTATTCCCTCAAAGGTCTTCTTTATATAAGTAGAAAGAACCTTGTCCTCTAACTTCTGTTGCTCTGAATGGCCTAGCCAACTCAAAACACGTCAGTTTTCTGGTGAATACTGGCCAAAGAATACATGTGCTTCAGTAGAAATAATTTTTAATTCAAATATGTGAAAATCTGTTGTGGGTTTGTATCAGTTACTTTGATCTCTTCTGAAAAGTTATATGCCAACTGAGTTCAACCAGTAGCTGGCTACTAAATGCTGAAGCTGTGCCTTACCTCTAGCATAAATGAGACAGTGGATTGCTAAAGAGCTGCTAGCAGGGCCCTGTACAGGGAAGGCTTCTGGTCCTAAGGAGTGGWAGCTTCTGGTTATTTCACATGGCTGACTTGAGTAGGAGATGTTTAGGATTTGTTACCTAGGAGGCTAAAGTCCCACAAATATTTGTACAATGTGCATGCACAGAGCATTGTACAAGTGCATATTGAAAAACAAAATGGGATGAATTAATAAATGAACTGTTACACGTACTACCTCCCTGGGGAGATTTAAAGCAGAGGCTTAGAGGAGAAGCTGTTTAAATTTGAGCTTCTTGAGCTATCTAGTTCTGTTAATGGAAATCGTTAGCAGCAAATGCTAGTGTCAAGGGGAGTAACCGCATATTATCATATTGCACCCTTGGTGTTACTACAGACAAATCACTGCGTCACATTTGTACATGGAAGGCCCAGTTCTTGCTAAGCTTCAATGTCATTAAGGTCCAAAATGTGAAATCCTGACCTTTAAAAAGTGTGACTGGGGCTTTAGGAAAACATAGGTGAAATGAAAGCAACATCCAAGTTATGGGTTTCACTGGCAAAAAAAAAAAAAAAAGGATTTCATTTTACCTGCAAATTTGTTCTAAGTTTTTGCTTGTTATATCCCTGACTAGGTCTTCTGCTAAGATTTAATCTTGTCCTAGTGTTCCTCTCACTAATACCTTTCTGTGCTTTCAGTTCTCAATTCGGATTCCCTCTGTTCAAAAGCTGTTCTCATCTTCCTTGCACCTCTGTGGAGTGAACCCAATTTCACTGTTAACAGGGAGCTGCATTTAACCAGCTGATTCCCGAAGAGATCCATCAGGGCTCATTCTGGCAGGAGAAATTCCACAAGGATACTTGCACTCACTCTTTCTCTCTGTCCAATATTCCTTTTATCTGTCTTTCCCTTCAATACAGCTACACTCCATTCATCAATCCATCTGTCTGTTGATTTCTCTCATCCATCTGTCCTTCCAGTTCATCCATGTAATACATCCATGTATTAGTCATTCACATAGGGCCATCAGTCAAATTCTTCCCATCAGTGTTTCTATCAGTCAACTTTTTCTGTACGCTTTATCCAGTTAATATACTCCCTCCTAATATACTGGTGTTCATGCATAGTAAACTATTTTATCTTTACACACTACACATAATTATGTACATTTCTCCATGATTAACAGCACTGGATACTAGAATATTCTCTAAGCTAAAGGCAGAAAAKAAGACAGAAAGAAGGATTTTTTTAAGTGTGAAAATAGAAATGCTTTTAACAATGAGAACTGAACAAAAACGCATCCAGTTCCTGCTCAAGATGCAATGGTAGGTCTTCCCATACCATGTGCCTACCATAATTTTTAGGACTTGGACTCTGAACAAACCACTTTGCAGCARAGCAAAACAAAAGCAGAATTTAGACGAGTATAAAACTTATCATGTCTGTTTGTCCTATGATATAATGGACACCCATGCCTATACAGTGGAGGATTACAATAAAAGAAATTTCAGTTGATTGAAGAAAATCAAAAAAGACCACTGGATACTGTGTGCCTGAGAATGGGGAGGACATAACAGAACACAGGAGTGTCTAGCTGGACTGCATAGTTTGGATTACACGTTTTAAAGGATCTCATGCAAAGCTGTGGAGATGACAGTGACCTTCTGTGTAGCCTTGCAAAACAGTCCATTTTTTTCCATGCTGAGCTTGAGAAAGAAGAAATGGAGAAAATACAAATTCAGACAAAAGAAATTATGACAAGATTGGAAGGTGAAAAGGATTTGATCATACCCTGATGCATTCGTAATAGCAATATAAAAGATGGAAAGGAAAAACTAAGTCATTGTATCAGAAGATGAAGGGATAAGACGAAATAGTTGGAAACTGTGGAAGGGAAAAGTTAAGGTTGATAGCAGCAAAAGGTTCTTAAATTGAATTCTTACGGTACAGAGACACTGGAATTAGATGGAGTGTTGAAAGAGAGGAAGAATTGACCTACTTAACAGTGAAAGAAATTGGTCAATAATGAGAAACACATGTAGGAAGAAGGTTTTGGGTGTTTTAGGTGCACTGATTGGAATGCCTTGTAGCTCCTGGTGTTGCAGGTTTTCGTGCATCGGGATATGGAAATCTGTGGGGGTCCAAAAGAGCTGTTATACTGTACCACCAACTTCCTGACTTCATATTTGAGCATGGTTGGATGGGTGCCAGCCCTTTCACATACACATCTCTCTCATCCTGGTTTCAAAGGAAACCTCAGGCACAGGGACAAAGAGAGCCCTGGCATACTCATGCCTGGTCCCCGTGTGGATGAAGTTGGTACTCTATGACACACCATAGATAAATATAAGCCCAGCTAGTAAACCTGATGAGGAAATTATCTCACCTGATTTCAGGCATTAACACTGTGGGTGTCTGTTGATGTCATAGTTGCACTAAGCTCCCATATAACCACAGGAGATAAAGAGGCTCTTCTAGAGCACAATTCATCTCACCCAAATGCAGATGCCAGAAACAGGCTGAATGGATTCTTGTCCCAAAGTTTCTTTTTGGTTTTGGGTTTTTTTTTTTTTTTTGATTGCAGGCAGCACCTGGGCAAGGGGCTCAGGTTTGACATGTACATCATATATGTTTAGGTCCAGTGAGATCAATCACACTGCCAGAGTCAGAGTGCCCCCGCGGGCTGTCCAGGTGGACAAGTGCTGGGGATCTTTTTGGTGATCTTTGGGTTCATGGCATCCTCCTACCTGGGTGTGAGTCTGGCTGGTTGGACTCCTCTCTGAATATTAGGAGGA
Organism: Phoebastria nigripes; assembly: GCA_035582835.1. Taxonomy (NCBI): domain Eukaryota; kingdom Metazoa; phylum Chordata; class Aves; order Procellariiformes; family Diomedeidae; genus Phoebastria; species Phoebastria nigripes. The sequence continues at coordinate 526,951 of JAYKAV010002964.1, read as the reverse complement.
CTAGTCTGTGAAAAGATGGAGCTATGCCCTGAGACAGTCATAATCTAAGGTAAGAAGCTCTAGAAGAAAAAAACAGAAAAGACTGAAGGGAAGACATAGATGCAAATGTAGTCACTCTAAAAAGAGCTAAACAGAATTAATTATCACTTACTTTCTGCAAGATTCAGTTTAGAAGTATGGTCCTGGAAAATGAAGAAGGCTGAATGACCCTCCTAGAATTTTTTATCCCTTCTTCACCATCTTTTAGTCTCTGCAGCCCAGGTGGAGGAATGGCTGAGCTCCATCCTTTCCCAGTTAAAATCAGAAGGCAGTGTCACAATATGAATCAGGAAATGTGCTTGGGGTTATTGGGCTGCTCTGAATTGCTAGCGTAGGATTTTTGTTTGTTACCTTTCCTAAGGCATTTCTTTTCTTTTTTTTTTTTTTTTTTTTTTTTTTTTTTTTTTTTTTTTTTTTTTTTTTTTTTTTTTTTCCGCTTTCCTTCTTTCCCTGTAAGGCTTCTGGTGCATTTGGACATTTGATTATGTATGAAGTCTTGCATGATAGTTAATTAGCATTCAGAAGGACTACTTCAGTCTATGCATATTATTTGCACAGGTTAAGTATTCCTGATAAGACTTCTCAAATCAGACAAGCTGAATTTAACTTAATCAGACCTATGAATACTCATGGAGAAGGTAAAAAGGAGCTTGCCTGAGCTTTTGTACCATGGAAATGAGGAGAAGAAGGGGCATGAAGGGTAAGTGTGTGGGAGGGAAAATCACCCCCAATCATAAAATAAAGAAGACAAGAAGAGAGAGATGTCATGAAATGCTTACAACTATTCCTGTGCTCTCACTGTAGCAAAGAATGGGGAATGACAAACCTTTTTAGAGTCATCTTCACCTAAGGAACAATCTAGGAAACTTATTGGATTATTTTTGGAAGGAGAATTAAAGATCTAAGTGGCCAGAAATACTTTAATTGCTAGTACTTCCAGGCACCTGTAAATCTATGGCTGCAAAATCTGCTGTGTCATTGTGGCCAGCCCTTTGGATGTATTTTTTCCTTTTCCTGAAATTAAGGGCAGCAAAAATATTGTAAATAGAACCGTGTTTCATAGTGACATGTTGTTTCACCAACATCAAAATGTTCCTGGAGAATATGTCAATTTTGATAAACTTTTCATTGGAAAGGGGCTGAAACAAATCACTTCAGCTGTCTTGTTTTATTTTGGTAATGTCAAAATATTTTGTTTTGGTAAGGTAAAGACATATCATTTTGACTGCACCATTTTGATTAATTGATTTTTGTTATATATATATTAATTTTTTATATTGAATTTATATGAGATTTTAAATGGTATATTGTACTGAAGATTGAAGATTATGTTATAATGTTTTCACATTAACAGAATAAACTATTTTGACATAATTAAATGAAACATTTCAGCATCGGCAAACCAAAACAATTTGACTCTACCAAAATGAAATATTTTGATAGTTCCAAAAGCCTTAGAAATTTGTGTAGCTGTCAGAAATGTGGTTATAAGGCAGTTTTGTTTGAGRTCAAGAAAAAATAAATTTTTTAAAAGCTGAATTTTCCTTCACAGCAAACTTACAGTGTCTCCTGCCTCTAGAAATAAGATGTATCAAGCCCAGAAACATCCTCATCCTTTGAGATACGCTACCACTTGCCATTTAGTATCTGGGTAATTATGTGGGGAATATGTGATGCAGAAGATACTACGTTCAGAAATTAGCAATGAAGTGTCTGGATACATGCTGCTCTATGCACATCAGTTCATCAGTTATAAGGATATGACCTCTACTGTCCTCTACTCGTGCAAATGTCTACTAAGAAAAACCAGTTCGTTACAAGTGAGCGTAGGATTTCCTTTAATGGGTTGGCCAGCCTATACTTTTTGATACATTCTGTTTCCAGCTCTATCAAAAATGTGTGCAAACAAAATATGGAACTGAAATAGTTACAAATACTGATATAGCCAAAATCAGAAATAATCACAGGAGAAGAATACAGAAAAAAGGGGGGAAAATGCTCATGTACCGGTTGGGGTTTTTTCCACTGGCTTTTTCTCTTTCTCAGTTTTCTTTGAGGTTCTGCAGAAGATACACTTTATTACTACAAAATAATGATCTATAAATAACAATGATAACTGGACACTAAGGCTAAAGGTTAGTGCCTTTAGTCATACATGTAAAGCCAAGCTCTAGGTTAGTTCTTGCACTGCTATGTTTGCTGCAGAGAATGCAGATACACAAGTAGATTTTGAGGTACATATAGACAAGTTTTAAAGGCAGGGAGGCACACTCCTGAAAAACACAGAATAAGGAAGCCGACCTGAAAGAGTCAGTGTGGTCACCCTGTCTCCAAAGCTTTGTGTGAACATTCACTACTCAAAGCAAGATACAGAAAATAATAAATATATCTCCAATTTTTGTGTCAACATTCAAAAATGTTTTAAAACCCTCTAAAAATGTGAAATACAGGCATTTCTCATTAAATTTGGCAAATGTTCCAAGAACGGAAAATAGTCTTCATGATAATGTTTTCTTATTTTTTGAAGTTAACAGTTTACCTGGATATTTTATCAAGATTGCACATTGTGAAAATATACGACCTGTCCTCATATAAAACCACTGTAGTAATACTGTGTAACTCTGTAATAGTATAAAGGGAATTCTCCTTGACCTCCAAAGACAGACAGTCTTGTGTCCTGAAGCATGAGAATCGTGATATTTTCTCTTGCAATATTTTCCTGGATAACAGTCAGCAGATGCTAATCTTGTGCATATACCTGCCAAATCCTTTCTTCAAATTTACAAAGCTTTTTGCCTTATTGAGAGAAATAACACTGTGGAACTGAGAGTTGCATGATAAGCAGATTAACTTTACTGATTGCTGTGTTGGAAAATTATGCCTTTTTGTCTATTGTAAAACTGCTGCCTTCAAATGTCATTGAGGACTCCCCTTGCATTGCATGAATGAGCTGGTCTTCCTAATGTGGGGCATGTTTATATGCCTTGGCGTTATCTTCTCAGCTTCGTCTCGTGACCAGGAGACCTTTGACCACTCACTACCAACAAACATCACTAAAATGTTGTAAGGCAGAACATGCTGCAAAAGGGAACTTCTGCGATGGTTTTGTGGTGGGGTGGATATCTGCCTGTCTAAGCTCTCTGTTGCTGCTTGCCAAACCTTCAAAAGGAAAAACTTTCCCTAGCACTATATTCGTTTTCATCTTTCAGTCTCTCTTCCCACTGAAGAAGCATTCCCTCTGATTTCAGATGATCCCTTAAGACAGATGGGGGAAAAGAGAGAGTTTACCTTTAATGACGACAAACTCCCAAAGGTTTAAATTTGAGATTCCATCAATGAGTGAGTTTTATCAATTAAAAGAAAGGAAAAAAATAAGATAGAGGATAGAATATGAAACACCAGCCCCAGCCATAATCCCACTGTGGTTGATAGAAATTTGATACCTATCAGGTGTGGAGAATTAATTAGCATCCCTACTCCTCCTACAAGAGGTGGGTAACTGCAAAAAGTTTGGTTATTTAGAAGCATTGTTGGTTGCCTTGTTCCTATTAACAACAGTGGAAAAAACAATATAGTGAGGAATCTGAGGTAAGGAATAATGAATGGGGTTAGTTGCTTTTATAGTAGACTCCTAAAAAAAGAAAAATCTTGAAATAAGAAAGTTTAAAGTTTGCTAGCATTTTGTTTCTACTGTCCCTGTGAGGAACAGTGTGTGTCAGGGGGTGTTTATGAGTCTTTCATCTATAATGGAGGAAGTCTTTAGTATAGCTGTAGCCGTGTAGAAAATACAGCAGATACAGCAATTTGCTGTGGGAGGTGATTAAATAGAAATGTCAGTGGATTTAAAAAAAAACCCAAAACAAAAAATGAACCCCAAAACCACAAACAAAAAAAACAAACCAAAAAACCCCAAACATCGAACCTAGACACGAGAAGAGTTTCTTTTACGAGAAGAAAGCGTGGGGAGGCTGAGATGAGAAGGTGGTAGAAGAGCACTACCCTCAGCCTGAAGAAGGGCCAGCGTGTTAGGTGAGCTGACCGTTTACTGACACCAGCACTTGTTATGAGTAAGTGTCCTGCTGGGCCTGGCTGGGTGGAGCAGAGTGCTGCTGTAGGCAACAGATCTTTGCTTAGAGGCACCTGGAAAAGAATCTGATAAAATATGGTGCTATAAACTCTGCCTCTGACCTTTTTTTTCAGGTTTCCAAAGATCTGGGCAGAGCGTTTCAGACACACTGCAGTAGGGCCTCGCTAAACCTAAGCCTTTGACCTGAGAGGTCTCCTGGATTAACCACCCAGTTGAAATGGCCTGCTAGGCAGGATTTTATTTTAGATGCTCAAAGCTGAGATTAAGAAGGTCAGGAGGTGTGAGCTCATTGGAGATTAACACTGAATTCAGCGGCAAATTCTGCAGTTAATTTCCTTTGCATGTTGCAGATATTGGTAATGCAGGAGACACACTCAAACAGATGTAGGCATTAGTATAAAAAAGCATTATTTGCTCAGAGAAGGGACTATCTGAGCAGTAAGGACAAACAAAGCGGGAGTGAGATGCATTTGCTTGGAGTTTCATCCTGCTTGCTACTGTACCACCCTGAGGGAGGAGTGAGGGTGAGGCAGGAAGAAATCACTTCCACTGCTGCTACTGAAAATGCTGCTCCATGTGCATATGAAAGCACAAACTTTGATGCCTTTAGGCCTTTCTTGGCACCAAGTAGTTCACATGTCTTGCCATAATGAGGAGCATGGCATGTTTGTTCAGATTAGCAGTGCAGTGTCAGTAGAAAGGGCATAGTACCAAACCCTGAGGGCTAGAGGTGAGCATGCGCTGCTCTCTGAGGGTTTTTTTTTTTTTAACATATCGTGGTATTTTACAAAAGAAAGGCTAAGGATTCTGATTTGCGTTCTCTCTGTGCAATGAAGAAATAAGCAAAAGGAAAGCCTGCCTAAAGGAGGAGTAATGAGGTTGGTGATGTGAGGGTGGAGGTCAGTGGGTGTTGGAGTCCAGGCTCTGCTAAAAGCAGTTCAGGCAATTTAGCATGTTTGGCTGTACCAAGCTGCCTCCACAAACCCCTGCTTCCCCTGCTGTATGACCTCTGCTTTGCTCACAAGATGACCCCACTTCTCTAGCCGCATACTCAGAAATTAGTTCTCCTGTCTTCCTTACATTTGTCTCTTCATCCTCTTCCTCCTCGCTGTGCATTTGGGTCTAATCCCAGTCCCTTGATCCTGCCCCAGTGCAGAGCAGGACTATTTGCCAGCTCTTTCCTTTGCATAGTGGAGCATGATACAGGTATGGGCATGGTACCTCTCTGTTTTATGAGGTACAAATGAACCCTTGTTGGGTCAGAAAAATGGATTTTAATCAGACCAGGTTCAATGCATGGCTGGTTTCCTTGTTGCTGGTTTTCTTAATGGTGTCATGACAAAGGAAAATCATTTGAGCATTCTACCAAAGCAACATAAATATTTATTATGAACCTATTCTATTATGGCTAGAAAACCCCCATTAAATAGGTCAGTTTTTTCCTATGACTGAGAAGTTAATACAGCTCTACACAGATTTGGAGTTTTATTGGAAGCTGTCCATATTGTATGTAGTAAAATCAACTGAGAGAGGGAAAAAAAGAGAAAATCCTCTGAAATACCTAAGCAGGGATTCAAATTTTGGAGAGGAGAGAGAGGAGAGGAGGGGAGGGGGGAAAAAAAAAAAAAAAAAAAAAATGTTCCAGTCTTAAAGGAGACCTTTTTATCTCTGTATCCCAACCTATAGATATATAAAAGGGATAGAAAAGAAATGTTTTCAGGAGGTTTCTTGTCACGGCATGTTAGTGGGAATATAGACTAGGACATTGTTTAATACCCTAATATGGCTCATTACCTGGGATTATATTAAATCAGGAAAAGTGAATTGGGTAGACACCCATAGAAATCCTCTGGGAGTACCACAATGGTCTGTCCACTGGGTGTCATTCTCAACCCACATCTGGATTAGTGCTCTGCCCTACCTTCCGTGCTTCAGAAGAACAGCAACTGGAAGCTGAACCGCATGCTTGAAAGAATCTGTCCCTGTCCTTTCCTCTGGCCTCTATTGGCAGAAGGCATTTGCAGCTACATTTCCCAAGAAAAATCTTAACAATCAGTACTCCCTTGTGCTACAAAATCAATTGTCTTATGTTGCCGATGTGTCCTCTATAATTCAAGATGGAGCTGCTTGGAAGAAACAAGGATTTCTCAAAAATTTGCAGTTCTTCTGTGCTTATAGAAAGAGCAAGTGTGTTAGCAAGTGTGGTTGCTGTTGGGTTTGAGCAGTTCTATCAAAACCAAGAATGTACAAGAATGAGCTTCTCTCAACCCCTAATACATGCTCAAACCAACCGTGGAGATTACGTTTTTTTCATAATGAAAGGAGAATATTTTTTGTTGATCTCTCTACCAGTCTGTGTTTTGGCTACCATGCTTATCTAATACAGAAGCATTTTCTTTCAAAAATTTACATTTAAATTCACTGATTCATTCTTTCTGGACTCTTGGGTATGGAGGAGTCAGTGATTTTTGCCTTCTTTTGAGAATAAGAGCCCAAGTGCTATAAACAGCTGTAAGTTTTCTCCTTTTGCTAAAAAGCATGAGACAGCTACACTGACAAGTATGAGCAAAATACACAGTCTACAATAATTCTGCACAATCAGGCAGGGAGGAAAAACAATTCCTCGCCTTGCCAGTATGTAGCCACAGAACAATGTTTGCATCTTCAGCAGCCTGAAACAGATGAGTTCTCAATACGATCTGAAGGCTGGTGATAGGAAGAAAGCCTCTGAAATGGATAGTTAATCTTTGGCTTCTGTTAGGGCTGCATTCAGGTGGTAGAGAGGGATTCTGCTCTCTAGTCCCAAAGGTGGGAGCCCTGGCAGTCTGGGACAATGATGCTGTGAGTAAGGTCTTCACCAAAGTCATAACTTTTCCCCACAAAAAGAAAAGGGAAGAAAAAAAAAACAGTGCAGGGATGGACAGGGAGAGTGGGAGCAGGATTTCTCAACAAGTAAGCTAAGGATTATCAGGAATAGTTCCATGACAGGCTGACCACAAACACTTGCAGTTTAAATAACTAAGGGGAATGAAACAGATCTGAGCCTCAGGCCTTCACAGCACAACCAAGTGATGGCATACTAGGATGAATCCCAACTTCTCGCTTCCCTCTCATGCTTCACAAGGATTTCTTCTAAAGATGAGCACAGCACCTAAAGAATCACCTGGGGCTGGGAGCGACACACATTGCAATGAATCTGGATGGCATTTGTAATTAATGGCATGTAGCAACGTGTGAAAGAAAACAAGAAACTAATGAAAATGTCAAGATATTTCAGCTGTAGCGAAGGAGGGCTGATGAGTAATTTTTTAATTTTTTTTTTTGTTTTTTTTTTTGTTTTGTTTGTTTGTTTAGGTTCACACTGATTCCTCTTTGCCAAGCTGGTTTTTTCTTGCTCTTATGCTAGCTGGACAAGGAAAGAGAGGAAGCATTAGTACAGGAAAACCCTGGTGTTTTTGCAGCAAACCAGGTTGTGATTTCTCACATTTGATGAAACTGAGGCTTTTTCTTCTCACCTTTAAAATGTCTCTTCTGATTGGAGTCCAGCGGCATGGTAATGGCCTTTACAAGCTGACGCAGATGTCAAACAAAAGTAAAAGTTGAGAATATCAAGAGGAGGGGGGATGACAGGTAAAAACAGGGAGGGGGGCTGGAAAACGCTTGACAAACTGGCCTCTGGGCATAAGTTTGTCTTTAAAATGATGGCTTAAAAAGAAGTAGAGATGGAAAATCCTGATTTTTCTCCAATGTAATTCACACAAAGTAACCCAGAGAAATACAGAAATACATAGCAGCAACTTAGCGTTTTATTTCCTATGAGGTTGCGCTTGGAAAAAAGGGAAGCAGGGGAAAAAAAGAAAAATGAGCAATTCTAACTTAATTTTGAATCCAACACAGAAACGTTGTGCCTTCTTTTTCTTTTTTTTTTTTTTTTTTTTTTTTTTTTTTTTTTTTTTTTAATTTGAAAAAGTGTGACCACCTATATCTCCTTGTTTGGCGCAGTTACATTTTCTGAGGGATGATTTCAGTGTACAAGAATTTTAAATATCTCCTTTTCATATGTCACATGCTATTTCACTGCTTATCAAGATCTGGCATTGTAGTAAAGCTGCAGTAAGCAACGTGTCTCGCACCTGTCTCAGGTGTAGCCCTGCTCCCCTATCTTCCTGGAAAATTACGTGTATAATTCAGGAACATCCTTGTCATTTTCAATGCTATCTCTAGCATAAAAGGAAGGATAAGTTATCCAGTCCTAACAATGCAGTATTATTAAGCTTTCTATAATGAGGTCTCAGTTGAATGGAGTATTTTCAGACCTTTGTGAGGGAGGGTTGCTCTTTTTGCCTCTTCACCTGGGAAACATTCTCTGCTTAACTAGCTGGTTCTCTGCTCTCACGTATCTGCATTCATGTCAGCAATAACAAAGCTTTTTCTTTCTACCCAAGGAATTGAAAGCACCTGAAAACATACATGGGTAAACTTCATTAGCCTTTTTTAAGGGAGTAATTTATTATCTCTGTCAGAGAAAAGTGAAGCAGAGTCGTGCCATTTTTGAAAGCATGTTTTTTTCCCCAGGGGGCAATAGGCATCCTACGCTTCACAACCAGTCACTAACACCTAGGACTGGAATTAGCTAACAGTAAGGCAACTGTGGTCTTTGACAGCTGAAATATCAGGCTAACTTACATTTCAAAATACCAGGGATGTTTTGAGCTAATTTTCCATTGACTCGCATCCTTTACAGATGAAGTATTCACAGCGATGTATTTCCCTCAGATAAAACAGACCACAAAATGAATGTACCCCCAYGCTCATTGTACACAGGTACCTGGTTGTACAGGTCATTATTTATTTTGTAAATGCAGAAAGCTGATGAAAATGATGCTGCTTTTATTATGAAAGGTTCAAAAGTATGAGCCTTTTAAATGCATCAGAACAAACCTCAGATGAAATCTCTTGGCCTGATTCTTCACTGCCTTGCACTGGTGCAACTTCATTGACATCTGTGGTATTGCAGAGACATACAGGTGGAGTAACGCAAGAGGAACGCACAACCTTACCTAGTGCTGATGTCCTCTGTCATAACTCATGTTTTCTGAGCAAGAAGCAATACAGAGAGACAGTAAACGCTGCCTACAACTAGCTTGTCACAATTTCCTTTGCCTTCTCTTCCTCAACTGCCTGAGCTTTATGAATTTTTTCATGCTTTCAGCCAGAAGTCACTTACATTTCAATACCTCAATTAATGGGGTGGTGAGTTTTGTTTGTATTGCAGCTGGCATCCCAGTGAATTTGCCTGCAGTTAACTTGATGGCCAGCTTTGCTCTGAACTGTATGTCATCGATAATAGCAAGTGACAATCTTGCCATTCCAACAACTTGATAAATCGACCGGGCTTCAAAATAAGTCAATTTCACCTGTCACAAAATGTGGCAGGCTTTCTGATTTAAATCCCCAGGATCAAACATTTCTGACAGAGATCTCAAAGCACACGAGCCGGCAGGCGCACCGGGCAGGTCAGGCTTTCGATAGAGCAGACATTTACAGTGCGGAGGAATGAAGGGGTGGAGTGGCAGCTTTCCCCTGCTCTCCAGGGCTGTATTTGAGTTGCTCTTTTGTATTGCTTTTAGAACAAATCARTTCTCAGAGCACTCAAGCATTTTGTGTTAAATAACTCATTGCACCMAACCACCACGTGCAATGCTCACATCAGGGACCCTCATTAAGACAGGTAGGTTTCTTGAGGCTGTCTGCATCAGCAGTCAGAATCCTAAGGTGGTTTCATCTGAGTTTAGTTTCAGACACTGTGCAGTAAAAATGAATGGAACGGGCCATTTCTGTGTGCAATATTCTATTTTTGCTGTGTGATGGGGAAACGCCTCTCTCCAGATGTGCCTTGGTGGGCTTAGACTCAATGAGATGATCCTGTCCTCTCTTGCAGTGCTAGAGAGGACTGATCAGCAGTCACAGACTTTGTGGCCATTAGGCATACTGTTGTAGGTAGTTTTGGTGGCCTCAGGACCTTTTCTGCTGTTTGTATTAAGAAAGGGAGTCAGAATCTTCCCTGAAAACAATTTTTTATTGTTATTTTAGGGGATCAGTGGTAACTATGCAAATGAGTATTCAGGTACATTTGTGGAGCTATGTCTTTTCTTATTTCACTCTAACTACATCAAGTAAATGATTGCAGTCCTCACCAAGAAACACAACTCCACTGGTAACATTTCTAAGAGTCCTTAAGGCTTTGTTCTGATTTTACAGTCGTTTTGTGAGGTTTGATATTAAGAAAGTGACAGCAATTCCTGTTCCATTTTAGACTGGGGAAAAGAGTGCAATTTCACTTGTACATCTAAAAGATTGCTATATGACTCCAATCCAGTCAGACTGAGCTTCCTTTAGAGGCTATTGAGATAAATAGATACTTCCAGATCGTGAGTCAGGTGCCTTCTGCAGAATGTCTGAAGCCAAATCAACACCTCAGGCTTATGCTAGCACAGCTGTGTAGATCTGCACTGGGAAGAAGAGAAATCCCAGGCAGATTTAGCTCTACTAACATTCATCCTACTGTTGATCTAGCTATCCTAGCAAACCTGTGCTTTTTTCTATCAGAATAGGCAATTGTGCTGTTACAAAGGTATATACACTTTTGCGGGAACACTTTTTCCATGTGTTAAAAGTAATGCAGTCTTGAGGTTGGCTTTGAAATAGCAATACAGCTTACTGAAATGCCATTACAAAACTGTAAGTAGGGAAACCTTGATTCCTCTGGGCAGTGGCATTTTTATGTTTGTTTCTCTTTCTACTTTTTTTGCTTTTGTTTCTGCTATGAAGGAAACTGGATTAATATGGGGAGAAATGGATTAGAAGCATCTGGAACAAGTAACATTCTGCTTTTGCCATACCTGTAGCAATTTGTATTTGCTCTTGATGAACATTTGCATGAGAAGTGTTATATTTACATGAAGTAGAGCTGACATTTTTTCATTTAAAAAGAAAAGTATAATCATGTTGATATTTTTTCATTAAAAATGCACAAGATATTTATGAAAAACATAAGAATTTGATAAGCATCTAGGATCATTTTCAAACAATTTATGGAGATGCTTATAATTTGTCAGAATTTTAAAATCTGAATAGAAATATTTCCATAAAATAGCACTCACAATTCTGATCAGCTCTCAGAAAAAATTGATTTCAAACACACAGCAGAAATATATTTCTAGCAGAAGCTCACTGTAAAAAATACTTGAGAATGTTGAATTATCAGGGAACAGAAATAATACCATAGGATTTATGTACAACAGGAGATGACCAATATATATGGTTAAAACAATAAATAATTTTTAACAAATCCACAAGCTGAAATTTGTTCATTAAAAACAATCTTCCAAATACCTGTGAACATTGAATCACAGAAACGCAGAATAGGAAAAGACCTCAAGAGACCAAAATGGCTCTCTGCTTTACCTCACATTAAATATGCTGTGAACATACCTACTGGATATTTGTACAACATGTTCCTACAAAGCTCCAGGGAAATAACTCTTGCAGCAATCCCTACAAAGTCTGTTCCCATGCTTCACTCTGGTTTAGATTTTCTTTAGTATATAACTGGAAGAATCATTTTTTTTTTTTTAAACCAAATAAAATTCTTACAAACTCCTCCTTTATTTGTTTTCTATCCTTACTGGCTCTAGAGAGCTGTTGATTGTTCTTTTTATAGCAACTAATTGTAAAATGGAAGAAAGTTACCTTCCCTTTCTTAGCCTAAACAGTTTGGTCTCCTGTAACCTTTCCTCATAGGTTATATCTGTTCACCTTCTTATCTTTCCTGTTGCTTTTCTCTTCGTACTAGTTTCCTTTTATCTTTCTCAAAACGTGTCACCCAAAACTGGTGATAGTCATTTGTGCCTTGGTACCAGCATGAACCGAACTGGAATCGTGACTGGTTTCTCTGCAAAGCGCTCCTGCGTAAGATGTTCTGGTACGAGCCCTTCCCTTTCTGCAACAGCATCCTATTAATTTTATCATATGCAGTTTGTGATCTGCTGTACTCACTCGTTCTCCTCTGTGCAGTCGGCTTAGTCACTTGTTCACTTGGTTTACTTTGGGCTTGTGCCTATTGAATTTCATCTTATGGATTTCAGAGTGGCTTTCCACTTTTTCAATAAATTTTATTTTCAATCCTGTCTTCCAAAGAACTTGCGATCTTGTCCAGCTTGCTTTTTACACAGTTTTTGTAAGCATCCTTGTTCTGGTCAGTTAAAATCATTAATAAAACCACAGCCAAGCCAAATGCCTGTGGGATAATGCTTAAAAATCCTCTCCAGTTTGACCATGAGTCAACTATTCTAACTGCAGTTTTGCATTCATTTGAGAACACATTTCCCTGGTTTGCTTATGAGGCTGGTTTCTAACATCGAGGAACAGTCAGTGGTCTAAGAGTTTGGTCTGACAGGGAAGTCCGGACCATAGACTCACTTGAGAGTTGGTGGCTTGTTTGGACTTCGGAGATTTGCTTTTATGATACACGTGCTTCCATTTAAGAGAGCAAGGACATCAGGACTTGCTTGTGCTTTCATAGTGGGTCTGGATCTGTTGCTAAAAGTGTTTTTTCACCTTGATTAAGTTTGGATTCAGCTTGCCTTTGTGGGTCTGGCTTGTTTTTATTTTATCCAATGGATTTTACAGTTCCTAGAGAAGAATATATTTTCAAGAAAAAAAAAAAAAAAAAAAAAAAAAAAAATAGTAAAAAAAAAAAAAAAAAAAAAAAAAAAAAAAAAATCAACCTCCAAACCAAAACCCCAAAACTTTTAATTTGAAGAAAAGAAGCAGTAAAGACCTATTATAACTTTGAAACATAGTGGATATATTTTTTGCTTACTGTTAGAACATCTTACATCTATTGTTCTCCTAGCTGCTTTGACACATGACAAAAGGGCCTGACATATATGATGAGTTTCACTGTATCTCGTAAATAAAGCCTTCATTTATTGAAAACACGTATTGCTGATATTGTAAGAAGTTTCCTTTTGTCTCAGAAGAACAAACTGTCAGTTGAAAAGGAAAAAATCATCAGCATGGACTTCAAATCACTATTCTCTTCTAATTGTCCTTTTTTTATTATTATTTTTATTTTTTGAGGCTGGGCCCTAAATCTAGTTTTATCTAGGGCTGGAACATGTTATGCAGGCAACTTCAGCCCAGCTGCGAGAGAACATTTTGCAATAGTTTTGCATAAATGAGCTTGCCTCCAGGCCTACTCTCTTTCTCCACAGTCGGTCTTCCTGCTTCTGCTCATTATCTCTTATTTTCAGCAAGTCTTCAAATTCCTGCCAGGCATGGTCTGCAGACTTGCAGGATTGAAGGCTTCCTTGAGGAGGAGTAAGAAACGTGGGAAGGCAAAAGCAAAGTCTTCTGGTGTGCTGGGGACCTGGGGAGGAACATGCAGAATCTGAAAGGGATGATAGAGCGGGATCCCTGCAGGGTGCGCGGCGACAGAGAGAGGGCGAGACCAACACCTTCTCTTCTGGTGGGACTGTTTAAAAGCTCTTCTTTCTGTGCCCTTACAGAGATCCATGAGCAATCTCTGTAAGTGCGGGCATGCCTGCTCTGTACGGAGGCGACGCTGTATAAAGTGTCAGCTCCTAACGCAATTACAGAGAGTCTGGCTCCAGGGGAGAGCTTGTTGGGTGCTCACTTGAAGAACGTAGCCCTATACTGTCTCGTACAGCAAGGGCAGGTTGCCAGAAGGGCCATGTGCTGAAAGACAGAAAAAGTGCTGTAGGAGCTTCTGGGGAGCAGAGCAAGGGAAAAGGTTGAGGGGAGAGGATACAAGACAGGGAGAAGAAAGGCGGTCAGAGTGCAGGCATGTACCACAGATTCATTCTTATCATCCTTTCCTGCAGGCTTTTATTAATTCCTTTAAACTCCACTGAAATTCACCAATATGGGGGACATTCACACCTGTGCACCGACCATGTGTGTTGCAAAAGTAAGATAGATAAGTTACTTGGTTGTTTTACTTCTTCATATAGATTTATTTCAAAAGCCTTTGCCCACTTTATTATAAATATAAATGTCTATTAACATCACATTGCATGATGTCTATTACAAATATAACTGTCTATTAGCATCGCATTGCATGATGTATATATGTGGATGCATTTATAGATGTATGCTTGTGTATATGTATCCATACAGATCTATATGCCTCTCTCTCAACAATGACATAATCTGCACTGTATCATTATAAAATGCTTTTATACTGTTTTAGATGAAAGTTGTCAGGTAAATCTAGGATTTTGTTATTCTTCTTCAAAGTAAACAACATGAAATAGATGATGTTCACATTTCAAAGATATACCTTGAAGTCTGCAGAGCTGAAGGGGGTAGGGGACAAATTTCTCCTCCCAATTTGTTCCAGGTAAAATAATTACTTTCAAGAGTGAGACATCTATTACAATTTCCACAATTACTCTGTTATATTGTACCAGGGCAATAAATGACTTTAAGCCCAATGTTTGTCTGGTTAAAAGTTACAGGCACTTAATTTTAATAAATAATTTGGCCTTCTTCTAAAGTGGAAATTAAAAATTCCTTAGCATCTGCAAGTAATTTTTTTAAACTATTGTCACATAATAAGGTCATTACCGAAGGGGGAATTAACTACTTACTGGGACAAAGCATTTTAAAAATGACTTTAAACAAGTGAAAACAAAGGATCATTCATTTAAGTGTGAGCAGGAAGAAACCAGCTCCAGTTTCACAACGCTTGGGGATGCAGTACACTCTTGTAGTGATGCACAGGAAAGAGATTTGCCAGCCTGGTCCGACATGAAGTGACAGCAAAGGACTGGCTGCCTCCATTTCTGCGAGATGAGCACTGGATTTATTGTGTGGGGGCTGTACAGCAGTGGGTGGATATTGAAAGCAGAAAGAGGGAAGAGACGTCAGCACTGGTGTTGCCCAGCCTCTGTCCTTGTGGCAGTTCCCATGCCCCACCTTGGAGATACGACAGGACCGTTCGCCATGCTTTAGCAAGGGGCAAGTGAAGCCTTAATGAAGGCACTGGTGCAATTAGAAGGATTTTCTTTTTCTATGAGCACCTTGGTCTGAGGAACATGTGTGTAACAGAAGAAGCTGGGGATGAACAGGGCTTCTCAGCGTGACGGGAGTGTTTCAGGAACAAATCTTCCCCTCTGGCTGTCCCTCCGTATAGAGTTGCTGTTTACACTTTGGAACTCTGAATGGCCTGTGCAGAAGCACTGCTTTTATGCTAAAATGAATATAAGCAGGATTTTGTACCATTAAGTGTTTGTGAAAACTGCTGTCATTGCAGATTCTGGTAACTCCAGATTTCAGATGGACTTCCTCCAGGAAGCGGTTTTTACAGAAATATTGGGCTCTCAAGCTTAATAGCTACTATTATACTGGTATCCCTGGTCCTCCTCCTCCTCCAAAAAAAGTATCTTCTGGGTATTGTTTCTCTGCAAGTCAGGGGCCAACCCTTATCATGAGGAAACTGTGAATAGTTGTCTGTAGGACAATCAACAATTGTCTTTCTGTCCTATTGCTTTAAGTACAGCTTATACTGACAAGGAAGAGATCCATTCAACCATTCTGTTTTAAAAGGTGTTACACTCTTCTTAAAACCCTTTCTAAGGTGGCATGTGACAGGAATACACACACACWCACACATCTGAAGGAGTCAGTAGACCTCATATCAAACAAGCCATGCTGTCCATAGGGTAGAGAAAGTGCACATAAATCACATATTAAATAACTGCAAATAGATAGTGTGAACAACATATTTTAAAAATAAGTCTCTATGAATCAGAAGAAATTTTCATTAAGATTTATTTTACTGTCTCTAGTAGTTATGAAATAAACTTGCTTGTATTCTCCAGCATAATGGGATGACATTCACTGTGATCCAGTGGTACTGATTAGACCCTAATAAGGTGGGGAAAAAAGTGTTTTATGCTACTAAGTAAATCAGAGACTTCTGTACCAGCTGGAAACTAACACCTGAAGTCATCTGAACTGCACTGTTCTCTGTTGCTTGTGGGACTGATTCCTCTTCTCACGGTGGAAATATGAACACTCAATATGCAATGCACATCAAGTAATTTTCCTGTTTAGCTTTTCTAACTGTTGCATCACATTTTTAATTTTCCTCTCTTTGTAATTTAGTCTAAATAAAAGCTCTGGTATTAATTCAATTTTTTGAAAGAAAAATAAACCCTGCAAAAGCAGAGAGAGACATGCATTGCCCTTCCTCTAATCAATTTTATAACATTTTTATTTTTTATTGGCTTATCCCCTTGAATGAAATTATAATTTTCAGATGAGAGACATACTAGAGTCTAGACTGTTAAGCCTGCCAAAGCTTGTCTCCATGGCAGGACTGAGTGTGATTTTCATACAATGATTCTGCTCCTCAGATTGTACTAACGACAATGTGGGTTTTTTCTCAAGTATTTTCCTGGGGGCTTCTTATGAATGATGTAGACAAGGAAGCCTTTTTTTTTTTCTCCCCTTTCTGCTGTAAGGAAAGACTGCCTACAGTTGGGCACAGCTGTGAGAACAGGCATTCCCACCATCCTGAGGGCAGAAACCTGCCCCTGTGGGGCAGTTCTTCCCAAGGCTCCTGTGATGAGGAAAGCTTGTGAGATCTAGGAAAGCAATTAGGGAAAAGGTTAAAATGTGTGAAATTGTCAGGTTAAAGCAGACACATCAATCACTGCTCTGTTTCTCATAACGCTTCTCAGATGTGGTGACTCAGGATCATCCCTTGATGTTTATAAGAATCCAAGCCATCATAGCTGACATAGGGCTACACACAGGAATTACTATCAACAATATTTGAGTTTTTGTAAAGTATAATAGCATGGAGTTTGATTACCTGTCTAATATGCACTGGTTTTTTTTCTTGATTTTTGTCAAGTTGTTCATGACTGACACCCAGTCTGGGGCACAGGAAAATCTGGTCTCAGGGGGCTGTCTACTCCCTTTCCAGAGAGATGACGATGATAAGTTTCTGGTAAGCAGGGGAGAGAAAAACAGGTGAATGACAAGGAAGCTTTAGTCCCGATATCATTAAAGTGGTAATTGTCCCATAATTAAGGATCTCAAAGGTTTGGTCCTCGCAATAGTGAGTGCAGAGAAAAACAGCATTATGGGAACACAGTGAGTGGGCTCCATAAACACAGAGGACCTTCAGAAGTGGCAAAGCTTGTCAAAAGTCCCATGTAACTGTGACAGGTTTTGCCCAGATGTTATCGAGTTTCATACAGGAGATGGAGTCATCTGGATCGTATCACAGATTTTTTTCAAGTAATTCTTTGCATCCTGTGGTAAAAGAGAGCAGCTAATCCTCTTCCTTTTCTATATAGCTAAAAGCTTCTGTTCTCACTTCTTCAATATCTGAATGCTTCATAACCCTCCATGGATCTTCACTGCACCCCAGCRCTAGGACTTGTTACTATCTCCACTACCTACTCTCCAGAAAAGTAAAATTAAAGTAAGACTGGGCAATGTGCTTAACATCACCCAGCAACTCACTGACCAAGTCATAATCCTTCCATTGAGTCAGGTGAACTATCCCCTACACGTATCTGTCCTGTCCCCACACAACATTTTTGTGTTATGGACTGCACCCAAACAGCTTTTTTTTTTTTTTTTTCTTCAGCAGTGAAACTTTTTTTTGCCTTCTGTGTTTTACCACAGCTGTTGGGTGAGGAAAAAAATAAATCCACCTGGCTGAGCTATTCACAAGCTTGTTCATGCCTCTCTTTAACGCAGGGCA
This sequence comes from Phoebastria nigripes, assembly GCA_035582835.1. Taxonomy (NCBI): domain Eukaryota; kingdom Metazoa; phylum Chordata; class Aves; order Procellariiformes; family Diomedeidae; genus Phoebastria; species Phoebastria nigripes. The sequence goes on along the minus strand of JAYKAV010002964.1, from coordinate 509,015 downwards.
TCTGTGCTGCCTTATTCTCTGCAGCTGTCTGTCTGTCTCAGCCCACCCTATAAAACATGGAAAATCGCCCTTCCTCATCCAACTGACTGGCTGAAGAAATGCTTTAAAGGGTGAAATTGCAGCTCCTTCAAAGGCTGATCTACAGAAGAACTTGAGCTTTGATTTATAATTAGAGCTCTGAAAACCTTTCATTACAAAGCTGGGAAGAGCTAGGGAAAAAGCCATCCTCACCTGTTTTCTACCTCACCTTGCTATAAACCTGGTTCATGTCTGTCTCCTGGCTCTTGTTTGCAATGATGTTTTTAATGGTACTGGTATGAACCAATTTCAAGGCAAAGGGAAATGGGAAGCAWCCTCTTTCCTCACAATTTCAGGACAGGGATTTTTGCTTCATTTGAAACCAGTGAAATGCTCAGACTTTCTGTGTGACTTTAAGGAAGGGCAAAATTTGCTCTCACTTTTGTCTTCTCCTCTCTGTTTCCCATTCCCTCCCTTCCACAAACAACAAATAGTATTTCTCTATTTCACAACCCCGGTGAGTCTGGGAGTTACAATTTCATGTGGACGCAGGCTGAACTTCTGTCTGTTCACAAGACAATTGGCTGTGATTTTGCTCATGAGCTGCCATTTTGTACAACGTGTCTAACACCACTTCTACTCAGAACAGGAGAGAAGAAAACTCCAATGCCATGAAAACGCTTGAGTTCCCTCTTGGCTTCACTCCCTTGAAAAACAGAGTCCACACAAAAGTAAAAGCCCACTTGTGAGGATACGTCTTTGTTTGAATGAAAGGATGAGCATGGACCTTACACAAAAATATTCCCTCTCCCTATGCATCTTTATAAATCTCCGTATTTTTTTTTAATTATATCACGTGGCTGGACATCACTGGTAATATTCAGGTATGACAGGGTATTGCTTCACTTAGTACTTTGTGAAGCTTAAGAGGGCAGCAGTTTCTCATTTTCTCAGTCATGTTCCACAGATAGCTATACTGGAAAAATAAGAATGAGTGATGTGTTTTTGATCATTTATCCAAGACCTCATGGAGTACGGAAAAAGTTTTTTGCAAGTAGATAGTGTGCTTTGAGTCAGTTTTGAATATGTGGGTGACAAGAAAACCTTTGTCAATAGAGTTATAATTAGAGATGGAATAAAAATTAGCCAGAAAACTTTGGGTGCATATAAAAATGGACAACAAAAACAAGGAAAGAGATGAGGAGGAAGATGCTTCTCTGTGAAGTCATCAAGGTAAGGTGACACACACCTGTGATCTACAGCTATGAACTACAGCTGAATCATGATTGTGTAATGTATAATGTCAAGGCTCTGAACATCGGTGGTCAAATATTCCAAGACCTGAAACTCAGGTTTTAAAGGAAACACTATTTTTGCCTGCAAATACAGGGGTTAATCCTTTTAGGAACTGGAAAGTGGATTATGCTAACAGTAAAGCAAACCTGTCATGACTTCTAAGGGGAAGCAGTGAGGACAGAAATATCCATTCATTTCCAGAGTACAGTACATGGCATATTGCAAGGTATGAGAACCTGATGGACCTGGCAGGCTGGGAGGGGGAGGGCTTCTCTGTATAGCTACCACCATACAGGGAGGGGCACTGGCTATGGCAGTGTTTATAGACTTTCCTTGAAATAAGGGATGCGTGTTTTGAATGGGTAAAAATTAGGCAACCACATTTTTGTTCTGTGGATATGAACACTCAATGTGGCTTAATCAATCAGATGACAGGCATATCAGGTTTATTATCTTGTTTCCAAATGTGATCACTAACAGACATACCAGACTGAAGTGATAAAATGGACTTGGTCAGCTGGGCATAAAGTGCATGTGAATGGACCATTAAAATATCCTTCTCCAGCTACATGTGTGTGACATTTTTATAACAGATACCAAATTTCATACAATGCAATTCTCGACTTCCCTGACCTACAAAAGTCAAAATACATCCAAAATCTTCACTGTTTGGTGCATGGAACACTTCATAAATGTCCATATGCATTTTGATTTGTGGTTTGTCCTCCCAGAAGCTGGAAAATGAAGGCACAGTCCAGTAGCTGGAATAAAAAAAGGTGTTCTCCATGAAACCATCTGACTCTCCTGTAGTTCTCTTAGAGTCTTGGGAACAAATCTCAAAGTTTGAAGTTTGACTACCTTATTCTTAAAGAAAGATCTGAATGGGACTGTGTTTTTGATAGTTTAGAAAGAAAGAGAAAAGAGATGGGACTGGACTGGAAGGCTGAAGCAGATTCTTAGCAGCATAGTGGCATCATCATCACAAAAAACCTTTATCACACCTTCACTCTCCCTTTCCACCGAATTACCGAAACTATTACTTCTATTTCTACAACTTTCTGATTTAACTGTCCTCATAAGCTGCTGTAACCCAAATATTCTGCATACTGATATCCCACATCTTTTAGAATATGTAACCCTTTGGCATCCAGAAGTAAACACTAAACTCCTTGTATACTGTTTACCCTGACAGCATCAAAAGATGGATGTAGATTTAGCTTTCACAAAGGCTTCAGTTTGAGTAGTGAGTATATTAAAATACATAAAAAAAACCCTCCAATAAAACTGAACTAGTAAAAAGTTAATTTTATACTTTCAAATAAATCTGGGCAGTAGGTATGCTTAGGGGAAAATAGTGAATAAGCGTAGACTTTAATGAAGACAAAAATCAATTCCAGATAACACTGTTCCCCTCACCCTCTTTGGAACAGACTGCATTGCCATCACTGTCAATTCTGTCACAGCAAAGACTAGCCTACAAGCTGTAACATCTCCCATGTGCATATCACTAATTAGCTGCAGCGGAGAAGCATGTTCGGATTTTAACTACACAAAATAACAACCCAAGCGTACAGATTATGACAACAGACAAATTTTAATGTCTTGGAATCATAGAGTGTTGGTAGCTGTGGCATTCCCCAGCCCACACAGAGAACAAAGGTAATGTTTTGCACTGTTAATACTTCTTCTGATTTCAGGATCCCATGGGCTTTGCAAACGGAGAGTGACATTTATCCCAGCTCCTTGGACCAGCCACAAGGTCTGGACATCACTTACATCCACTTAGGGGTTTAAACGGTGCATAGGTTTTCTGCGTGTGGGTGAATTGCACTCCTAATGAAGCGTGCCTCCCTAGGAAGTAGGTATAATTAAACCCCATTTGCAGACAAAGAAAGGGAAGCATTAAGGGTTAAAATGACTTGCCCAGACTCAAAACGAACCATAGGAAAAGCTGGCACATAAGTAAAAAATCTCCATGCGGTCATGAACTTTGTTCACAGAATCACAGAATCACAGAGTGTTGAGGTTGGAAGGGACCTCTGGAGGTCATCTGGTCCAGCCCCCCCRGCTCAAGCAGGGTCGCCTACAGCAGGCTGCTCAGGACCATGTCCAGATGGCTTTTCAGTATCTCTAGACTCCACAAGCTCTTTGGGCAACCTGTACTACTGCTCAGTCACCTTCACAGTAAAAAAGGTTTTCCTTATGTTCAGATGGAACCTCCTTCCATTCTATCTATCCTTTTTTTTTTCTTCATTCACCAGTGGTCAGAACAAGTGCCAGGATGGCTGAGAAACTCAGTAGCTCTTTGCTACCTTCACAAAATAGGAATAAATGGAGTGGCAACTTGCCTGTTGTCCATTTCCCCCAGGGAAGAAAGATGGCCTGGCTTCCAGTYCCCCACTTTGGGAAGGCCAGTGAGGACATGCTATGGAGATTTTATCATCATGAATTGTAAAATCTGGATCTTCCTTCCACTCTACTGTCTGTGCTGTTAAGGTCTGCTCAGGCTGAAGAAAAGCTGGTTTTCACTTCCCTATTGTACACCACTTACCTAGGTGAACAGGTCTGTAGGCACCTTTTTGCTCTTCATCAACRTAATTTCATTTTCTTTTTCAATCATTAGTCACAAAATTGCCTTGCTTTTCCTTATTGCATCACTGCAAATCTTCTTTTTAACCTATTAACAACCTTCTCAGCTCTTATTGCCTCTCACCTTGACTGGTGTCATTTTTGTTGTTGCTTTTGTCTTGGTCCATATCAGGCAATGCAACATGCTGCTGTGAAAATCATTGTTCCTTGACACTCCTGCATGAACTTCTTCTCCATGTTGTTCAGCAACATAAGCCCTTGTTACAGCTGAGATACCAAGAGAGAGGCATGAGGGGAGCAGGAATGTGGCAGAGTATTTGGAGTTGCAACACACTCGGATTCTGCCTTCTGACTCTCCAGAGTATGGTCAAATGCCAGCTCTCCTCCACTCCTCTTCTTGCTCGAACTCTACTATTTACTCATTGCTTCACACCTTTCATGAACTCAGCCTCTGTCCTCCAGTGTACATAATGACAATGATTACCTTTCAAATCTATTTTTTAAAAAACGTATCTTTTATGATGTTCCATAACCTCTTTGCAGGTTTCTCTCCTTTGCTTCCCCCATCTTTTTCCTCAGTGATGACTCAGTTGCTGAGAGCACCCTGAAGAGAAGCATAAAATGACTTTCAGGAACTCAGCCTAGTGAGAGCTGGATTTGGCTTTATACATATTTGATCCCAGCATGAGCCAGTGGGAGGAGAGCGCCAAATGAAGCATGTTTCTTTGCTGCTCCTGAACTTAGAAAGCCATAGAAAACCTCTTTGTTCAAGTGGAGGAAAAACCCTTATGTGGCAGGGAAAACATGAGAGTATCATGTCATGCTTTATAGTCACCATGCATGCCTCCTTTTATGTTTAGAAGGGAGTGAGCAAATGGTCTAAAATCTTTTCAGGGGACTGAGAGAGGAATGAGGAGGTAGTTTGACTCTAATTGTCTATCGTGCTGTTGCATGAGCTATATACTAGAAGTGAGCTGAGCTGTAGACCTGAAGGAAGTTCCTTGTTGGAGACAATGGGGAATGTCATTGGCTGGACATCGGTTTTTAACTGTGATCTTCCCTCTGGAGACAGTGTTGAAAGAAGCTGGTGATTAGAACTTGTTTTTGTGAAGACAAGCAAGAGGGTGAGGGAACCAGTTGGCAACAGGAAGAAAAAGGATAAGGCAGTGAGGCAAAATATGTTTTCGGCTGTTGCAGCATCAGGTTAGGACAGCATCTCTGTTGATATCAGCATACAGGGCTTTGTCCACCTTTTACTGCTGCTTCTCACTGACCTCATAAGAAGACAAAGTCTTCTTTGGTCTCCCTTATGAGGCATAAGTGAGAACACTGACTTGGGATGAAAGTGGATTAAATGCTGGAGAGAGAAAGGAAAGGAGCAGTCACCCTTTTGCAGGTACTRTGCTGAGAGGTGTCTCTGAGGTGTAGTGGAGGAAGATCATGCATCTACAACAGTGTCATCTTCAGCCCAAATACATGTCTCTCCCTTTTGCCTTCAAATGTCCCTGACTTTGCTACTGAGTAGCTACTGGCTATGGGCAAGTCTCTTCAAGTCTTTTTTTGTTACTGTTTTTCTGCTTACCTTCTGCTTTATTGTCCACCTAAAACTCTTCATGGTTTACGTACTGACGGGGCTACAGACCCTGTAGGAGGAAAGGGGTTTCCAGCCTCTATGGGGCTCTGCATTGAAGACTAAACAYGCTAAGTCACTTGTAAGCAACCTGCCCAGGTCGGAAATATGATGATTTCTCTTGGCAGCCCCAGCTTTGGCCTGAGAAGGAATTTAACTCTGAGGGATCTCATAATTCAAAGAGAAACTAAGTGTAGGATTAAAAGAATMTGAGGTAGACCGTTTCTGGATAGCCTGTAAATATAGTTATGCAAGGTATGTTATCTGGAGTCTTTTGCAATCACCCACTAAGAACAGCATCTCTGTGAGACAGAAGTCTGTAGACAGCATGGATGTGCAGGTAGCAGGAAATAGATGTGACACTTGGGAGATCAGAGAGATCATTCTTTATGTACAGCTGACATGCTGGTTTTGTCATTGAGTAAATCACAGCCCTCACTGGGCCAACCAAAACTGATACCTCAGCTTCCTCCTTTTACTAAAATTACAATAATGAAYTTTCCTTTACTCTTTGAAGTACAAGATCTACACATTAAAAGATCTATTATTTTTGTTAGCCATTCAGAAGGTATGGGTTCATCTTTAAGTATCTTTTTCATGCACATTTCTTTTATTAGTTCTCTTTTTTCGTAATTTTTTTCTTAAGGATCTTTTCCTCTTATCCCTTTTTGTTCCTCCTAGGGTCTTAGATGACAGCATTTTTCATTACATTCCCTGCTTTTTTAATCTCTTTGTCTCCATTTATGTAAATTTGGCATGCGAACTTGCAAGATGATGGAGTTATGAAAATCCTTGGAGCCTGCTTTAAAATCTCATGAAGGTCTAATTAAATATTGCACACTGGGAAAGACATATTTTCCAATGTATGTGAAAAAATTAAATTGATTGACATAAGCACTAGGTCTTAGATCCAATATTTCCTGACACAAAAAAATTTCTGGTTAACCCAGATTTCACAGTGACTTTTCCCTTTTGTTGCACATGGAGGCATGGTTTAAGATAACTCCACCGTTTCTTATTTTGTTCCTTATTGATGTGAAGATCAAAACTAAACATGAGACATTTTACTTCCCTTCTGTCCCCAGGTTGTTTGGTGGTGGTTGTTGTTGTTATTGTTTTTACTACTGTCATTTTCTTGTAAGTTTAGTCTCTATTTTTTCTGCTTGCTATGTAAAGAGAATGAGCAGAGAATGAGGAGAGGGAATCTTTAAGTGAGATTATCCCTTTATCACAACAAAAATAAATCTCCTAAATCCAACTGAAAATCCACCATCAGCTGAAATCATCCGTCAAACATGACAGCAATGGAGAAAAAAGAATTCTGTCTCTACTTGCTTGATTCAAAGAAATCTAATGTAAAGTTGTTGTCAGTCCCTCCACTACTGTGCCAGCCAGACTGTGATCTTGCTGGAATTCAGAATCTACTTTTTTACTGCTAAATAAAATCTCCAGGGAGCACTTTTTGGCCTGAAGGGCAATGGCACAAACTGCCTGCATCCATACTTCATAGCACTTGGCTCTGGGTGGAGGCAAGTTTTGGCCGTGGAAGGGATGAAACCAGCTGGGATAGTGTTGGAAGATTTTGTAAGGAGATGGGAGCCAAGACTGTCTATAGTRAGTACGGGAGATGATAGTCCCTGGTATGCTCTGTCACCTGAGCTGCATGCTTCCTCCCGGCCCTTGTGCTAGCCCCTGACCCATGCCTCGCCATCATTTTGGAGAGTGCTAGTGGGCCAAACCCATCTCAGGGCACCATGCTACCACTTACAGAGTGTGATTTCATGGCAATCTAATGGCTGCACATTCTCCCTAGCCCTCCTGTATTTAGCTGTAGGGATTTAGAGAGTCTCAGTAGGAGGATGTCTTGTCAGTGCTTGTATGCATGCTGCCTCCAAAAAAATCTGGGGACTTCTACTCAATAGGATGCTTTGCCTCAGACCTCACTGGTAAGTGCAATAGCTGGTTGGTTTGACAGGCAAGGAGATCTGGGTGAAGGAAACAAATGCTGTGAGCTCGAAGAAATGACTCTCTAGGAACTGTGTCCTCTTCCTACCCCAATTAAATTCCCTATCATCTTTTCAGTGTCAACTGGTGAGAGTGACACAGAGTTTAGATATGTTCAGGCATTTGTCTCAGCTCAAACCTCCCACTGAAGCTGTGGGAATGATGCTGTGGAGGGAAGCCTTGCAGGCTGGCCATGAGCCATGATGAGGAGAGTTCCCCTCCCTCCTCCAGACGGGTGTCTCTGYGCCATGTGCTGCTTGGGTGCTGTGGGAACCTGCTGCCATGTGGTCCGCAGAATAAGCATTATACAATTTTTATAAATGGATAAAAGTCCTTGGCATTTTATGAAAAACTCAGGGTATTTGAGTTAAACTGCTGAACTTGGGGCCTGCATAAATAATTAAATTTTTGCATAGCACTAATATTTATGGTCACTTTCAGTTGCAAGCTTCTTCTCTTTCACCCCTAATCTGCAAGACATCTTCAGGCCACTCCTCTGTTCCACACTGGAGAGCTACTTATCAGTATTGACTGAAAAAATTATGACATGAAGTTTATGATCTTTCAGATCAAATCTCTTGACAAACATTATACAAATGCTGTTCATCAATAATAAAATGACTTGGGTTTAGAGGTCTGGAAGATGAAGATAATATATGGGAAAGGGAAGGAGAGAATTCATAGAAATTATGAGGCTAAATTCTACTTGCAAAGACAGCACGAACAAAGATGAATTGCCATGTAAAGGATTTCTAGAAGCATAGGCTATTCTAATGTTCCAAATCAGTCAGTCTTTGCACTGTCAGGGTTAGAGTTTATGGATAAACTGAAGCAACCAGTCTGCAGCAGCCAGAAAGATGATGKTTTTTTCTGTTTTACTTTGGTTTTCGGATACAGAAGTGACTCTCAGGGGAACCCTTGAGTTAGGATCTTTGCCACAGATAAAAGTCAGTCATTTTGTGCATTGGTATCTGAGGTCAATGTTGTATGAACTTCAGAGCAGATTTACAGAGCACATTTCATTTTTCTGGAAGCAAGGCATTGCTAGGTTCTGATGGTAGAAGAGATCTCAGAATACTTATTTAAGCTGCACAGGAGCCCAGCAGAAAGCTCTTATCACCTTTTTACAGATGGGAAAAGAGTACAAATCATGTGTGCAGAGTCAYACTGGACACTGCCCCTTCCATGGCAAGTTCACACCACTTGTTYTGTCACGATGGAAAAATCCGTCTGGAGTTTGGGTTTGGTTGTTTGAACCCACTCCAAATCTATAAAACACTCAGCAATGCATTTGAAATCTCATCAGTATGGCCTTCCAAGTGAGAGAGTACAAGCCMTCTGTGCATCTGACTGAAAGTTTTTCCATGGGGGATTTCAGTTCCTTGCCTACTGGTCCTACTGGGACCTAGAAATGTTATGGGCATAACAGATGTGATGGATAGTTTTGCAAATCTAGTGAGATCTAGTGTTGCCAAAGGATTCAGTTTTATGGGTGTCTTGTTTAAACTAGATCAGCTTGGCTTTCCTTTATTTATAACAGGTTTCAACAACTGTGTCTTCAAAATGTCAAAAGTAAAACTCTCAGCTGAGGGTGATTTCCCTCTGTTCCAAGCAACAGTGGAGCTAATAAAGTCAGCAGGAGACACAATCTTGAATTAACGCAGACCATTTTTACACTTTTTTAATTTTTTCCACTTTATTAAACTGGAAACCTCAAGATAAAGCCAATTTTCCATTGTACTAAGAAGAAAGCCCATGCTATACAAGAATAAGCACATAAATAAATAAAACTGTATTGTCTTCACTTCACAGAGAGGGATCTGAAGCATATAAAAAAAATGTGCAAAAGGTCAAGCAGGAATTGGGCAGCGTAGGGCTGCAAAGCAAACCTGGTTTCCTCGGTCTTATACCTCCATCCTAACTACATAAATAACCTTCCAGCCTCAGTCAGGTAGTTGCATCCCTTACATTTAAAGGGATAATGCCAAGAAAACAGCATCCTCATGTATTTCTTACCTTGTTGTAAATACATGCATGGTGCAGCTAATGCATTTTCAGTTGCACTTGATTTCACTGAGCCCTGATTGAAATCTGGTAACTCCTTGTGGCTCCAGTACACTTTGGGATGTTTTCTGAGCTGTCTGTGGCAGACAAAACCTTGTCATTTCCATCTGTAGCTGGCTTGTCACAACTTTTACACTTCATGAGAGAGTCTCATTTTCATTGCTAGACGTGTTTTGAAAGTGCCTTCCCATACTTTAAAGCAGAGCTCCATAATGGACTTCATTAAGATAGAACTGTTTTCTCCTAGAGGCTTCAAAGCATTTTTCTCTGTCCTGCATGCTGCTTTATCTGGCAGACAGGCATGCCCCTATACAAAAGGCATTCTATAGATAGATGTTTCGCACTCAAAAAAAATTTTTAATAAAATACCAAGTAAAATAGAGCTTTCTAAACTATACTCTGCCTGTCACTTCTCTTAGTCCATTAGCTCTCAAAGATACAGAAAGCTGGGTCTTCTTTCACTCCTTCCCTGTAAATGAGTGCTATTTTTGACATTTCTTCTAAAATCATGTTAACAGGGAAGAGATTTTTAGATTATTTTCCCTCTGCTTCTCCTTCCCCCTCCAAAGCATAGTATTTGTTTATGGTTTTATCCTTAGATTTTAGAGGCACTACTTAACTTCATCTGAACTTTCAAGCTATCTGGATCTCCCTCTGAGGCTGAACTTTCCAGCTTGATTGACACCTTCATCAAACCTCCATCTCCATCTCTGTGCATGAGGGATGGTTCTAACTTCTGTGGCTCCGTGCCAAACTAATCTCATCTTCCCACTAGGAAATACATCAAGGAGGGGCTGAACACATAAGGCTGGTAAAGTGTGGAACTACCCTGTTATCAGCAAGATGAAAGCCCAGCCAAGCTGGAGGCAATAGGAGTTTCACTTATGACTGCAGTCCAGATGCAGCCATTCATAGCTCCGTGTCACTTTTGCTGCCATCCCCCGATAACATCTCCTTTGCTGTGTAGGTGGCGGCTTCCTCTTGCAACAGTGTTCCTGATTGCAGTACAACGGCTAGCTCTTTTTGGACTCGTAACTAACAGGGCTATGAATCGGCAACTAGAATCACAGGGCACAGGATGTTTTCCTGAAAATGGACCTCTCCCTCAGTGTTCAAGACAGCTCTAGACATGTCTGGATATGCAGAGAAACAAGGATGGCAATGGACGGCAATGGACCATGGAAGTTTTAAACGAAAAAGATCCCTTTTTCAGTGATAAAACAAGTTAATAATCCCAAAGGATTTTCTTTACATGGCATGCTGATGTAACTCTTTCAGATAGGCAACTTAATCCATTACTGCTTGCAAAGAAAAGCTAACCCTCTTGATTGTTTCACACATCTTATCCTACCCAGGAACAGCGAATAGTAGGCAGTGGATGGCTCTTTTACAACGATCTCATCTCATCTGTTCATCCACTTGACTTCTCAGTCCTGAGGGCTTTAACATGACTATGCTGGTGTCCCAAATGTGGGGGGATAAGCGAGGCTGTGCCCTAACTATCAGTTCATCATCTAACAGGCTGTGCTGGTTTTGGCTGGGATAGAGTTAAGTTTCTTCATGGTAGCTAGTATGGGGCTATGTTTTGGATTTGTGCTGAAAACAGTGCTGATAATACAGGGATGTTTTCATTACTGCTGAGCAGTGCTTACACAGAGTCAAGGCCTTTGCTGCTTCTCACCCCACCCCACCAGCAAGGAGGCTGGGGGTGCACAAGAAGTTGGGAGAGGACACAGCCGGGACACCTGACCCCAACCGACCAAAGGGATATTCCATACCATATGACGTCATGCTCAGTATATAAAGCTGGGGGAAGAAGAGGGAAGCGGGGGACGATCGGAGTGATGGCATTTGTCTTCCCAAGTAACCATTACATGTGATGGAGCCCTGCTTTCCTGGAGATGGCTGAACACCTGCCTGCCGATGGGAAGGAGTGAATGAATTCCTTGTTTTGCTTTGCTTGTGTGCATGGCTTTTGCTTTGCCTATTAGACTGTCTTTATCTCAACCCACGAGTTTTCTCACTTTTACGCTTCCTATTCACTCCATCTTCCCACTGCGGGGGGAGTGAGCGAGTGGCTGTGTGGGGCTTAGTTGCTGGCTGGGGTTAAACCACGACACAGGCTCCAGGAAGGTGAAAGTTTGGAGAATCCTTTCTGCCGCCCATAAAAAATTAACAGCAAATGCAGGTACATGCATGTTAGTTCCTAGGTAGAAGAAAGACATGGACTATTCAGGTTGGTGGTGGTGGGGAGGGAGGGTTGAGACAAGTATGTGCCATTTTCCTTTGGAGAGACCTCTTCCCGTGCATAGTATTTGCCTTATTAAAGGAGATACTGTGTTTTTCAGGTGCCTTTTTCTGTGGCCATTGCTATTACTCTTCCAAACAAGGTCAATCCTGTGCCTGCTGTGAACTAATTATTCTCTTCCTCTGGTTTGCTCAGCCATCGTTAACCATAATCAATGAAGGGAAGAGCTGTCACAGTCATGATTGAGATGAATGACACGGGTACTGCTCAGTCTTTGGAAGCCCAGCTTTCATGAGACTCATGCAGAAAGCGCTGCTCATGACTCAGTCAGATGCTCTCTTCCTTGTCAGTCAGGCAGTCCCTACCCTAATATCATGGCATAGTGAGAAAAATTGAGCTTTTGTGCTGTTTGAACATGATGTTGCTTTGGCCATTAAATAGATCCTGCAGAATACATTTCTCATTTCCCTGCCTTTGCATACAGACACACAGACGCACAGAGAGTATGCTCCATAGCAAGCTACCGGCATTTCAGCCTTGCAGTGCTGAAATTACCCAGCCCCACTCCTAGCTTTGCAAAGAGCCGTTAGCTGTTCAAGATAATTGACTGAATAAAAGAGGGAAATAACTAAGCTGTCCACTCTTAAACTACTGGATGACGACTGAGGGCAGCTGAGTTCAGTTCCCAGCTTCCCAGTTCCCAAGATGAGGCGCTCTACATGGGTTATGCTGAGCAAAATGATGCTGTGCACGGGTTTTTGATTTGTCTCTAAATGAGCCAATGTGGGTCTGGAGCACAGTGCAGCCCAGCCTGTGTTGTCAGCTGCACTTGAAGCAATTAGAAAAGCTGGACTGATTTAGTCTGCATGGAGGGCCATGCTGAAAACACTGTAGTACTTCTGGGCCTGGAGTAACATGGGCTGTGATGCTCAAGGCTCTGTAGACACAACAGCTTACACAAAGGTAATTAGTGTATGTCCAAGATGCAACTTCCTTGCTTGGGGTTTTCATCCCTTCTACGTCCCTAGGCAAATCATGTATCCCATATTCTGAAACAATGTAAATTAGGGATTTAAATATCTGGGCTGATTTGTAGAGATGATGTGCAATCCTATTTTTCATTGACTTAACTGTGGGCATTCACCTGAAAAGAGAAAACAAAACCAGGCCATTTAGTTTCGATTTTACTTCTTTCTGCTTACCTGCCCCAGCAATGATGAAGAGGCATTTTATTTAAGTTTGTGAGTGTTTGAGGTACTGTTATTGAAAGATCTGTAGATAGACCAAATCTAGCTATAGAGACCTCATTATTGAGTTATTGCTATTATTTATAGTATAAATTATTTCTCTTCTGCCTTAGTGTTGTAGAGGTAGTAGACTCCTCTGTATGCAAACAGTATCTGAATCTCAAGGACCAAATCTTGTCTCCAGTTTCACTGATGGAAATCAGAAGTAACTCTGTTAAAGTTGCCGGAGTAATTCTGACTTTACCCTAAGGCAAATGAGAACAGAAAGCGGCTTTTTGCTGCCTAAGTGGAAAGTTAAAGAATACTTTAAACAGGCTAATTTAAGGGAACAGGGAGGCTAACGTTGACAAGTCGTTTCTATATTACACCTAGTAATATGCTTTACACTTAAAATGAAACATATGATTCCAAAACAGTGGAACCACTTGGCCATGTGGGATATAATAAACTTAGAGGTGACAACCGAACAATGGGCTCCAGGCCCAAGCTGAGAAAACAATTCTTTCAAATAAGATTTTAATGTTACCCTTTAAACTCTCTTTGGTTAAAATGATCAGCATCAGGCTGTCCATCTCATTTTAGCTGATGTGGCAGGTACAGCATAAATATACCTTTGGAGTTCTTACAGAAAACCGTTCCCGTATCTTTTGTTCCTTTACTGCTGAGTGTGCTGCCGTTTAGTGCAGGCACACACCCCGGTTCAGGAAAGTGGCTGGGTTATTTTGGACTGTGGGATACAGATTGGAAATTATAGGGAACATCTTTGTGGTCATGAGGGTGAGAAGCGGTTCTGTGTGATATTAACCCCTGCCACCATCCTCCAAAGCATTTTGCACAAAGCCTACAGCAACAAACTCTTGCCTCAGGAGATGCACTTTCCTCAAGTGCCTTTCCCATGAAGAAGGTTTTAACAACATATCGATGTTATTATATTATTATATCTAATTATATAATTATTATATTAGGGTATGATGGTGGGAATCAAGAATTCATATGGCCCATTTGCCCACACGTAACAATTACAGTCCTAAGTCCTTTATTCAGGAGGCAATTAAAAGTGTCTCTCATTCTGAGAAAATATTTGATTTTTGCTGCCTTGGAAAGGCATGGATTTAAATGTTTTCCTGAGCTGTGGCCACAGGGCCTACTCCAGAATCCTCCCCAATAGCAATGCTGAACATCCTGGTTCATTGTACGTCTACTGAAAAATTGCAGCAATCGTTATTGTTCAGGAGGAATGAGAGTGCTGTATAATTAAATTAGAGCAAGGCAAACACTGCAAGAAAGTTTCTGTGAATAAATACATTTAATCAGTTTATTTCTATTAAGATTAAGTGCAGCTCTCTTGTGTATTCACTTGGTGTTGCCACCTGATTGTTGTGCAACTGGCACAAACTTGAAAGGCAAATTTCAAAGCTACATGCATACATTTTTCCAAAATTAAGAAATTTAAATCCTCACATACTAATATTTGCATTGCAAGAGAGCATTCAATCAAGGAAAATGAATCATTAACCTTTCTAAGATATTCAGTTTGAACTTCAAAATATTTGTGATCAATCCCTGACTTAAATATGTTTGAAATAGTATCATTACAATACAAATCTTTCTGAGGGAAACACAATTTCTTGATGAATATTTAGCTAACAGGTTAAGGACGTTCTCCTCAACACATACACCAAATAATAATAATAATAATAATAATAATAATAATAATAATAATAATACCATACATATACGATCTTCCCCACTGTTGCCACAATAAAGATGTAAAGAAGAGAAATGAGAAATAAGGAAGTCTCTTAGGACATATAATTTGCTCACTATTTCCAGACTGATTTTCCACCCCTGCTGTAATCTATTCTTCTTGATTTTTGTGATTCTAAGTTTAAATTTCTTCAGGCCATACAGTATCCACCATGTCCTTTGGGAGGCTATTCTTCAACGTATTGGACCAGAAAAGAAACATTTTTTTCCAGATTTGCTGACTGAATTTTCCTCTGCTCAGTATTATTCAGTGACAGTGGATTATATTTCCTTTTACAGTCTTAAATAATTTATTTTATCCTTGTTATTTACAGTCTTTGCCTTGCATGACCTCCTTTTATCCCAACTATTCAGTTCTTTTAGTATCTTTTTTTTCAGGAGTCCATCTGTCTCTTAATCATTTGTTGTTACATTTCTCTGAGTCTTTTCCAATTTTCTGGCATCTTTCAGGCTCTAAGAGGCTTGTGACTTTATGCAGTGTTCTTAGGCTGGGCAAACCATTCACTGATTTAGCACAGCCTCTTTGGAACAATGTCCTTGGCTTTCAAACACACAGCATCTACCATTGCTTTCAGTATACATTCAAATACCAGTGCACTGGCAACTGTGAAATAAGGAAAGGAGCGAACTGACAAGTCAGGGTGTTTTGTCCATGCCCTCTGGAGATTCCCTGGTCAACACTAGGGTGAGCACCTCATATGCCCTGAACAAAGAAGCAGGTCAGCCCCAATCATTTGAGTGGCTTCACTTTACGTTCCCTTTTTCTCCATTTGCTCACCACCCAGTCCTTCCCATTATCCCCTCCCCAAAGAAGCACAACCCTGGTTACCCTTTCCCCTCTAGCACTGGTTTTGTTGACTATATACCTTTAATTAATATTTATGATAGGGCTGCCCTGGTAATTCCTACCTTGGTTATCAATACTGCCAAGCTTGCACCTCCCAACTGTTGCATATAGCGTCCTACAGTTTTACATGTGCTGCCCCGTTAGTGATGCCCCAGGTCAGTGCGGGCCATCTGCACATACGTTACTCCCCTTTTGTTAACTGTAGCATCCTGCAGTTCCTCATTTTGTTGTCTTGTCAGCAGCACCAGATTCAGGATTAGCTATCTGCATGCATCCCTTAGCACATCTTATTATGGACATTACACCACTTTCTGTAAATTGGGATGACAAGTTTTTCATTGGTGTGCCTCAAAACTGGGCATTATGGTAGAGCTCATCTGTTATCTATAGCACTGACTGTATCTACTTTATTATCATCCTCTCTGGAATGATTCAGCCCTGTTGCTGGTGCAACACAGTACTCATAACTTTCAGCTCTGACTTCCCTGTTCTGATGATCAAAATTGTAGTGATGTTTTAGAGAACGACAATAATAGAAGATCTGCACAAAAAGCCATCAATTTGGCAATTTTCAGTCACTGTTAATTTGGTCCATCTGAAATGCTCACTCTTTCTGTCATAAAAATGAGTTGGTATTAGGGTTAAAGATGGAAATGATGGTGAGACACTGGTGTTCTAGTCCAGCTCCAACAAATATTCTGCATTACCATGGGCAAATCACTGGTCCCTGTCTGTACAATAAGATATTAAACTTATATACCCCCAAAAGACTCTGAGATCTTTGAGGAGGGGGTGTGACAGATATTCAGAATAGTTATTGTTGGAAATTTCTTTGAGACTTCCTGCCACTCTTGCATTTTAATTGTAGCCAGCGTAAGATGGCTGCTGATTCATACAGCCTTCATGGACATGCTTACGGTAGCAACATGCAAGAGGACCTGTGTCATTAACAGGTACTAGGATATTCTGGGGGGTGAAAGGAAAGGGTGGAGGAGGTGACAAGAGCTGATATAAAGCTGTGCATTGCTGAAAATCCTTAACACTCACAAGATGAAACATTTATCTTCTGTGCCACACAAGAAAAAGACATGGTAGCAGCTATTTTATGTTTTAGTTTACTTTATCTCCTGTTATCTTTTAAAATTAAAGCATTGAGGGTAAATTGTGACTCAATGGATAATACTTAAGTTTTCTCATACCGCAGTCAGAAACTTTCCTCCACGGCCAGTTACTGCAACAAATCTCACTTTTGTGAGCCGCTATCAGTCTCATTTAGAAAAGCAAAGACACTATTTTAAGTTCTCACTGTTTGGCTTTCAATTTCTCTCAAAACTTGCATGTATTAGACTTTTAAAAGGAGTAAAATTAGTAAACATGATCATTAATTATCCAAAACAGTGTTTTAATTGTGATCCATGTTGGGGAATGTACATGTTAGTATAATAGTAGTATTATATTTAAATATAAAAGAAAATCCTGTGTGATTTCTTCCTTCTGATACACTCTCTCAAATCCAGCGCCCCCGCTCTCAGTGTGCAGAAATGCAGAAACATGCATTTCTCCTGCTGCTGGTTCTGGCAGGGACTCTCTGTTAAAGATGGGTTTGCTTTCTTTTCCCACAGAAGAGTGCATATGGAAAAGGAAAGGATGTTGCAAGAGAAGAAGTCTTTGTAAATGGATAGTGGATAGCCTCATGTGTTGCCTATAAGACATTGTATTAATAGTCTTTGGAAAAAGAGAATACTATGAACCTATTTCGCTCTTCTTAGACCAAGAAAGATACCATTGGCTGATGAGTGCTATAGGCTAATAATTCTCTGTGGTCTTGGGAGGTTTACTATCAGTATTAAAATACTGATGTTCAGAAAGGAAGGGCAATTTTCCTTCCTTCCCCTGATTAAAAGGAGCTGTCTTCTCTTAATGCCCCTTGCAACTTAATCGATAAAAGCTTTCTCTTTCAACCTAGTTTCACTAGTGGTTAATATGTGTGGCACATCCTTCGCATCTGCTCTCTGTACCGAAGTAAAGAAATATTCAGAAAATGAAAAATTACTGAAGACAAGAAAGCTTCTGAAAGGTGAAGGAATCTGCAAGCTTATCCCATTTGCCTGAATCTCCCAAGAGATTCAGGTGCAAAATTTGGATGGTTGAGTGAGGATTTTCTGATGGCATTCCAGCATGACTGGGTTTTGCTTAGACAGAGCCCAGGTGCTGAAGTATTTCAGTGCTGGGCAGAAACAAAAAATAAAGGGGAGGTATTACAAGTCTTCAATTTTGTTTATGAACCTCAAAGCAGCTTGAAGTTTGGCCTGAATTTTTAATAAATGTTCAGGTTTTGTATTTTATTAATTCAGACCAGTTAATCTAGTCTTAAGAGCACACTCCATATTTCCATATAAAAGACAAGACTTCTGAGGCATGCCCTCCCAACACTTACTCTGTATTTTGGCTGCCAGAAGGGCTGCAATAGTTAACAGTTCCTTTTATTTTCTTTTTATTTCTTCTCTTTCTCCCTCCAGATATAAAAGATTGGTACATCTTCTCTTTTTATTTGTTATTCTTGGCCAGGCAGTGTACTGGATATAGAGTAAAACTGTAGGGTAATAGTCCAGAAAGGTATTTTGTTTCCTGAAAGTATGTGAGCAGCTAACTGTAAGAGGTTGAGGAAGACTGCTTTGATATGGTCCCCCACTAGGTGCTGGGAGTACTCAGTTTGTGTCAGGGCTCTCGGTGCCAGGAGCAGGACCCTGTGAGCTGGACACAGAACTGGGACTGTTCATTGCCCAGTCACATGTGGGACCCTCATCTCCCTCTTCCACTCTGACAACGAGGCAACTAACACTTGCCTCGAGGTGACATGGTGAGGATGATGTAACTGCTGCTCTTCTGGGAAGGTGTCGTCTAAGAGAGACCAAATGTAGACTCATGCACAAGGGTAGCCGGCAGCGTGAAGCTGCTGTGTGAGCAGAAGACAAGGAGCCAGGAATGGCCTCTTGCACAGAGCACAGGTCAGGGCAGAGCGAACAAGGCTTGACCTCTGATCAGGGACGCCCCTGTTGTATGAGCATCCTGAGGGCTGCTCTGACATCCATGCTGTCTTAAGCCTGTGCTCTGCATTAATAACCTGACTCTATCTAGGCACCATCCCAGGAGCCTTTTGCAAGTATAACCAGGAAAAGCCTGGGCATGTGTGCCAGAGCTGGATCCTGCCAACATGGGAGCAGTTGCTGCATAGCTGAGATGACAAAACCTGCTTTCAGCAGCCAAACAGCTTGGGCTGGCTGAGTCCCTGCAGGGGCTGGAGTCCTGGCAAGCAGGCTCAGGGATACTCTGTGACTGCTGTAATTCAGGCACCCAGCAGATATTTCCAGTGAAAGAACTAGATTTACATGGGCATTAGCTGCTAGAGCTGCACTGGGAAATGTCAGGAAAGATGAGTTTTGGCTAATGTGCTCAGTGACACTTGGTAAAGGGCAATACAAGCTAAGGGTAGGTAGACTAATATCTGTGATGGTGTATCATGTATCCATGATTGTTTTTGCTAGTCTGGGAAAGGTATATACTTATTTATGCCAAGATAATTAATGGCTGAGCTTGCATTTCCTTTGCTGTTGGTCTCACTAAGATTGGACTGGGTTCTGTGCCTACTGTTGCCTGCAGATTTAGCTATGAAAAAGCAGATGACACAAGTTTGGATCTCAATGGTAAGCAGAGATCCCATATGAAGCACAAATATTTCAGTGTGTTGTAATTAGAGCACACTAAGGGAGCTCGGTGAGCAAACCGTTTTTATTAGTATCATTAATTTGCTAGTTTTAGGAGGAAAAAAATACGAAATGTCTTTTTTAATGTTTTAACTGCCTTCAGATATATTGCTGTAGGTACATAGAAATGGTGGAATGAACACAGACTAGAGCTAGGAGGGAGCTAGAAGCCATCTCAAGAGGTCATCCTAACCCATCTTTTTACTCCAAAGCAGAATCAGCTATACCCAAAGCATCCCTGACAGGCATTTGTTTTATCTGTTCTTCAAGAACTTCAGTGAAAAGATAGCACTGCTTCCTACGGGAAAATTCTCCAGTCCTTCAATAACCTTACTGTTAGAAAATTTCCCTTACTTCCTAATGCATTACTTCCTGTCCTCGCCACCAGGTGCACAGACAGATTAATCCCTTATTCTTTGCAGGATGCTTTTGCATTCCACATTATGTTTTCCTGACATCTTTTCTCTGAAATGGATAATTCTTTTTTTCCTTTATTTTTCCTTTATTTTTTTCCCCCTGATTGGGTCACTTCTTTAGATCTCTGGCCTTCTGATTCTCATCAGTCTTCTCAAACCAAATGATCCATACTTTTCTTGAAATCCCACACCTGAAACCAGACTCAGTATCCCAGCTGAGGTCTTATGAATAGAAGGGTTATTTTCAGTGTCACAGATCATATCCTTGTTCATATACCCAAGGGTGACATTGGAGTCTGGGAACTTTTTTGATTTCCATAATATGCCACGATTGATTAAAATTCACATTGTGACCCATTACGGTCTTAAGAACATTTCTTGCAGAGTGAACATTTATCCAGTTGTTCTCTGTCTTGTCTGAAGTGGAGTATTCCTGCCTGACTGAACTATCTTGCACTTGAGCATATTGAATGATACCTTTTTAATTCCAGACTGTTTTTCCTTTTTGCAAAGATCACTTTGTACTCTGTTAGTGTTTTCTGGAGTGCTGCAGCCCCCCTCAGCTTTATGTCGTCTGCAAGTTTAGTTAGTGCATTCTATTCCATCACTGGGTCTATGAATGGAAGTACAGACAGCAGGATAGTACCAGACTCTCTGAAACCATACTTGAGACATCCTCCAGTATGACAGAGGACTACTAATCAGAATTTGCTAGGACAGATCTGTAATAATGCATAAACATTGCTTAATAGTCAGAGTATGTGGTAAGCACACCTCTCAAGGAAACTCTGAAATATGATTCATTTCTCAAACTGAAACTGAACCAAAACTATTGTTAAAAAGTCATTGATTAGCCTCAAACTAAGTTGATTCAAACTGTTGATTTTTTCCTGAAGTGGAAGTGAACCGTAACTGTTCTAGGCAGCTTTGTGGATCTCAAACTGGAATTAAACGGAAAGGTTTCAGTTGCAAATGGATCCAAACTGAAACTTAAGTTAAAGAACATGGATTTAATTCCCTTCTTACAATAGTATAATACAGACTGCATTTCTTTAGCTTGCCCATGAAAATGCAAGGACACACTGACAAAAGCCCATCCTAGATCAAGGCAAGCTACAGAATATAGAGGTAAGGAGATGGTAACGTTTGCTGGGGCCAAAGACTGGGATGAGCCCCAGCTCCTTGGTCACCCTCTCACCTAAATGCAGAGACCAGGACCCAGCAAACCTTATCCTTTGTCCCCATTTCAGCCCCAGCTGCTCCTGCTTCCCCATCCAGAGAAAGGGGGAAGAAGAGAGATTTCTTCCTCGGGCATGTTTTGGTGCTTAAGTGAACTCACAGTCTGAAGTTTGCACATGCCCAGGTTTTGTGTTAGAGTACTCTGSTTCACCTGTCACCATCAAGCAAAATTGAATTGAAAGATCAACAGCAAGTACAGCACCCAGCATTTTTAAGTTAAGTTCTTCCTGAAAGCAAGCATAAATATGTAAGGAAGATAATTCAGCTGCCATTACACTACTTTAAATCATGGATCAAGTTTGACATTGGGGAAGTAAAGCAGAGAGTGAAAATTGCCTCTTCTTTAGTAGCAGAAAATATGTCAAGCTACCTTTTGAGATATCATTTTTACATGCATGGATAACAAAGCTCCAAGTGATGGTCTTCAAGCCGCTGGAGAAAGTATATAGGGCATGTTTCCAGTCAATGTTACTGAAGACAAAACACACCCCTGAGCCTTTCAAACTTTCTTTGTGGTGCCTGACAGCCATCGGCTTCTTGAATGCGATCAAGGGAAGGGACTGTGTAGCAGAGTACGCCTCTCCCATCTGCTAGTTCCTATTGTTTTGTTGAGGTATAGAAGGGGACAGACTTAGAGGATCACTTAAAGGAGTTAGACAAGTTTGAGTGTCAGGATTGCGACCGAAATGGGAATTTTTAATGCTTGTATCAGAACTGTGCTTTTCTCTCTCCCATAATTTTAGTAACTATTCTACAGTTGCCACAATTGGCAGGTTGTTTATAATTCATTACCTAAGCTTTTCTCTGATTAATTTTATTCTTATTGTTAATCCTTCGTTCTCTTGCCCCTTCCCTGAGGTTCAGACAGAGCTAACTTTTCTCATGGGAGATTAGCAAACTGGTCCATAAAAACTAAAAGTGACCCTGAATGCTAATCCATCTGTTAAAACAGACCAAATCTGAAACTGCTAGGCGGTTTCAGGGTGTTTAAAGGTTTAGAGATATTTAAATAGTGGGAGATCAGCTATGTAGAGGACATTTTTGCCAGCACAGCACTGGCAGTCTTAGTGGATGGGATTCAGCTGGGGAATAATCTTAGAAAAAATCAGGTAAATCTAAGCTCCAATAAATCTTCAGGATGTGCCCAACAGGCCTTCTGCTTAAAAAATTGTTGCCATCGTGAGAACAGCACTTGCCAGAATAGAAACCCTTCCCATGCCTAAACCTAGCGAGGTAAAAGAATTAAAAACAGCCAGAAAGGCCAAACCCCAGGCAGATTTCCCCTCTGATGGAGAGGTGCTGGAGGCTCCTAGGAGTTTACAAGGGACTTCACTGTTGCTTGTTCCATTTTACCGGAAGGTGCTCAGACACCAGGCAGGGTCAAATCTGACCTGAGGTTTTTTTACTTGAGGGTGCAAAATCTGACAGTGAACAAGATCTTTACCTGGGCTAAATCAGAGTAGCTTCATAAGAGTCAATGGCCGCTACTCTCTCCCTTGCACAGTCTGCATGGTCCCTGCTAGAAAAAAAAATCTTGCAGTGGGACTCACTCCGTATAACATCTCACATCTGCAGCAAAGCACAGAAGGGCAGCTGTGTCTCTGCAGAGAGACAAGAGGGCTTCTCTTCACTTACAGGCATAGCACACAGAATGAACAGACCCCACCTCTTTTCAGTACCATTAGCTGCATACCCCCCAGTAAGTAATGCTAATTTATACAGGGCTGCCTAATGAAACCAGTGTCCATGCAATGATCTTACACTTTACAACTGCTGCTAAAGGCTATTTGACCGTACTTTCCCAAGGTCAGTGCACAAAATCATAGCTGAAAGAAAAAGGCAGCAGAGTAATTTGCTCTGTCCAATAAGGATTGTGGTGACCTTCCTTTTAAGAGGGTTTTAACCTGGTTATTGGTGATACGCCTTAAGTTATCTTTAAGGAGAGGTGCTTTTTCTGCGATGCAGGCGAAGAATTCCAGCCTCTTTGCATGACGCGCTTTCAACTGCAATTAAGTGGTGCCTGTTTTTCAACTGAGTTAGGTTAAAACAAATGGCTCCTTCTTTACAGAAAATAAATATACAGCAGCAATGACAATAAAAATCAGATGCTGTTTCTGCTGAGGGAGGCAGCTGCTGGAGGAAGCTGTGTCGCTGAGCAACCAGCCCTCAGTGGAAGCCCCAGCGCCTGGGCTGGCAGCTACACCCAAACCCAAGCAGGAGCAATTCAGCAGCTACATGTAGATTAAGTTTTGATCATGACCCACGGAAAAACACATGTTTTTTCTGAGGGATCACAGATGAAGTTCAGAAAAGATTATGTGGTAGCCCCCCAACACTCTTGCCCGGAGTATGTGACAGATGAGACATATAATTACTAACTAAAGGCATGGCAGCATCACTACTGGGATTAAAGCCAAATGCTTCACTGTCTTTTTTCCTTGCATGTGGCTAAAGGGTTAGTGCAACCTCTGCCTTGTTAGTGCTTTTGTCTCTACATGAGCTTAGACACCACAAATTTCTTGTCCCTAAAGCCTAGCGATTTATAAAGCTTGGAGTCTGAGTTGTTATAACCAATTTTTTCGCCTATTTGTATGGTTTACAGCATGGAGTCACCATGCTATTGTGTCTGTAGGAAGGCTACTTTTTGACTACTAACTTTTCTTTTCGAAATGTGTCAATGGTTTGGAATTTGTGGGATACAGGTGTGATCTGTTGCTTTATGTTTGATAAACCTCTATAGGTAATGGAAACCACAAGTCACTTTCTGCTGAACAACACAGCACTGTCTGAATTGGCTGCTGAAGATATTTGTCTGTCCTTACAGCCTATAGCAGGAATCCAGGCAAAGAGCTTGTTCTGCACACTCGTTTCTAGATGGGTAAAATTAAGGGAGATGAACCCAAACTTGTGGATAGAAGTTGTAAAAGTATGCAGACACCTAAAGATGCAGAGGATCTAAGAGATTTTGATGAACGATTGAATTTTGACAATTCTCTTGTGCCTTTAGATGTCAAAGAACCCTTAGAAATTTGAATTTATTTTTTGTAGAGCCTCAGCTCGTCATTCATGAAATAGGAACATTCTTCTTTTCTCCATATTCTTGTCATATGYACTTAACCTTTCGAAGGCAGGGGCTTCTTTTGGACTTATGCAACTTCAAGTACGTATTTCAGGCTTCTGGATGCTACCATAAGCCAAACAAATAAAAAAAGGTTTCATCACAAAGTCCATTGTAATTCTATTTTGTTCTTCAGCAGAAAGTCCTCACAGAGTCCAAGGGGAGAATAGTCTGCGGAGCATCTTCCCTCCTGACTCACCCAGTGCTGGCCTCATCTGATAAGGAGTGAGATGCCTGATGATGTACAGTACAAGGAAGCCTTCCAATGTGATTATCCAAGTTTGGAGATGAACAGAGGGTGGCAGTATCTAGATCTGCCAGTATCACTCCTTTCACATGCATGGCCTTCTATTTGAACATAGCCTATTCCTTGAAAGGAGAAAAAAGCACTCTTGGATAATGGGGTCTTTAAAGAAACTGAGTGATTATTTAGAAAGCCCACTTAGAAGGGCTTACCCACAGACTTTTTACAACAGTTGCAAGAAGATTATTCACAGTAGGTTGACACCATCCCATCTGAGGCATATTTCTTAATACTGGCACCTGTACAGCCTTTATACTACCTGTATATACTGCATGGATAGGGACTAACACAGCCTGGGTCTCAAAACCAGCCTCATTCGAAAGGGGTGGGAGGATTTACATTTGAAATAAAATACAATATTATGAGGGTTAGGAGTCTTTATATAACAGAATGGAAAGATATTTTCCCAAGATGGAGAGACTGTATTATTAATGTGTCTAAATGCAGTATAGATATGCCCAAAATATCCTATTTTAAATTCACTTCCAAAACATCTTAATCCAATTGATGATCTCTAGCTTCTTATATTCAAATCAGTTTGAGATGTGAACTGAGTGTCTTATAAAGGAAATGCTGGTCAAAAATACTGAAACTAATGTCTCTGGGTAGTTTCCATCCTCAAATCTTTCTTCATTCAAACCATAACTTTCCTGAAAGTCGTTTTAGACTGCCAATAGCATCCTTCTTTTTCTTTTTTTTTCCTTTCTTGTTTTTTTTTTTTCCAGTTGAGTAAAATAATTTTCAGTTTGAGGGAAAATGCAAGAGTACCTCTTTCTGTTTGGGTTTTTTTTTCTCTGTTTTTGTGGTTTTATTATCTACTACATGGATGGATTAGCTATAGGCATGTTCACATAACCAAGAAACAAAAAACATGCATGTTCTTTGGAAGATTAAGTTAAAGACAGAATGAGAAGAGGGTGACAAAGATTCTAATGGGACTTCTAAAGCAAGGTACAGGTGATGTAAATATTAAATATATGTTAAGGAAAAATGGAAAAATGAATAGTAGAAGTAGTAAGGGATAGCAAAGAAGAGAAGATAGAAACTGGACGAGTAAAGCTGTGGGTAATGTGTGGAAATATAACTGGAAATGTGCCCTAATTCATATACCCAAGTGCTCCATGTTAAAATTGTGCAGGCAACCCTAACCATTGTTTTCTGGCATTTTGGTTGCTTTGACTTCACAATCTTTGTGTGTGTGTGTGTATGTAACATGTATATCACATTATGTGCCAGTCCTATATAATGTGAAAAGAGGACTTTGAATAGAATATAGAATTGCAATAAGTGTACGTGGAAAACCTAGAAAACACACAGGTTTTAAGATATTATTTTTACAAAAACAAACATGCAGCAAACAGGAGATTTTTCAATGGTGCCTGTCCCTTTTTCCTAGTTCGTGTAATAGACTCTTTTACATTCTCTTCTTGTTTGACATATCCTAGATTTACTTTGATTGCCTCAGGTTTCAAGGGATTGTTTCTGAGATACCCTTTCTTTGCATCGTTTAGAGGGAACAAGAGGGAGAGGAAAAAAGAATGATTTGTTGGGACTGAAATCATCCAGTCAGAACTGATTTTTTCCACTCCTGTCTGCAACACAGTGGTCACTCCACAGGCTGGACCTTTCTTGGATCACTCCCTCAGTCTTCTCAGCACCTCACCTGTGAACAAGAGGATGACTATTAACTACAAATATTAAAATTTAAATACTGTTTTCATTTAAAACAAGCATTGTCCAGATAAAAATAACAATGAATGGAAGAGAGGATTGTGAAAGACATATGTAGCCTATGGTCTAACAATAAGAATTAGGTCCTTACCTGACAATTACATTGGAAATCCCTGACAATGGCAGTTGAAACAAATTCCTTTTCTTTTTCAGCACTGCCAATGATTGTTCTGTTGAACGAATATATTGGACATATATTTTTCTTTGTAACTAGTGCTGTTGTGTTTCTATTTCATTCCAGCTGGACATGTGTCAAGTAATTTTCTGTCTTTTAAAGATTCATCCCAGGGGGCATTTAGCACCCAGTGGTTTTGTGTGAGTCTCAGCACTTTAGAAGACAGAAGAGTTTAAAAAGAAGCTCTGTTTAACTGCGCCCATCTCCTCCCTGCATGTTCACACATGGCTCTGCTCCCTGCTGGGACAGATTGCATGTGCTTGAGCAGGGGCAGAGTGTGAAGGAGCATTTCCCTACCAAAGCACAGCTCTCTATAAGGCCTGCAAACTGTGGTGCCCTTGCTGCACCGTATCTGGGATCCCTCTCCCAGAAAGCGTGGTGAAATCCTGGACATGTGCTCCAACTCCTGAAACGTGTGGGGTTGCAAGGCAGTCAGGCAGTTCTGCAAAGGACAGCCTTTAAGGTCTTGCGGTCTTCACCACTTCACACACACTTGTTCTTGAGTAAGGCCTGGTAAGGATACTTAAAGACATTTGTGGTGTCAGTTGGTGCAGCAGACATCTGAGAGTTTCCCTTTCCTCTGCTCTTCCTCACATTGTTTATACCAGCTCAAAGGGTATGCGAAATGTTGCAGGAGAGAAAGTCTTTTCTTTTTGCATGAGGACAAGAACAGCAGGATCTAATGCTGATGTCTGGAAAATGAAAAGGATAAATCTGAGAAAAAGTGATTAGATCAAGTTCTCACAATGCAGAGCACAAGAATATTAGAAGAGGAAAGGCAGAAAACCTGTGGATGGAATGAAACACCTGACTGTCAATTTGCAAACACTAACAATCAAGCAAAAGGACTGGGTATTTTGGCAGTATTTGGGTCAAAAATACCTGGGAAAGATAAAAGCTGCTGCCAGATGGCTCTGTTCTTCTACCTGCTAACAATTTCTCACTGTCAACCGTGAATAGAGCTTGTAATAAATAGTGCTTTGAATTTACATATCAGTTAGTGCTGAACCTTTTCTTCCAGGAGAACTCCCACTGACTCTGGTTGCTTTCAGAATTTGGCATTTTCTAATGAGAAGCCTGGTCTGTGGAGTTTTTCTCTCCCTGGTATTGGAGACTTTGGTGGGAAGCAGGGGCACCCAGTACCTTGCAGGAGGAGTCCCCCAATCATTCCCTCATCATCTGGGAAAAGTATCCCTATGTCATACGGAAGCGTCAGTTAGGATGTTGCCATGGCAGAATATAGATTTGTAGCTTTAGTCTTTTAACTTACACACAGGCACCCTGTGAGGATTTTCCTGCACATCCTGAGGAGCTGAGTGCCTACTTGCTTCTGGCCAGGCATCTACTGACATTTTAAGGCAACTAGAGACCTTTGTAAATGTAGCCCATAGCTCCTAACCATTGAGGTTTTCTTCAGGGAGTTGTTGGCTGCCCTTAGCTCCCCCTATGCTTAATTCAATGTGAAAGCACTGGAAATCCTCAAACGGGAGATATGTCAGTAATAATTCTAGGGGAAGTCTTAGAGTCTGACACTTTCCAACTTTCCAGAAGACTGCTCCAACTACTTAGCCATGCTTTTCAGGACTAAGAGGGAACAGGAGGTGGTTAGCATTTGCTTTGCCTCTGCTTTTAACATTTGGCAAAAATGGTTCCTACTGGGAGAAAGTTTGAACATACAGATTTCCAAACTGCAGACCCTTCCAGTCTGCATCTTTTGGAAGGACAAGGTTTCTGTGTTGTTTGGTTTGGGTTTTTTGGGGGGGAGAGGGATGAGGGAGGGAGTGGTTTGCTTGTGGTTTTCTTGCTGATTTTGGTGACTTGCAAATGATTCATATATAGGGGAGCAACAAAAGCCCATAAACCCCCCATTCATTAAATGAACGCTTTGGATCCCAGCTTTCAGGACACTTTCTGCTCCATCTAACCTGTTCCAAAGAAACCCTTTATCCAAACAAACTTGAACAAACAAAGCCTGTAACAAAAACCTGCCAAAATCTTCTTGTATGAGATTTCTCCAATTTTCTCTGCTTCTTTTGAGTTTGACAGCAAAAGGAGCAACTCGAAGCAGGAGCGTGTCATAATTGTTTTATGCCTGAACTTCCCTGGCCCCTGCGTGAATGAAGTTTGTACCAGGAAGCTGTGTCAGCACTGGGAAAAACTGATGTGACTGCAGCTCATCTTTACCAAGCTTATTGTAAATTCTGTTAATAGCAATGTTAGTGTTTCAGATACTCATTGTAAAGGCATAAGGACAACTGCTCTCTCCACGCTCTCCTCCCATCCTAATTGGAAGGATCAGATTCTCAGCTGGTGTAAACTGTTGTAGCATCATTGGTATCAATGAATTGTTGTTTACTCCATCTGAAGATCTGATACACAGGCACTGAGTGAACGATAAGAGAAAAAATGCATCTCATAGTACACTAGAGTATGCAGAAGTTGCTGATTTCAGCAATCCGGCTTATAAAAAGAGTTAAAGGAAAGCAAATAACACAAGGCATTGCTTAAATTTACAGTCACACAAACTAGGGAATTCTACCTGTTTTCAGACTCCAAACATGTTTAAAAAATGCAAACCCACTCTGCAAAGACAGTTGAATGTATTAAAAGTGTCCTGTGCAATGATCTATGCTGATCTTGGCTTCAGGACCTAATTCTCTACCTATATTTCTTAAGTCTCTATGAAGTGTCGTTCTGGGTCACATCAAAAGTCTATCCAGCCCCAAACGTTCCTTCCTACAGGGATCAGCTGCAAATACTTAAGATGAATGTAAGAAACAGGGAATAGAGAGGGTGGCTCTTCCTTGGTGCCCTAAGCCACCTTCCTTAGAATTGACAAATGCTAGATGTTGCATCACTTCCATCATGTTTAACACCACACCAACAGACCTTTCCGAGGAACTATCTAGGCCAGTTTTGAATACTTTTAAACTTTCACTCACCTCTACACCTTGCAATAATGAGTTTGGCAATTTACTTGTAAGTTGTGTAAAAGTAGTTTTATTCATTTGCTCTTTCTAATAAAAGCATTGGGGCACCTCTAGTTCTTATATTCACTCAAAATAGCTTGTAATTAATGCTTGTCTACTAGTTAAGATTGTGTAGACCTCTTTGGTGACTTCCTTCAGTCTTGCCTTTTCCAAAATGAAGAGCTGCAGGCTGTACTCACATGGAATCTGTTCTGTATTTCTAATCACCCTTACCATGACTTTAAAACTACACTGTACTGTTTCCAAATTGATTGAATTGGTTTGTGTTCAAGATGTGAGCATGCCGTGGATTTATAAAGCGGTGCAAAAATATTTTCTGTTTTGTTCCCCATACAATTCCTAATAACTTCTAACATTAGATTTGCCTTTATGATCATTGCAGAACATTGTGCTACTGTTTTCAGAGAACCATTCAAATATTTTCTGAATGATGATAGCTAATTTAGAAACCATCATCATTTATGCCCGCTTACATGGGAAGTTTCCCTTGTGTATTACTTTGCATTTCATCAACATCTCAATTTCTTCTGCCGTTCTAGTGCCTAGGCAAATAATTTCATAAAAATTAATACTTAGAAAAATTGTAATTTGGAAAAGTAAAAAATGAGGAGTTAGACTTTTCTGAATCAAAATATTTCAGTCCAAAATTAAATATTAACTTTTCAATGAGATGATATTAAGCTGACTCTTCTTTGAGTCACCATGATGCTTCTTGGCAATTAGAGCATAAGGTCATTCATTCTTCTGTTCTTTCTCCCAGACACTGTCCCAGAGCTGGACAAGGATTTACATATCAAGCAAGTTGTATCTGAGAGAGTTTACAGAGAAAGATCTTCAGGTGAATTGTGTTGGGTTTGCTCAAAATACAACATATTCAGAAAGCAAATTTTATATTTGCAATTATGAGTTTTAGACTTAGGAATACACTTGTGTTTGTTGAAAAAGAAATCATCTGATTTATATCAATCAACGTTAAAGAACAGTCTAAATTCTGACTGTTAAATATTCTTAATGAGTCACTTAGCAGCAGCTCCAGACTAGGACTCTAAAGTCTTATTCTGATGCTGAACTTAACAAGCTGTCAGCAACCCACTCAAAAAGTGTAAAGTTAAATAGCTGCAGAATTGGCTTTCAAGACTTGTTCACTGGTGGTATTCTGCATCACGCAACAATAAACTTGAGGAATGGGCTGCCCAGTGCTCAGGCAGGAAAAAATAGCAAAATAAATCAGAAACATTTTTTCCTAGGACTGACTTACTCAACTGTAATAAGATTATTCACTTAATATTCCATTCTGAATATAGATAGCTAGGTAGATTAATTTTAAACAATTATATTATTCCAAATATTTCATTGAAGGTCTACTTATATGAGCAAATATATAGGATTAAGGAGTATTTTCATAATTTCATCCTTAAATAAGTCTTGGAGCAAAGCTGAAGAGTGAATATTGTGAAATGTTTTCAAGACAGAATAGAACTGTTCTTTTCTTATTTCAAGACAGATAGAAAATTTAAATGAAAAGAAACAGATAATGGAAAAATGTTACTTCCCTCCTGCTTTGGCTAGTTGTTACTTTTGTCACCAATGATGTCTTAATGTTTCTGGCAATTTAAACAGTAATAAAAGCTACAACCTTATGAATTCTTTCATAGTAGGCAACTATTCTCTCTACAGGGGTATAGATAATATGAGGAGGAAAAAAACTGCTTAAGATAAAGAGGTCCATAAAAAAGTACCGTAGTACCTTATTTACTGTAGTAGTTTAATGGTGACTCTAACAGTGTCATAGCCTTTTACTATATTAGCATAACGCTAGCTTCCCCATTCATAATTGGGTAACTAGCCCACAGTCTATATCCAGAACACCTCTATTTCTACCATATTGGGGGGCAGGGGGGGAAGCAAGTAAAAAGAAGGGGGAAAGAAAAAGAGTTCCAGCAGTCTAGGTTTTTATTCATGTGACTGAGAAGCAAAAGAACTGAGCAATTGTATGAGCACTCTCATTTTTGTAAAATTGTCTGCTGCTGCATTCAGCACTGCAGCAGCTTTGATTTCACCCTCATGCCTTTAGATCTCTGGGAAATTAGTAATGTGAACTGTGATGGAGCCGTATCTCTGTGCCAGTCAGGACACCATCAGTGGCACTTTAAGCTTATTTTCCCTCTTCAGGAGGGTATTGCAAGGTCTATGGAGTCTGGTCTCTGAAGGGCAGAGCAAGGGCAGGATGCAGACTGGGGTTTTGATTGGACCGTGTCCCTGAAGTCAGCTGCCATACAGAACAGGATAGATTCCCTGTCTCCCTGCAAAGCAACCTGTTGGGAGGAATTGACCATTTTATTTTAATTAACAAGTTAGAGATGAGGTTTAACAGTGTCCTGCATGCCCACAAAAATATACTTGCACATCCGCTAACTAGGCATTTGCCAAGGTTACCATATGTAATATGTGGTATAGAAAAAAAGAGATTTTTCGAGCAACAGGTGAGTGTTCTGGCTTGAAATCCACCAACTTTTCYTGGTTTTGCTGCATCGTATGCAAAAAGGGCTTTTACAATGATTGCCATACATTCAGTCTGTCCGATAACCACAAAACATTCTCTGGGTTTTTTATGCCCCTCCTGCTGGTTAATGAATGGATGGCATTTGAAATGGCTGTCTAAAGTGCTGTTGAGCACTGAGTTATGCTAGTAATTGGCTTTTAGCTTATATTTGCAAATGGATATATTTTTTGAACTCTCTCCTCAAAGGAAATAAACTAGTACCAAACCTGAAGGAGGTCTTCGCTTGCGAAGGATGCTGGCTGGCCAGCCCTGTAGAACTGAAACAAAGCAAAAACATACATACCAGCAGAGTTTTTTTTTTCCTTTCTTGCCTTGCCAACATACACAGTAGGTGGAAATACAGATGGACTGGGCATCCCCAACTCCTGCCATTGCAGCTTCTCCCCCTCCTAACATTTGCTAGTGTGGGACTGGGCTCCAAGTCCCACTCTTTGTGGCTGGAGCAGCCTAGTGAAGTGGTATTGCTCTAACCTCTGGCCTGGCATAATCCCACCTTTGGGAAGTGGGAAAGTGGCATTTGGGACCCCTCTGTCCTAGGCTTGGGTGAGAACCTGGACACTAAGCAGTCCAAAAGCTTGATATTACTGGTGTACAGTTTCTGGAATAATCTTTCCTATGCTGCCTCCCCAGAGATGAACAGGGCTGTTTTGCAGCCGTGTCTGATGGAGTCAAGGCTAGACATAATCTAACTTTTTTTCTTCCACTTGAACAATGCAAAGGAGACAGGACATAATGTTACAATTCAATCATGCACTTTTAAGAGGTGTCAATACCTGCTCCATGCAATGCAAATGAATGTATATCCTACACCCAGACTGTCTCAATCCTTTACCTTTAAATTTGGCCTCAATGTTGGCCACTTAGCTTAGATCCAGCAATTTTCTGATTTTTTTTCTCAGAAGCAGGAAATATCTCTGGTTGTGAGCACATGATGTTCATGTTTGTGTGCAGTGACTATGTGCTGGACAGACCTGGATGATATACCAACATGGGAGCCTTGAAACCATTCCATTCCCCATGCACAAGATGTCTTGTCTGGCCTTAGACTGAAAGTATTCCAATGCCTTCAGCTGCACCACATGAACCATGGTGATATTTTACCAGATTTGTATCCAAACCTAAATGCAACAGTTCCATGTGTTGGGTTTTTTATCATTAATTTCTTCCCTGCTTAGATTTCACAGTTCCCTGACTGTAGAACTTCAAACAAAATAGCTCAAGATATCTCAAAAACTAATGGGAAAATCTGATAGTATATTCATATTCATATGTGTATGAATGTAGAACAGATAAAATGAGTAAAAGACATGGTTCCAACAAAATACAACTTTTCACTTCCAAACCCCAGCTGGCATGAAATGTAGCATGTAGCAATGCAGACGGTTCCGTTCATAACCCTGGCTTAAGTGGTATGCAGAAATTTGGGCAATAAAAATGATTATGCAATATCAGACCCGTGGAAAACCTGTATGGATGATCACAACACATGTTGTGACAGAAACAGGCAAAGCAATTGGCACCAAAGAGCTCCATCTTGACTCCAGTAATTGCTAAGACACTGTGTGGACCAGCAATTCCCTGAGGACTGGAGGCCAGGAGATGTGGGGCATCCCCTGGGGTGGCAAGGCAGGACCTCACCATCCAGGGCCCATCCCACCACCCCAGCCAGGGAGCAGGGCAGCCAGGGGAAACAGGGGCATCCCCAGTCCTGGGCATTGGGCACCTCCTTGGGGATGGGGACTGGCCAAGGACAGGCTGGGATGTCAGCCTGTGGGTGGGGGTCAGGATCAGGCCCAGTGAGGGCAAGCTGGATCAGACACAGCCCTGGTATGCGCAAATACAAACTATTAAGAATATTACCATGCTTACAGGTACAGACTGAATAATGGTGTATTTCTGAGAGATGCTGCACAGCCTACGTCTTTCACTGTCTTCTGAAAGTGATGGGTGGTGTGCTGTAGCCTGTAAAGAGGTGCTTGGTATCAGAGAGGTCCTAATTACTGTGACCACACAGAAGATTTGACTGCCAGAAGATACCATGCCATTAAAATGCATATTTAAGCCAATGTTCCGCTGTGAAAATAGGCTGTGCTGGATGAGGAAGCATTCAGCTGGAGGCAGTCAGTGGTGGGATTCCCTTGGAATTGATCTTGTGACCACACATTAATTAGTAGTTTTGTAATAATCTTGTATACTAATGATATGTGCAGATAATACATGTTTGAACAGCATCAGCAGCAGAGGAAAGGGCTGGAATTTCACAGAAAGAAAAAAACCAAGATCAGCAACAGGTCTGAAATAATTGAAAGGGGCGAACAATGCAAAGTGCAAGGGGCAAACAGGAATTTCTCCTATAAACTCAGGACCATCCTTTGGAAATGAGAAATATATTTGTATATAGATATTAATTTTTAGAATTTCTGTCAATAATCAATGTGATATGAGTATGGGAAAGCAAATGCCAGAGATGTTTTCAATGGGGAGAGAGGATTGCTAACACTATTTTGCAAGGCAGCTAGCAGGCTACAGCTGGATGCCTGTGTACAGGCACAGTCAGTCAGGTAAAGGGAGGAGACATGGAAGTGGGAACAGCTGCAGGGAAAGGAGGATTGGAGTAATCACGAATGTAACTTGTGAGAGGAGACCAGGAAGGAGAGTGTTTTCTAGCTTGGCAAAACAAATGCTGAGAGACAACATGGTTGCTCTCAAGGAACATATCAGTAATTGAACACTAGATAGTAAGGAGCGGGACTTGTTAGCACACAATAGATAGAATTTTTTTCAGTGCTTATGTTTTTCTTGTGAGCCTATAAACAATGCACTTGCTAGTGCTGGGCATAAGAACAAGTCATTTTCCTGGGAGACTGAAAGTCCAAGTTGAATCATGGTTAAAGATTGAACGGCACAAGACGCCTTTGCTATGAAATCAGCTGTAGGTAATGGTGAGATCTAACTGTTGCTTTTGGCTCTGCTAATACTCCARGAATGATATTTGTTTTCAGAGCTGTCAGAGAAGTCTTATAGACTGCCAAAGTGAGAAGTAGATTATGGTCTGCCCCACAAGCACCATAGGTACTTAAGCAGAAGTGAGTTTCAGTGCCTCTCTCCTAACGTGTGAAGTGCAAGCAGTATAGACTTTATATAGCACACAGACGCGCTTTGGCAACCCACAGCGCTGGCAATGGGATAACTGGGGCATGGAACTTTCTTTCAGAGAAAACTCCTCAGCTTCTTATGCAGCTTTCCTCCCTAGAGTGTTATATATTTGTATGCTCACACACTCACCCAGCCTTTCTGGCACTGCAGAGCTGATCTTACGTAGGATATTTCTGATTCTACCACCTGCACCCAGGCAAATTTCATGTGCCCTTCCAACAGCCACATTTGGTGGCTTTTAGCTCCTTCAGATACACACTTATCTCAAGTCAGGGATGAAAGAAGAACAAGTCAAATACAAATACAAAGCAATAAAAAACAGATAATAAAACTTTTATAAATTGCAAAAGAAGTTGTGTTTAAATTGCAAAAGAAGTTGTGTTTGAGCTTGAGATATGTTCACCTTTCTGAAGAAGACCTTCTCCCATGATTGCTATAAGCATTTATGTTCAGTCAGTGATTAGACTCTAACTTTATTAGAAAACTAATCTGTACCTCACTGTATATAGTTTTTGGTGATTGGTTAGAAATTGCTGCTATAGAAGATCTGTTTTTAAAATCTCCAGTGATGGAAGTTGTGCAGGGGCAGGTACCTACAAGGATCTGGTCTTTTTAAGTTTTGAAAGACATATAGCATAAGCCAGCTGGCAGCTCACAGGCCAGATCTCATTCCCAGGGAGGTGTTGAGACAACATGTGCTAACCAAGTGGTTTGGTATCTTCTCTTGAGCTTGCTGGGCATAGCACTAGCCAGGTGCTGTGCTGTGACTGCTACAGCTATGGAAGTGGTGGAGGAGATGGGGATACAGTTCCCTAAATGGCTGAGGTTATGTCCATTTGTACTTACTTCAACATAGCCACTGGCAAGGTGTCATGGCTAGGTTCATCTACATGCACAGTCAAGACCTTGCAAATTGTGAAGAAGAGTCTAAAGAGAGGGGAGAAGTGGTAGGCATTAGCTTTGGACAGCTTGCAAGAAAAGGAAACAAGAGATGTTGAACACAACACTGTCATTGCAGCCATGTAGAAAGAGGCAGAGGACCTAGCATATAAGGTCCTCAGAGAGCTAGTTGAAGACCTGTACTCCAAGAGAAGTTATTGAACATTTAATAGCATTTTACTCCCTGGACATTTGAAACGACTATAGAGTGTAAACCAGAGCCAGCCATGCCACTTTTTTCTCATAGTTCATATAACATAAGACAAAGTCTTTCAATCATGTGATTTTGATTAATTTTTTTCCTTTTTTGGGTTTTGGGGTTTTTGTTGTTGTTGTTGGTGGTGGTTTTTTTGGGGGAAGGGGTGGTGGTTATATTTTAGTGACTATCAGCAGGCAGAGATTTCTACCCTGAGAAAAACAAACTCTCCTACTTTACTGTCTGTTACAATAAGAAACATAAACATAGGTTCAAATTTTCAAAACCAAATGAATAAATGAAGCCTTTTATTTTGGTGTTGCCCCCCCCCCCCCCAAAACATCTTAAAGTGGTATACACTTTCAGTATATACTGGTYACTTATTCTATGAAAAACAGGTCTTCTGAAAATGTAATCCCTTGTGTTTCATTTGGAAGAGCTGGTGATCTAATTTCTAGCTATAATGTTTCATGAAATATGAACTACTTGTATATGTCAGGAGAGAAATTAAAGAGAAGACAAAGCTCATTAAAAGATCTGATCAAAAGAGAGGAAAATTTTCATTGAAGAAGAATTTTTTGATGAAATTCTTGTCATATGTATTTGGTTTGTAATACAGTATGATCTAGTCTAATATAGTATAATCTAGCAGGATTATTCATCCATTATGAAACAACCATTCTTACAGGATCAGTGAATTTTTGTAATTGTTTTGGAACCAATGAGCAGAAAGAGGAGAAAATAAAGGAACATTACAGGTGATGTTACAGTCCACTGGTGGCAAAATATTGTGTCACAACCAATCAGAAGCTGACATCACAAGCTGGAGTGATGTAACATCATGCTGGGGCCAAACTGAAAAATTTTCAAGCTCCGAGTGTCTTTGAAATCAAAGGAAAATATATCAGGAAAATATCTTCAAAAGGGTTATTTACCATTATGTCTTTGACAGGCTGTATCATCCTCCCCGCCTAGGGAAATTTTTAGATCAAACAGCTTCAAATACATTCAGAAAGACAGCATATGGTATAAAATTTTAGAATAAAAATTTATGAAAGTTAACATTGTGTGTAATTCTTGTTTACATAACAGACTTAAAATATGCACAGGTCCCAGTATACAAATTGTACCCTTTGAAATTTCAGAGTTGAAACACAATCTGATTTCTCCTGCTTCCCTTCCTAGAGCTCAGAGCATTGGCAAATGAAGAGCAGATAATTTAATTAACTGCAGGCACGTGCACAAAAGGAAGGAGGCTGAAGCATTCATATGGCGAGGTGCTATGCTCTGAGTCTGGAACTGTGGGTATAACCCTGTGCCCTTCCACTAGCTCTCTATGTGACTTTGGGCAAATCACTCCTGTGCCTCTATTTCTCTAACTGAAAAAGGACTTTGCAGTATCACTGTGTAAAGAGCTTTAGACATAAATGTCACATAAGAGCATGTTTTTACATAGTGGGTATCAAACCAGACTCTTCTCTTGCAACATCCTTTTGAATCCATTGGAATCAATAAAGTCATATGGATGTATCTGGGGTCCTATGTATTCCAGGAAATAGCCAAAGTCAGGGACTTGGTTAGCACCTCTTTGGCTACAGTTCGCAGCAACGGTTAATTACTGATCATGCGTATGGACGTTATTGCAGGTTTTCCTTGCCTATACTTCTGTCCAAATGGGGCTTACTCATTCAGCCAAGTGAGCAGCTCACCTCTTTTCTTGTTGGTGGAGGTAAGTCCTGTGAGGCAAACACAGCATCTTAATGGTCACAGTTTCCTCTTGAATGAAGAGAATCTGAATGTTGCCAGAATCTCCTGGGGGAAGCAGTCAGTGAAACCTTGATTGCCCTCAGCCAAGAGGAAGCTCCAGCACATGTTTAACTGAAGTGGTGCTCGTTCGATTTCTAAGGCGGCTCTCAAGCCACCTTGGCTGAAGTACATGAGCTGTTGTTTCAAGGGAAAGGCCTCACTGCAGTGCTGAGTGAGGGGTCAAGAAAGGGCACTCACATTTTCCTCCAGCCATCTCCTCCAACTGGTTTTGTTTTGCACACAGCTACTTTATAAATAAAGAAAGCCTCATAAATAAAATCTTTTCTCCCTCAAAACAGCCCTACCTAAGGGTGAGGACTATGTCAGGTGCCTCTAGTTTTTCCTACCAGTTGGGTATGGCTATGTCCCAAGCACAGGAAGAACAAGCAGATATGGGAAGAAGCTAAAAGGATACACACAGCAGCCAATACAGATCCCTGAAAGTAAATAAAGGAGTTTACTGTTTGGCTTAGAACATCATCCAAGTGTGAGTGATACTAGGGAAAATTTTATATATAAAGCGGTTGTATTTGCAGACATTTTTAGTCCAGAATTAAAGCTTAGTTTCTGTCTCCTTTCCTTGCTTTAGATTACAACACTTCCAAAGCAGAAAGAAAGACAGACAGACAGACAGACAGACATTACCATATTGTCCAAGTGTTTATAAAGACAGTTATAGTGGTATCAGTATAGACCTGTGTTGTTATAGCTTTCCTATGTTGACAAGGCCTTGAAGGCATAGGAACTTCAGCCTTTTATGTTTTCAGGAAAAAGAACTAGCTAGAAAGTTAAAAAGACAAGAAGTGTTTTCCTTTCATATTTATTCCTTTCCTTTTCCAGTCTTTTGGGGAACTCTGAAGTTAAACAAGTTCAGGAGAATTATTAAGATAGCCAGAGTCCATGCAGTAACAAGCTACCTGGATAACAATAAATGACACAGTTACATAGTTCACCAAAGGTCTACTGATGCTTTTCAGACCATACAGGTCTTACTTCTTTCTTTGCTCAGCCTGTTTATTACAATGAAGACACCATTGGGAACACTATAGCAATAGTTTAACAGTTAAGGCAAGAAACTTGGGAGAAGGAGGGGAGGGAAGTATCTCTCTCAATCTTGTAGAGGAAATCTGGGCTAAAAGTCTGTTCCACCCACTTGGAATTATGTCACAGTAACCTGAAAAGAAAAGAAGTTATTTCAGACTTACTGAAGCATATAGTGGGGGCCAGAGGTCCCCCCATTTCACAGCTGGCATACCTTACAAAGCACAACAGGTGACAGCTGGGTGAGTAGGATCCATAACATCAAAAAGAAATAGGCAGCTGATGGACCTGTATGGAATGGAAAAAAGCATAAAATGACAAAAGACAGTGAAAAAAATAACTAAAAATTATCTCTAAAAGGCATGAGATTCAGTTAATTTTTACCAAATTATCTAAATGTGCATTGTCTGTCTGTCTACTTCTCTAACATGGGTGAATGTTGAAATGTAGGGATATCTGATAAATCCCCTGCAAAATATATCAAGAAATATTTGAACAGTTAGTCTTTATACTCATCAACTCCCATAAAGTCACAGTGGGACAAAGTAGTGGTTGGGCTTTCCATAAAAACAAAATTAGATATCACAGAAGTGGTTTTGCCATATTTTAAGTGAAGTTCCTAGCAAAATCATTGCTTCTTTTGGGCAACCTTCTTATAAGACTGGAGTCTCCAAAGCTGCTGGGTGAGCAGTGTCTACTCTCTGAGTGGCTTGAAGTTCTCTGTGTGCAGCTGACATCTCTGTGAAATTAAAGAATAGACGAATCAGCAGGTATCACTCCAGGACCACTATCATATGGACCTGGGATATTAAGATTCAGTCTACCCATTGCCTTGGGTTTCCTGCAAATGGTACTTGAAGCTATGCGATGAGAAAATAGCAACATTGCATGCCCAAAAGGGAGCATGATGTAAAATGGGGAAACTGATGGGACTCATGGAAATAAGTGTGGGAAACAATCACAGCCCACACAGCATAATGCTTCAAATATTGTTAGGAGCTCACATTGGAGGGTATTAGATAATTTCCTTTTGAGTACTGAAAGAATTAAAAGTAAGACTGTAGTTAACCACCATCCTCAGATAGTACTATATTCTTGGAGAATAGCAAATGTGGTGCCTGAATTTAGGAAAGAGGATAAAAGTGATCCAGGAAAGATGGACTGTTAATCTTAGCTCAATAGTATGAAAAGCTCTAAGAATAATCTTAAAACGAAAAGATAATTAAATATGAGTACGAACATGGAAATGGGAGAAAATATGATATAGGGTTGAAAAAAGCAGATTGTGGCATATTAACCTAGTTTCATTTTTCTTAAAGTAATTGGTTTTCTAAAGAAAGAAAGAAAATATTGTAGAAGTAATTCATCTGAATCAAAGTAAAGCATTTGGAGTCACAGGTAAACTAGAAAAGACAAGAATTCAGTACAAAGCTTGAGCTTGGCAAAAACTGGTTAAAATGGAGGCAACAGTATGTGATCCATAAAAAAGAACTATCAGGCTGGAAGGAGGTTAGCAGAAAGCTCATCAGAGATCTGTCTTGGTACCAGTCTTAAAGGCTGTCACCCCAAAAGTTGGTTTTGGCTAACTATATTTGGCTAATTAGTTAATCAGCGTTCAAATAAACTTCAGCACGAAGAGGAAAGTGGGTGAGCTGGCCAGCTGGAGTAATGGAAATGGAACTTCATTTCAAGGTGCAGAGTCATTCACAGCACGGACAAAAGAAACAATAAGATTTCTGCGAACAGGTCAGATTTCGTTCCATGAAAGGGGCAGGAAACCAAAAATTGTTTCATGTGTTAGTGAATCACAGGATAAATACATCACAATTGGCCATAGTCATATCACATCATGTCAATGATGATCGTACCAGTGTGGTACAACTGTGAAACAGCAAATGTGTACCAGGAAAAATATTTCCAGTAAGTATCAGCAAGTATTAGTCCATCACAGCTCTGCTAGGATCTTGTGTACAGTGCTTTGCATGGTTCTGCTTATTCATGTTCAAGGGTGCTGTAGTCAAACTGGAGGAGATGCAGAATGAAGATGAGAAAATGGAAAGACGTCCTCTGAGAGAAGACTGATAGCATGATTGAAACAGGGTCCATGTCTCATCCCAGAGTGTATAAAAACACAGCACTGGACGGTGCTGTTACTTCAGAGTGCCCTTCATCTCCCAGCTGACATTTTGCACCCTCAACCACCCTCCTTGTTTGCTTGCTTCAAGTACTGTTCTCTAATTGTCTTCAGTGAGTACATGTGGGAGGGAAGGGGAGCAGATATCCAGATGTCCATCAACAGATGTTGGAAATGGGCCTGAATTGTAAGGCCAAATCAAATCCTTGGGAATGTCTGAAATAACCATGATGAAACTAGACATTTTATTGGAGTGACCCATATGTTAGCTGCATCATATCCAAAACCTGTTCCAAATAGCACACTTGCACCAGGCAAAGGTGAAGTCAAGAACAGTAATGATAATGTCAGGGACTTGGCACACAGCAATACCCGTGACGCCACTGGGCACCTTCAATCTCTCACACCCGTTCTTTGTTAAGCATAATTAGTTGATTGACTGTCTCCCTCACTTACCTGGATCCCAGGAGCTCCAGGTGGGATCTGAAATGTTTCATGTGAATAACTGAAAAGGGCAGTGAGTTTAAGATGCTGTAAATGTAGCTCAGGCTTATATCTGGCTTGACCCTGTTTTCTCATCCCTACGTGATACATGAGAAAAGAGATACAGAGAAGGTCTATGTCTGAGTCGATAGAGTGGATATCTGAGATTCACTTATTAAAGGTTTTAGATGAGACAGCTATTCTGAGCCAGCTGTTTTCTCCCTGGGATGGCAGTGTCCGCCCAGCCCCTCAAGATTATTTCTCTGTTTGCTGCAAAAGTGCACCAAATTCCACCTTCCACTGAGTGCTGGGGTGCTCACAGGTCTCGTCAGCTTAGCTATGGGGTTGCTGTCATGTTGGCATATGAAATATCTCTCTCATATGATGCTTCCTCAAAGCAGAGATAACTGCACTCACTCACAGCTAAGAGAAGCCTTTACTGATCAGACTGATGTAGTGGTGGAGACAATCTATTGTTTTCATACCCCTGGATAATTAGAATAACCTGGCTGGGCAAGCAGCCAAGATGGAGTTTACATAGAGGATGGATTCCCCCTGAGTTTGCTTTGTTGGAAGATTAGGTTTGTCATAGCACCTCAGTCTTTTGAAGCCTGTCTGGGAGGGGAAGGAGAAACTTAACAGTGGGCAA
Source organism: Phoebastria nigripes (assembly GCA_035582835.1). Lineage (NCBI taxonomy): Eukaryota > Metazoa > Chordata > Aves > Procellariiformes > Diomedeidae > Phoebastria > Phoebastria nigripes. The sequence continues at coordinate 466,601 of JAYKAV010002964.1, read as the reverse complement.
AAGGAGTAGAAGTCCTCCTTAAGGAGGTATCAGACAGGTGTAGGTGAATTCTGGGTCTGATATTTACATGCATGGAGGAGCTTTTCTGTGTGTATCCTCAGCTGGTGCCACTCTCTTTCGAAGAGATGTGAGGGGCTTATGTCAAGGCTGATTTCAGTGAGGGCTGCCAGCTGAAATGAAAGAAGCAGGATCCCTTCCAGCCCTGACCAGTTCACTTTGTGTGGTGGAGGAGCTATATCAGCCAGCATAGCAGCTCTGGGGAAATAGCTTTTTGTATACATTTGAAAACTCATCGGTCATTGTGTCACTTTTATTTCTGGGGTACTTAAATGCTGCCTGTGAGCAACTTCTGAGGAACCTGAGGGATGCAGCTAATTTCCTGCAAATTACACAGTTTAATTGGTACCAAAAAAATGTTGGGACTGGTGGGAGAGTGAAAAAGAGATCTTAGTTAATTATATCAAGAGCCTCTATTGTATGACCTGTGTCTCCAGCAGAGATTCCCAGACCTTTTCAGCTGTAACTTTACTTAACAGCATCTATTAACTTCATTACTATAAATAAATAAAGAAAGAAATAAAGCAAGCTTTTGAACAACAAAGTTCATGTCAGGCTTATGTCTCCTAGCATGGTAAACAATGTGTTACCATTTCTGGTTTTGAGACAGATGGTTATTCACTTTCTATTCTTGTACCTCTAATGTAAAACCAGATTAGAGTCCCTCTGAAATATGTCCCTCTTTCATGTGTTCCACTCTTCGTATTATTAGAAATACCCATATAAATGATTTATAATGTAATACTAGTTTCCAAAATGCTTTTATGCTTGGAACCGTAACCTCAGAATGTTGCACCATTGTACTGCAGTGGGTTTAATTTGCAGCTACTACTTCTAAAATATTGCTGGACCTCTGCCTTGCATAAACAGTTGCTGCAAATCCATAACAATTGTGTGCAAGTGTCCAGTTAGAAACTATGAGAAAAATGCATGCACTTTCCTGAAATCTTCAACATACAGTGAGGAAGAGAGAGGAGAATCTGTACTAATTGTTTGTTTGAAGATTTCAATAGTACCTACAAAGATGAAAGGCATTTTATTCTGTCTAGCACAGTGCCTATGGCTTGAGTAGTTCACTTGGTTTTGCTGTCTGTTGTTGCAAGCTTTTATTAGATCTGAGCCAAGATTTTGAATGAAAAAGGAGATGATATATGGCTTTGCATAAAAAAGATGTGCAATCAGTGGTTTCAGGTACTTCAGATATAAGACCCCCAGAAAATCTGTAGTGTGCTGTAGGTTTGTTGTAAGTGATGAGACATGATCTAAGGTTTACTCAGTGCTAGAAGAAAATACAAGGGCATTTTAGGCTATCTGAGCAAATAGGTGGCTTAACAATGAGTGAATGCTTTTCTGAAAATATTGCAGAGCCATACTGCTACATTTCAGTTAGATAGGCAGCCCTTGTTAAACAGAACATGAAGCATTACAGTTTTGAACACTTCAGTTAGTTACAATATTTTAAGACTTTTTAATCACATACTCTATTGCTTCTAATTGTTAGGGGAGAGATGCAGGGTCCTACTCCAGTAACCAGCTGCATTATCACCTCTAAACACTCATATGACTTGGAAAGTCCTTTTAGATGCCCTCTTGTAACTGGTAGTTCAGCAATTCGTTCCAGGTATTTTACTAGACAGGATGTGGCCCTCACCCTTTCTTTATCCAGCCTATATTATTGCACTCTCTGGTGTCTCATAAATCCCTTCTCTTGAGAAAGAAAAGAGAACTTATTCTGAGTTGAATTCAACTGTTTCTCCAATAGGACACAGAAAAAAATATTCACTGAAGACTTTGTTCCACTGCAGTATAGGAATTACTCATCTGCTTAGACCTTAATTTCCGCATTTGTTTGCCTTGCTTGCAAAATAACTAGATGTACTTTGGAGTGGTGGCTTCAGTCTGAGGTCTTGCTCACAGGACCAGTTGTTCTACTATGTCAATAACAAGTTGTGAGTTGGTCACTGCTCATCTCAATCCTCTCTTCTCAGAGTCTGAGCACCAATGGCATGAGTGCTGCCTCCTTTTTGACACAGCCTTCCTGTTACTTAGCAGCCCTTACGTGTTATCTCAAAAACACATTTCTGGATCTCTAACAAATGTATCAAATGTCATCCCTCAGATTTCTTTTTTTCTCAAATCTCAGCTGAAAATGTATGACCATTCTGCCTTGATTTAGATCCACTTCCTCTGTTACGTATGATTATCCCATAACATGGTTGAGAATGCAGTCTTCATGGGAGAAATACAAAGAAAGTGAAATCATAGAAGTTCTCTGTGTGTAGGCACAATACATGTAGGGAAAGATATTATACACGCAGAATGGGAGATTATCTTTCCTCTACTTTCATGTATTCAGACTTAGCCTAAATACAGAGGCTGCCTCATTCTCTGTACTGGACTCTGATCACAGCTGGAATGCTACCAGAGGTATGCGTTATTGTGATAAAATAAGTATTACTACACAATTAGGGCATCATTATGTTAAAAGAGAAAGTATCACCAGAAGGGAAATATGGCACAATCATTTTGCCAGCCTTTAGTTCAGAGAGATTTGTTGTTTTAATTTGATTGACTATCTGAATCATTCCAGTTTTACATTAGTGTTATAGAAGATAAATTGCTTTGGGGGCTGTACTCTGCATATGGATTCCTAGGTAAAAAGGCCACTGATTGATATATCGGTCTTTTCCTTTGGAAAGATCCTCCTTGAATGATAGAAATCCTCTGCTTATAAAAGATCCACCTTATATGCTCCTCCTCCTTTGCAATAAACCTTTGTTGTTTGATTTGTTTCTTGCAGCCTCAGCATTTTGAGGAAATGCCCTTTTTGACTTTCTACAGAATCCCTGGGACTGGCATCTCTGGAAAATACCTTTTTTCTCTCAGAATTCAGTAAGCCTAAAATGGTTTTGGAATTGCCAAATAAGAGCAGGTGATTAAATTGCTGTGTGCATGGAGGTGCAGGTAAAACACCAGGCTCTGGGAATTCACAGTGATGAGATCGGCCTCCCTCTCTCTCTGTTCTTCTCTTGCCAGTCTTCCTCTTTTTCATCCTCCTTTCTCTCTTCCTCTGAACACCCACTTTTTTCCTCTCTGTCGTCCTACATATAATTTTATTTTTAAGGTAAATATTCTAACAGTTGGATAAGGCATCAGCCCTCTGGGGCCTTCACACTTAACAGAGTGGCTCTGGCACCATGGGAAGACTGGTCAGACTCTTTGTGGAACAAAAGACACCCAATTACTCTGTCTTCAGTGCTGCTGTTGCAACACAATAAAAAAGAAGACATTAGAATAAATGAAAAGGAAAGAAAAAGAAAAGGATGGTTTGGGTGTCAAGATACAAAGTACAGTGTTGGGGGGCTGAACTTGGAAAGGATGCTTTACATGGAGYAGCATTTACTTGCTCAGCAGAAAGGATGCTTCACCTGGAGGAGGATTTCTTCGCCCAGCACTGTGCTCTGTCTCTAGCAGCTGGCGCTCACAGCAACAATAGCCAGCTCTCCTCATTCCGTTGCTACCTCGTACCCTTGGAGAGCTAGTAGGGTAGGGAGATCAGGGTTACTGCTTCTGGTCATGTTTCTGGGGCTTGGGTCCAACATCCGGTTCTCACAGTGTGTGTCCACGAGCAAGTCCTTCCTGCTGTGCCCCATCTGCAGCAAGAGCTTTGTGATTCTCCCTGTCATGTTCGCAGCCATTTAGAATGATCCATCCATTCTTCCCACTGCCAGCACCTCTTTTCTCTTCCTTGCTGTCACTTATTAGGTAGTCACACTCATTTCCAACTCAAAAGGCTTTCTGGTTCAGTTTTCTCTTCATTACCTTCATTCCATTTCTGCATGTTGCTTTCTCCTGCCCGTTTATCTGCTGTTGTTTCCCAGGCTGCACCCTAGTTAGCCAGGCACTTTCTGGCTGTGTGAGCTCCATAGATCACTGCTTGCTCTCTGTTGTGGTTTAACCCGGCAGGCAGCCAAACACCACACAGCCGCTCGCTCACTCCCCCCTCCCCTCAGTGGGATGGGGGAGAGAACTGGAAAAAAAAAAGTAAAATTCATGGATTGAGATAAAGGCAATTTAATAAAACAGAAAAGGAAGGGAAAATAATAATAATAATAATAATTAATAATAATGATAGAATATACAAAATGAGTGATGCACAATGCAATTGCTCACCACCCACTGAGCGATACCCAAGCAGCGATGGCTACTTCCTGGACCATGCCTCCTATTTATATACTGAGCGCGACGTCATATGGTATGGAATACCCCATTGGCCAGTTGGGGTAGCTGTCCCAGCTATGCTCCCTCCTAGCTTCTTGTGCACCGGGCAGAGCATGGGAAGCTGAAAAGTCCTTGACTAGTAGACTACTTAACAACAACTAAAAACATCAGTGTGTTATCAACATTCTTTTCATACTAAATCCAAAACACAGCACTAGGAAGAAAATTAACTCTATCCCAGCCGAAACCAGGACACTCTCCTTTTCCCTGCTCAGGCTGGTGCTCATTTTCTTTAGGATATTTTATGCCACTCTGGCTGTGTGCTGCAGCTCCGAAGTGGGAGTAAGTGTAATTGATGCAGGAAAAGATTTTCAAAGGCAAAAACGGTAGCCAGATATCTGACTCTTGATGACTCTTAATGGCAGCTGGGTGCCTGATTGGTGTTTATGCCTTTGAACATGTCCCCCATGCTTTTTAGATGGTAAAACACTTTCAAGAATCACTGAGAATCAGATGTACAATTAGAGTTTCTTTTAACTTCCCAGGATGAACTTTCTCTAGGGCTAGCCAATAAATACTCTGCTCTGGTTTTGTTACCTTTCTTCTTTGGGGCCAAATCTAGAAGTCAGCTGAGTTGGTGGATACGTACCCACATAAGAAAACAGTCAAACTAAATAAGGATTTTCAGATTTGAAGCAAAGAGCCGTTCATCTGTGTGGAGGCTGGTACGTGATTTATCTCCTTTTCCATTATCAGTCAGTACTCTTCGTACAATTCACCATTTCAGGATAGAAAGAGCAGTATCCATATATAATTGTTGTTGCATACTCATGTTAGCAAATGTCCTCCGCTAACTAATGATGCAGCGTTAGTGAAAGTCTCTTATGTAGAGAAGAAATTACTGAAAATATCAGATCTCAGACTTCAGCCTATTTACATTTCAGTTGTTTTCTTTTAAGTTCATTTCATTCCCCACATCCACTTCCAGCAGATACCAAAGCCACTTTGCATCCCATGTCATCCTGTCATACCTCTAGATCTGTTAGAGGGAGGTTACTTTGTGGACAGACCAAGCAGCTAGAGAAGCAAGAAGTTCAAAATGAGGACATGGTGCTCTCATCTGAATCCAGAGATATTCAATTCTGCAGGAAAATAGAAGGACAAAAAATGATTTCTCTTTTGGAAGTGAATCCCCAGAAATTCTACTAGCACTATATAATTCAAATTTTGGTCTCAGTCTAAAGTCTGGATAAGAAACCCCTATCAAGGGGATATAGAAATAAGACAGTAGTGGTGCATTGGCTTGCAGATTCAGAGAGAACAACTGACTCCAGGTTATCTACAATGACACAAACCACCGTTTCCCTCATTCCTTAGGACTCACTGCTTCTCTGCAGCCTTGATACGGGGGCTGCTTCCCCCTCACATGCACAGTTCCCCAGCCTGGGCACAGCAGGTGAGTCTTTTCCTTAAATGAGAATCATATTAATAATTTTCCAACTTGGCCTCTGCATGAGGGATTTCAAGCACAAGTGTGAGAACTACCAGAATGGCCTGGGATCAAACTGGAGACCTCAAGGAACAGGTTGCAGCAATTTCAGTCAAAGCTTAGTAGCTGATGATAGAACCATCTTTGTTCCCTACAGGCTTTAAATGGAGGAGGGAAAAGATTCAGAAACAGATTCTCACCGGTGGGCTGCAAATCCCAGGAAAGGAAGGCTTCCAGTGTAGGGACTCTTCATTCAACACTGTTTCTACCCTACTGCTAAGAACAGTTTTAAATCTGATTTTAGCTATAAATTCCTCTGCATTTTTGAAAAGATTAAAATGTTTCTGAATAACCACATTACAATTAAGCCAACACAGTTTAGCTATAATTGGCAAGATTCTCATTTACGCTGAGATTCCTTTAAGACCTCTTTGTGTGGGCAGACTGTTGCAAAGTGCAATTACACTTCATTAATACTCACCTTAAAGTCCCTTATAGCACCAGAGCAGTAGAAAGGAATTACTATGAAAATAAGAACTCAGTTGAAGTACTCAACAGTCTAAATTCCTATTTGCATTATGGCCAATTTCCCCCACTTTGTCAATGTAAAAAGACAGCAAATTCTCTTTACCCACTTTTTAAGGCTTCTTTTTAGGAAGAAAGCAGTATCAAAACTATTAGCGTAAATGAAAATCAGGCCCAACATCCATATGTTTAGTTTCACATTTCTGAATTAGTCAGAGGAAGATGGCAATAAAGCCCCTTTCCAATTAAATCTGTTCTGGTAGATTGACTGTGTGCCCGCACATGAGTGTGTAAACAGGGCCTGAGGTTCCAGGAGCTCCGCAGTCCAGCTCCCACGGGCTCCTCATTGCCATGGCCAAGACAGGCTGAGGACAAGGGTCATTAAAACAGGGCTGACTGAATTCATCTCTGGAAGAACTGAGTTTCTTTGAGTAGCCACACTTTGTCCACCCAAACTGCTGATTCTCACAGCAAGCCCCACTCCTCCCAGACATCTGGTGTAAGAAAAATTTTAAGACAGCCATAAGAAACTAGAAAGTGTTCTTCTTTTATGACTGAAAGTAGAAAGTTGCCATTCAGAAATATTATATGTCCCCATGGGCAGGACAAGCTCTACCTAAACGATTCCTGACAGATGTTTATCCAGCCTATTTTTCGAGGACCAGAAGACGCTCCACAACCTCCCCAGACAATCTATTTATTTCAGCAGTTCATTATCTTTACTTTTAAAATGTTTAATTTGGCTCTTCCTTCTTGCAGTCTGAGATCTTTACTTGTCTTCTATCTGTGATTGAAAAAGGATTATTCGTTTCCTCTCTGTGCCAGACTTTTAGCATGTCTCCCCTCAGTCTGCTCATTTCTGGTTTGACAGGGCTCAGCTCATTCAATGTTTGCCATAGGCCATGATCGCTAAGCCTCTGATTGTACTTACTGCACCCCTGTGAACTCTCTCCAGCCCATAGGTTTTCTCAAATGAGGTAACACATATTGACAGAGACCTTATCCATGCCTAAGAGAGAAAGAAGGACAGTCCCACTGTCTTTACTATTTTATTTTGCCATTAAAGTGCATTTCATTGAGGCAGTACATGACCAGGGAGTTTGAACCTCACCACTATGTTTAGTTTAAGTAAAGCCTGATCCATACCAAATTAACCTTCTTCTGTGTTTATACATCTGTGTAGGTCTTTCCTTGCTAGACCAATTCACAGCTGGTGAAAGAAAAAGAAAGTTGGAGATGAGAAAGAGCGAAGGAGCTTATAAATATTGTTTCTGGCTGGTTTGTGTTGGATAAATTCCTTGTTAAATAATCAAACCTTATGATCTTGATCCTCTGATAATTATTTATGACTGTGATTTGTTGACATTAGTTATTTGAACATAGCTGTTTGAAATGCTGGCTGAGGCTGATGCTTGATGAGCCAGAGTTATCAGAATTTGAGACCATAAGCTGTGCTCCCAAATACATTCCCAAGTTTGCTGAGACAGAAGGGCCCTCAGTTGATTCACATCTATATATTTTATATACTACTCTTCTCTCTGAGTCAGTACTGAAAAAAGGCAAGGCCTCTGAAGACTATAAAGGGGTGTGGTGGAACTGGAAGGCAACTGATTACTTACTATAACTAAAGACCTCTAGGTTTTGTCGTAAGAACTGAGATAGAAACCCAAGAACCTGGAGAATCACATACAGGGAGTTAAATTTAGGCTGCTGAAACATTCACTTTATTAGGACTTGTCCTGCATTATTCTGGAGTGCTGCTGAGGATTGTTAAGCCGTTCTCATGTTCCTCTCATGAGATAGTTTAATTTCACTGGTGGATAAAACCTACCCATCTCTATGAATCTTTTGTGCATTTCATCAAGAAGCACTTTTAGTGTCAACAATAATTCGACTCCACTGCAAACATTGGYGTTCTGATCAATACTATAGGACGAAAGTTGGACCTTTTAGCTTATTTTTGAAAATATGGAAGAGGTAAAGGGAAGTAACCTGCCCACCTCTAATTAGTCAAAGGTCTATGCCCTTTGTCTTTGGGAAACTTAAACCCAAAATTACACTGGATCTGAAACAAAGGCTTGAACCTGGGTCTCCTGTTTTCCAGGTACATGTACCTTCACCAAACTGCTCTCCTTGTTTTGAGGTCCCATTCTAGATTTGAGAATGTCAAAACTAATGATTTTATGATGGCATTGTCTATTTTTTGGTATTCATCTCAAGATCCCTTTAGAGACATTGGGAAAAAGCAACAGGTGTGATTTATCTGATGTATTTCAGATTTCTATTTAGAGCAAGATGAATTGGGTCCTAGAATTGCCTGCTTCTCTCCTTTGGCCATAACGGCACCCTGGCATCAGTAGCTAAGATGTAAATATCCAGATGAATCCAACTCTAGATGTCTTTTCAGTCCTAGATACAAGAATAATGCAAACCCACTGCTGAAAGACACCTAAGCTGACCAGAACTGTGGACCTGAGCTCTTCCCTACCAAATGGATTTCAATAACTTTCTCATCTGGAGACTGGCCTGGACTTTATGAAATGTATTAATTCTCTGTACATTGGGACACTTCTGGAAAGGTTTATATCTGCAATGAAAATGTATTTTCTTGGAAAGGAAATTCATTTTAAAAGGACAAAACTCAGTAAAAGATGAAGATGAAGCTTACACCTCACTAAACCACATGGCACCCTCCTCACCCCATCCGCCTTTAAGGTTGTAAGTTAATCCACTTTGTGACCAGCTCCTACTTTTTCCTAAGGAAGAGGACTTTGTTTATACTAACAAATACAGTAAATCATGATACTCACAGGCCTTGGGTCAGCAATGAGTTGGGCACAGTGTACAAATGGATATATTCATTTGCTACTAGCTCTCCTTGGACAGAATTGTCAAGGCTGCCTTTGAAACTCTGTCTTGCCTTGTCATTTTCCTTCGTAACAAGTGGTAGCCTCCCTAAATGACCAGACCTACTGAGATTACAGTGAAGCTGTTTCTCACTGCTTTTTGCCAAGATCTTATCAGGAGAGCAAAAAGAAAAATCAAAGAAAGGGAACTGGATGTCTACAAAGCTCTAGTGTCTCATGCTGCCAATCCCTTTAACCTTCACAAGCTGGAATTACTTAAAAGATTAAAAACAGGCTAGTGAGTGCCCTTCTGTTCCTCTGTATACTAATCATTTTATTGCCATGACAGCTATGCTTCCCATAGGCACTGTGAGTATGACTACTGCTCTTCACGAAATACGCCACTTTGTTAACCTGCCAGGCTTGCTAGCTACCATTGAGGTTCCAAATGTAAATCAGTGGGAACATCTGAAGTAGCAAATCCATTGTGCTTATGGACAGCATTTATTATAAATCACATTGCTTCCTGAAAAGGCCTGATTGTTCTGGCCCAGCAGGGCTGTTAAAATTTCCATTTTTGTGAGAAAACTCTCTTGTCTTCTATGGTTGCACTCTGCCCCTCTCATTAGTCTCTCTGCAGAGCTTTCTGGGGAAGATGATCCTCCATGGAGCTGAGAGGGGTATGTGACATCTCATCAAGTCCCTCCTCTTTGGCTTCCACTGGAACAAATGAGCAGTGCTTTGCTGTACTGTATGTGTTCTTGTTTTATATCTGCCCAGCTGCATGCAGTCACGTGAATCAAAGACTGGGCTTGTAATGCCTTCAGTGTTGCGCAGGCAAACAGCTAATAAGTTGTCCCTGCTTTGAAGAGTTTATGCCAGCATTTCAAGGTGTAATAAGATGCAGCAAATGGATGTGGGGTGATGGGGGGGGAGGGGGAAATAAACTAACACTGTTGCACACACTTACAGAAGCAAAAAAATTGTCTTTTAAATTCTTGTATTTACGTCTCTGCAGAACCTGAAATGTCTCAATCAAAATCAGGGATGCCCTGTGCTGTAAACTGCAAATACAAACAGAAATAGGCTGTTCCTGTTGCAAACAGCTCGCAGTCTGCAAAGTCAAAGCAAACACAAAGTAGGTGAAGGAAAAAGAGGTGATGTCAGAAGCAAAATGGCTTTCCCAGCAACACACATCTTACTAGGGTTTTGCAAACAGCCCAGGCCCCATGCCTCTACCTCCTGAAGGGGAATAAAACCTTTGATCAGTAGCCAGCTATGATGGTCAATAACTTACATCAGTAATGCAGATTGAGTATGAGAATCTGCCCTCTTCTCTTGTGCTGTGTATTTCAAACTGCCACTGATAAATACTGTGATTTTTGTTGTTGTTGTTGTTCTACCCTGAGGTCCCCTTTTGTACTTAAGTCAGAAGCTTAATTTTATTTTCACGCCCCAGGTTCTTGGTACCTTGCAGACAATTCACACTCCATCCTTAATTAGATTATTATTATTAAAAAATACCCAGCAGGTAGTAAGGCAATTGATATCAGTCACATTAACTCTTCAGGGATCTCTGGGGATCAGAGGCTAAGAGAAAGTGAATAAAAGATGATGGTGGGTCTGTCTGTCCATCTATTCATCCTTCCTACCTTTCCTGTCTCCTTTACTTCTGTTTTCTCCTGTGGAAGGAACAGATATGTTTTCCCATTACAGCTCTTGATGTATTTCTTTGGAAATAAAATCCACAGAACTCAGCAAAAACAAACTAGTATAGAACAAGAGCAGATTTATTGAATGATGATTTGGTGGTTCAGTGTATGTGCTTTCTTCTGGCACTCACTAGATATTTAATCTTTGCCATAGACATTCGGACGTTACCCCTGGTGCAGCTCAAGTGAAGTCCCAGTCCCTGAGAGATGAGGACATCTGGGAGACTTGATAATTCACAGAAAAACCACTGGTCACGTTGTCAAAGGCAATGAAGTGATTTTTGATAGTAAGGCTCATTTTTCACGCAGCTTAGACTATTTTATTTGGGTTTTTTAGTAAATGTTCCCCCAGCTCACTACAGGCACAGCAAGCAATTATGGTATCCCCAAGTGCTCCTGAATCTCGGTGTTCCTGAATAATGGATTGTTTCCTCTGCAGTTAAATAGAATTTAAGACCACATATTCTGGTGATCTAAAATCAGTTTGTAACAACACATCAGGAATTTTTATTAAAGAGTTTTCTCCTTTTTATGGAAAATTGTGAGTTTCTCAAAAGTACATTTGGATTGGAAAAATTGGTTTTGCCATCTGAAAATTTTGAATAATCCTGTTTTAGCTGAAAATTTTAGAGGGAAATGTTTAAAATAGAAGCCTTAAGGAATATTTTAGTCTGCATGAAAGTCTAGCATTTCAAGTCTTCAGTGTCTACTCCAGAAAAAAAAAATCCTAAGTGTAGGAATTTTATGTGTTTTATTAATTCTGTTTTTAAAACAGCTATCATTCTTGTGTTTCTTGTATGTATGGTTTTAACTCTCTGTTTCTAAACCATGTAACACAATCAGCATTTAAGCAACACTCCCACTGATTTCACATATAGGGGATATCAACGTATTGAAAAATCTTCCTTTGGTTACTTCCTTTGTCACTTACTGAGCCTGACTGACTTCAGTGATAGAAATACTCCCACCACTCATATACAATCACTAACACTATAAGATAAAACACAGCTAAATGCCTTCTGGCTAACACCCAATGGTTACCCATGATGAGTTCACTGTATTTTTGTCACCTTTGTTTCTAAGCCTACAAAACAGTATCTAGAGCAGAACGGTGATAAATCAGGATTAGAGAAATTATTTTCTTTATTCTACTGGCATTAGCCTATTGCTACATAAAGAAAATAGTTGGTTTCCCTTTTTATCTGAAATGGGAATACAAGGTATATGGCAGGATGCTGTGTTCCTGCAAGTTACCAGAACCCTCGTAGCGTATTAACGAGGGCTACATTTAAACCAGGTTTTGTTAACAAGACACTAACAAGGAATAGCAGTTTTATAAGATATCCTGCCCCAGCCAATTACATATAGCAGCGTTGGCACAGATAATGACATAGATTGGTGAGTGGGAGTTTACGTTTCCATTAAAGGCTTAAAAAGGTTCACTAGTCCAAGCTGGTCTTTCTTTGAAAATGTCTGAATTATAGAACAAACTCCAAAGAAAGATCAGTTATTAATAACTGTCTTGAAAAATTAAAACAAAACTGTGAAATGATAACTGTACTGCTAGCTGTAAAGAAGCCCTGCAGATGCAACTTGCTGGATGATACCGTTAGGACAATTTTCTTTTAAGTTTCTTGATAATTTACGTTTGCCCTTGAAAGTCTCAGTTCCTGGAGTCACGGGATTACACAAACTTCACAGCCATCTTGGGTAAAGGAAAATTTCTAGTCCTTGAGTTTGGGGAATAGAGGAGTTGAAGACTATAACCTGTAATATGTCAAGCAGCAGAAGGCGAAATGAAAGACTCAAACATATTTTATTTACATCCTAATATATAGTATTTCATACATTTCAAAATAATATGCAATATTATTTTTAAAATTCCATCAGGATTCTCGCAGCTGTCATGAGTCTGGAGTGGCAGGTGGTATTTTAGAGCCTGGAAGAAAGCACAGGCTATAACAGGCATGTTTAAAACAGGCATGGCTAGCCTCTAGCAAGATGTGCTGGCTATACGTCCCTGTACACATTACTAGTATTTTGCTACAAAGCAGACTATTCAGTTGAGTAGTGCTCTAGCTCTTCGAGGGGAACACCGAATTGATTACTCAAACCGTTACGCCCTCAGATATGCATGCTAAATTCCCTTTGTGCTGAAAGCATATTTAAGGCTCTGAGCACATGGGAATTTTGAGGTTAAATTGCCATAAATATTTATGAATACAAGTAATAAAGGTAGCCTTTCAGATCTTAAATTTCATTCAGGTGGTGACTCCAAACGGATATTGCATCTGAAAGCTGGAATTTGATAAAAGCGTATTTTCTCCCATCTTCTACCTCTCTTGTCTCTGTTGATTGTGAGCTGTTTGCTGTAGGGGCTGTCTTTTATTAAATAAGTGTACAGTGCCTAGCACAATAAAGCCCTGCCTTTTTTCTGGAGTCTCTAAACACCATTGCAATGCAAATAAATGAGTTCAACATCATTCATTTCTACAGTGAGGAAGGCTAGTTCACTGCAGGAATTACTGAGGGATATTTATATTAACGAAACAGACACAGGAGTTCCTCTTGTTCTAAAATACGTGTGTGTGTGTGTGCGTGTGCTTGTGTGTAATTGGAATAGGACTTGTGATAGCACAAGATAATTTTTCTACTTGGCCGAGGAAAGATGGGAGAAGCAGTAGCACTGGATGGTCAAATGAAAGTACCCAGAGTGAAGATGTTCAGGCTCTAAGGAGATTTCAGCTTGGGCTGAGTACTTTTAAGTCTAATGCTGCCTGCTGAAAAACAACTCTGTCTGGAACCCCACCTCAGACTAAAAACAGAAAACATGTGAACGGTCTCGTATGTCAGCGATAATCTGGAAAATTTTTCCATCTACTTGCAACTATATGTAACAGATTACTCACAGGTAAATTCAGAGCTGTCTTTGACTCATACAGAGTCCTCAGGTATATGACTTGGACCATTCCTGAAATGGCTCAATAGGTTTGTGATATTCATAAGCAGAATTCATACAGTTGCCCTCAAAACATATTCTTTCTCCTCCTCAGTTATTACCTGAACTGCCTGTTATCAAACAAGCTAAATCTATCCTACCGAAAGAGGTATAGGTTGCTTTTCAACACTGCATTTTACATGCGCTGTCTGCCAGAGGTGCTGCTGGTGTTGGAATTAACTTACTACTGTATACACATGCTAGTTTCTTCTTATGTTTTTAATGTGACATTGAGCTATGGTGTTAGCTGATGAAAAAAATCCAGTACATTATTGCTTAAGAAAAAGATAATAGAATTTGATAAGTGAGAATAACAACGTCTTTTTTACAGTGATCCTTTGTCACTTACCTGTTTTTTCCTTAAATGGCTAGCAGCAGGTGAGAAATTACTGGCTGTGGGTTTATTACAAGATGTGGACTGTGGAGAGGTGGCTTGAGGTTCCCGTATTAATTCAACTATTTTTATTCCAAAGCTCTTACCATTGATTTGGTCCACTTGAGCAATTTGCTGCCATCTGAATTAAACAGTTTGTTTAATCCCAGTGAGAGAGGAGGAGTAACGTACGAGTTCATGGCAGAATGCTTGCAACAGCAAGAAAAGTGTGGTCAGAGCTGCATGATCCAAGCTCTGTTTTAGGCTACAACACTGACTTAACTCATCATACCACATAAGTGCTCTCTTCTTCTTTTGCCCCTGTAGAAGGTGAAAATAATAAACTACTTCAACGAGGCACAGTCCATCAACTCTACTAGTACATGCAACTTTCCCCAAGACTTGGCGATGCATTAAGCCACAGAACTGTCAACTGAAACTGCTAATTCTGTCATGTTAGAAGGAAATATATAGACCCATAAAAAGTAAAGCTGGAAAAGATAACAAAAGGTTCTCTAGTCTGTCCTGCTTTCCTGAGGATGGATTAATATCTACTCAAACTGTTCCTGACAGGTGTTTGTCTAGGCTATTCTTAAGATGTTGGGGGATACAGACACTGCTGTCTCCTTATACAGTTTGTTTAGGATCTTGCTTAGATTTTACATTTTAGGATTTTTCCTAATATTGAGACTTAACTCGTCCTTCCTGCAATTTAATCCTGTTTCTTCTCATCCTGTGCACAGCTGCCACAAGTCATTTACGTTGTGTGATACCATGTATGGAGATTGCACGTGAGAAAATAAAACACCATTTCGCAATAACAAGTGGAGGCGCATGGGTACTCAGGAATGTTTTATTGTAGGCTACTGCTTTAATTGTAGTCTTGCTTATGAAAAAAGATATATATATAAACCGGTAATTTAGGGCCAGTTCAAGGGCTGCTGAAATCTGTGGAGATGTTTTACACTGACTTTCCTTTTGCTTTGCAGCTGAAAAATGAATTAGTTTTCAAAGTAAGGAGTGATTTAACCCTCTGTCCTGCCATGAGAGTGTACCTGTACCATTTCACTTGGGAATTATGTCTGGTGTTTTCTAGTTGCTTTTTTAACAGAATTGGCCTTCCTTTTCATCGAAGGGAGAAGGAGGTCTTCCATTGATTTTAACCTAAATCAATACTTTACTTTGCCATTAATTCCCCTGAAATCAATATGTCATTTCTGAATTAAAATGTTATTTGTCATGAAAATGTAGCCCTGGATGTACATAGTGGGCCCACTTTTCATGGCCCTTGGGTTTCATGCAAGTGTAACATCACTGACCTTTTTCTCGATTTACAGTGTGTAAGTGAGTAAAGATCTGTAGCACACCTCCTCATCCCTGTCCTTGATAATCCCAGCTGCTGGGTGCACTTTACAGGGAACAAATGAGCAGAGAAGTCAAATACAAAGGCCACACATATGGGTATTCTTTTTCTGACCATCCTGACTTGAAATAAAACATTAATCTGTGGCCCAAACAACATTTTTGCACTTAGTCACTTGTGGGAAGTATGTGTGCAGTCAATTGACATGTATCCTCTTCTCTCACGGCTGGAGTTTCAATATCAAAGAGTAGGACTAGAAACAAACCTAAACAAATCAGCAGTACCAGTTGATGCACTGGTGTATTCTGCTCCCCCATGGCAGAGATGCAAGGTATGCAAAGAGATCCCACCACCTGAGATGATCTCAGCACAGCTTGGACAAGCTCAGTTTCAGGTAAGTGTTGCTGGCACTGCCGTGACTGACCACAATTGCCAGAGACCATGGCAATTCCAATTCCCATCTCCCTGTACTAACTTGCAGGGAGCACAGGAATGTATCCAGGGAATAGCTTCTGAAATGTCCACGCCAGTGGCAAGGTGCAGACAGCTTCTTCTGTGCTGTGCTTCACAATTCTTTCCAGGAAGCTCTATCCCTCAGTCTTCTGCCACAGTAAGTGGTTGATCCTACCCTCTGATCTGCCCCTCACTCAAAATGACATGCCCATGTTGCTATGTGAGTGTGTGAGATGACTAAGTGTGTCACAACCCCCAAACCAAACCTCCTGTGATGCTGAAGAGGGAGACCGAGTATTTAGAGACTCAGTACCCAAAATTATTTTTCAGTGACCCAATGTTAAACAACCTTGAAAACATCCTTGCATCCAAACAGGAGGATATTTGATCCCTTGGGGAGAAGTCACAGGTCTTTCATGCTCTGCCTTCATCCTTCTAGCACATGCACAAAGAAAGTGAACTTCTTACCTCAAATGTCTCTGAAAAAATATCTCTTGCCACCAGGCAGAAAAAATACCTGAAAAAAATATCTGAAAAAATACCCTCTTGCCACCAGGCAAAAGGAGGGGACCTAAGTGATGGGGGGGAATGGAAACACGTCCCTTCTCGGGGTGCCAGGCGAACCCCCGCCCGGCCTCCCTCACCTTCCCAGTTGCCCTTACACAACAGATATGGGGCTCTGGAACTCGAGGGCCAGGTAAATGAAGGTGTAGATGAAGGTCTATCCAAGGGGTTGCCTAGGGTGAGGCAGCCAGCCCCACGCATTATGACTGCCTCAGCTAAGAAAAAAAGGAGGGTAATTGTCATAGGCGATTCCCTTCTGAGGGGAACGGAGGGCCCGATATGCCGACCGGACCCATCCCACAGGGAAATCTGCTGCCTCCCTGGGGCCCGGGTTAGAGACATTACTAGGAAACTCCCCGGTCTGGTCTGGCCCTCTGACTACTACCCGCTATTGGTTATACAGGCTGGCAGTGACGAGGTTGCAGAGATAAACCCAGAAGTGGTCAAAAGGGACTTCAGGGCACTGGGGAGATTGGTTGAAAGATCAGGAGCACAGGTAGTGTTTTCCTCAATCCCTTCAGTGGCAGGGAAGAATACTGACAGGGACAGGAAAAAATGCCTGATCAACACGTGGCTCAGGGGCTGGTGCCACCGGCAGAATTTTGGCTTTTTTGAGCCTCATGGGGAGGTTTACATGGCACCGGGCCTGCTGGTGACAGATGGAGGTCAGCTGTCTCACAGGGGGAAAAGGATTCTCGCTCATGAGCTGGCAGGGCTCATCGAGAGGGCTT
This sequence comes from Phoebastria nigripes, assembly GCA_035582835.1. NCBI lineage: Eukaryota > Metazoa > Chordata > Aves > Procellariiformes > Diomedeidae > Phoebastria > Phoebastria nigripes. Next base: position 449,269 of record JAYKAV010002964.1, on the reverse strand, counting down.
TAAACTAGGTTCGCAGGGGGAAGGGGATAAAACCAGGCTCACTAGAGACGAGCCTAGGGGTGGCAAGCCAATGTTGGGGGTGAAATCGATAGCCCAGCTCAAGTGCATCTACACCAATGCAYRCAGCATGGGCGGCAAACAGGAGGAGCTGGAAGCCATTGTGCAGCGGGATAGCTGTGACTTAGTCGCCATCACAGAAACATGATGGGATGACTCTCATGATTGGAGTGCTGCAATGGATGGCTATAAGCTCTTCAGAAGGGACAGGCGAGGAAGGAGAGGCGGTAGGGTGGCTCTGTATGTTAGGGAGTGTTTCGATTGTCTAGAGCTCAACGATTGTGATGATGATAAGGTTGAGTGCTTATGGGTAAGGATGAGGGGGAAGGCCAACAAGGCAGATATCCTGCTGGGAGTCTGTTATAGACCACCTAACCAGGATGAAGAGGCTGATGAAGCATTCTACAAGCGGCTGGCAGAAGTCTCACAATCGCTAACCCTTGTTCTCGTGGGGGACTTCAACTTCCCGGACGTCTGCTGGAAATACAACACAGCAGAGAAGAAACAGTCTAGGAGGTTCCTGGAGTGTGTGTGGAAGACAACTTCCTGACGCAGCTGGTGAGGGAGCCTACCAGGGGAGGTGCCTCGCTCGACCTGCTGTTTACRAACAGAGAAGGACTGGTGGGAGATGTGGTGGTCGGAGGCCGTCTTGGGCTTAGCGACCATGAAATGATAGAATTCTCGATTCTTGGTGAAGTAAGGAGGCGGGTCAGCAAAACCGCTACCACGGATTTCCGGAGGGCAGACTTTGGCCTGTTCAGGACACTGGTCGAGAGAGTCCCTTGGGAGACGGTCCTGAAGGTCAAAGGGGTCCAGGAAAGCTGGACGTTCTTCAAGAAGGAAGTCTTRAAGGCGCAGGAGCAGGCTGTCTCTGTGTGCTGTAAGAAGAAGGGGTGGGGAAGACGACCGGCCTGGCTGAACAGGGAGCTCTTSCTGGGACTCAGGAAAAAAAGGAGAGTTTACCACTTGTGGAAGAAGGGGCAGGCAACTCAAGAAGAGTACAGGGATCTCGTTCGGTCATGCAGAGAGGAAATCAGAAAGGCAAAAGCCAAGCTAGAATGCAATCTGGCCGCTGTCGTTAGAGACAACAAAAAATGTTTTTACAAATACATTAATGACAAAAAGAGAGCCAAGGAGAACCTCCATCCTTTATTGGATGTGGGGGGAAACATTGCCACTGAGGATGAGGAAAAGGCTGAGGTACTTAATGCCTTCTTTGCCTCGGTCTTTAATAGTCAGACCAGTCACCCTCAGGGTATTCAGCCCCCTCAGCTGGAAGAYGGGGGTGGCAAGCAGGATAAACCCCCCCATAATCCAGGAGGAAGCGGTGAACGACCTGCTACGCCACCTGGACGCTCACAAGTCCATGGGGCCGGATGGGATCCACCCGAGAGTGCTGAGGGAGCTGGCGGAGGAGCTTGCCAAGCCACTCTCCATCATTTATCAGCAGTCCCGGTTAAYGGGGGAGGTCCCGGACGACTGGAGGCTTGCCAATGTGACGCCCATCTACAAGAAGGGCCAGAAGGAGGACCCGGGGAACTACAGGCCTGTCAGC